>CM053769.1:42973029-43142445 GCA_028658325.1 Potorous gilbertii | reverse complement strand
AGAACTATTTTCTTCAGTGAGCTTTTGCACCTCTTTTTCCACTTGGCTAATTCTGCTTTTGAAAGCATTCTTCTCCTCATTGGCTTTTTGCATATTTCTTTTCAATGGGTGTGAGAATGAGGAAGAAAAAAATGGATGCTGAAAATTTTTTTTTCAATTGTAATATATAAATATCTGTGCCAGTCAGGAAATCTGTGATTGCCACAATGCGTTCCATAAAATCAAATTTTCAGTGGCTATATCCCTTTTCACAATATGTATAAGAATGTTGGAATTTCGTAAACTCTTCTTTTGTTGTGAATGAATTGACATTGCTCGCTAGAAAACATCAAATAAAAGCTACAAACGCTTTGAGCAAAGTCTCATTATCTTTTCACCAAAGATGATTTCTCAATTAATTAGACAATGGTCAAATTAGTGAGAGATACGTGGTTCATTCCATTGGTTATAATTCTTCTTTACAACAAGACTAATGTGAAAATAAACCTAATATGAATATATATGTAGAGCCTATATCAGATTGCCATCTTGGGGATAGGGGAGAAAATTTAAAACTCAAAAACTTGTACAACTGAATGTTGTAAACTAAAAGGAAATCATTAATTTTAAAAAAATTATTGAGAGATAAAGAAAACTTCATTAGGATACTTAAGCTCTTATTGATTCTATTACTGCTTGCCCATGCAACTTACTGCCTGTTTCCGATATTACTTCACATCCCTTAACTTCTGAGATCTCTCTCTGCTGCATCTTTTCTCTTATATTATTAATTTAGCACTCATTAGCAAACATGAACAAATAGACGGTTCTTTTAATGCTCCAGGCGAGAGATGATAAGAGCCTGAGCTAGAATAGGGCTGTGTCAGTGAAAAGAAGGGGGCTGATGGAAGAGATACTGCAGAAAATGAAATGACGAGATCTGGCTGTCGATTGGCTGGTGGTATGAAAAATAACGGGTTGAGGATGAACGTGACAAACAACAAACGATGATTTCCTGATACGAAGGACAGGAAAAAATATCTATGAATCTCTATTATATACAGCTTGGGTTTTTGAAAAGTACATAACAAATAATTAATATTGTCTTTCTCACCTGGGTGTGTCTCTCAACTTCTTTGCACTCCTTTCTGTGCATTTTATCATTGTTTTCTTGACCTTTGCTTTTTTTCTTTTGGGGAAGGGAGAACATTATCCTTACTACGTACTGTTCACCCCGTAACTCTCCCTCCCAAAGAAAAACCCTGCCCTCTCTTTTAAGAAACAAGTATGGTAAAGCAAAACAGATCCATAAATTGATCTTATCAAAAAATACATGTCTCACTATTCTTTCTCTGTCAAGAGGTAAGAAATACTTGTCATCATTACTCTATCCTCACTCCCACACAGATGCCATTCTCAGTCCCTCATAATTCTTTCTCACTTAATTTATTGATGTATTCTCTCTCCCCCCCCCCCCAAGTATGTGGTATGTGTGCATGTGTGTGTATTGATAAAAGTGCTCAGAAATATAAATTTTCCCCTAAAAACTGCTTTGGCCACATCCCGAAAATTTTGACATTTTGTCTTATCATTTTCTTTGATGAAATTATCCATTATTTCTACCATTTTTTTTCTTTAACTCGTCATCTCTTTAGGATTAAATGATTTGATCTCTAACTTTTAATTCCTCCTTCAAATTTTTATTATAATTATTTTATTTGATATTTTTATTGTCAATAAAGGATGTGGTTTAATATTTCTGCTTTTCTGCATTTTGATGAGGATTTTACGCCCTAGCATATGATCAATCTTAGTAAAGGTACTATGTGTAGTTGAGAAATATGCATAATCCTTCCCATGTATATTCCCAGTATTTAACTTTTTTTTAAAAATCTAGTTTTTTTATTCTAATTTCTTTCGTTTGTCTTTTTGTTAGATTTGCCTCCTCCCAAAAGGTCTTACTTAAAGTCTTCACTTACTATAGTTTCTGCTGTCAATTTCTCCCTATAATTCAATTAACTTTTCCTTTAAGTACACAGATGCCAAGCCACTTGGTGCAGATGTATTGAGTACTGGTTTTGTATTTCATTTTCTATGTTGCCTTTAAATATAATCATTATGTTGCTTTTCTCATCTAACCATGTGTATTGCTATTACTGTCTGCCTAGTCTGAGATTTCTGGTTTTTAAAAATTTGCCTGAAGCATAATAAATTTTGCTCTCACCCCTGATTTTTTCTGATTTTTTTAAAAATTTTATTTGTTTTCAGTGTTGTCCATCACTTCCATATATCTTAGATGTTTTTCCTCTCCCTCCTCCTCCTTCCCCTTTACCTCCCCGGACAGCATACAATTTCATATAGGTTCTACACATACATTCCTGCTAAATACAATTTCACCTTAGTCATATTGCATAGAAGAATTAAAATGAATGAGAGAAATCATAAAACAAAACAAAACAATACAAAAGAAAATGGTCTGCTTCATTCTGTGATCGAATGCCATAGTTCTTTCTCTGGATGTGGAAGGCATTTTGCTCTAAGAGACCATTGTCACCCCTGATTTTATCAATGATAAATACTTATGCTTCAAGTAAGTTTTTTTTAAAATAAATAACATTGTTGTATCCTGCTTTCTAATCCATTCTGCTATTCTCCCTGCTATGGGTGGGCTTATCATGTTCATACTCATTATCTTTTACACCATCATATTCTTATATATTTTCTCTCTTTTCCTCCTGTCTTCTTAATTTTTGCAAAGAAGGAGATATGTGTGGGATGGGGGAAAAGAATTTGACCAACACTCCTGTTTTATAGTTTAAATGATCTGATCCTACTCCTCTTTCCCTAGTGTCTTTGTTGCGTCCAGATTGTTCTCCATTTTCTTTCTCTTTTTTACCTTTTCATTTATGATCTGCCCTCTAAAGTCATGACTTTCTACTTGTTTTGCTTGTGACAATTGCTCCCCCCAATCTTCCCTTCCTCTTAAACTCCTTTCTCACCTTTTTTCTGTTCTTGCTTGTTTCCTTGTTGAGTTTAGTTCTACACCAAATTCTGTGTTTGTTCAACTCTCCTGCATGTGACTGAGATGGAATGAGAATCATGAGATATCTGCTCTCCTACCACTTCCTCCATGTTTGTATACTTTGTTCATTCACCCCAATCATGGTAAATCATATCTTCCCCACCTTCTTCCTAATTATTAATAATCATAACAGCTAACACTTAAATAGTGCTTTCAAAGGTTTGCAAAACATTTTATGTGTGTTATCTCACTGGATGTGACAATACTATGAGATAGGAGCTATTATCATTCTTCATTTTGCAGATAAGGAAATTATGCCTAAGAAAGGGTAAGTGACTTGCCCAGGGTCCCTGGGGTAGGTTTTGAACTCACGTCTTCCTCACCAGACTCAAGTCTAGTGCTCTAGTGACTTTGTCTTGCTGTGCCCCTAATGTATTCCTTTTTCTTTCCCCTGTTAAAATTAAGGAAACAGAACAAAACCACACTAAATCAGTGTATGTTTTTTAACTTCCTCTGTGACCCCTGAAGACAGTTGGATTCCAAAGAGACACTAATCTCTTCTTACGAGAATGTAAGCACTTTTATGATCCTTAGCCCTGTACATTTACTCAACTGCTCTTGAGTTTTCTAGGTTTCTTTCAACTCCTTGTTTGTGTTTAAATATTTCTAATCAGTTCTGCTCCTTTTGATTATGTTCCATTAAAGTCTTCTGTTCTGCTCCTATTTGTCTAGTCTAGTCTAATTTATTCAAGGTCCATTTTTTTTCCTCTGTAGACTAATACACTGTTTTGTTGGATAAGTTATTCTTGATTACATGCTTTTTTTCCCTTTTGCAATATATATTCCAAGATTTTCTTTCCTTTCTGTAGTTTCAGCATGATCTTATGTAATCTTGGTTGCTATTCCTCAGCATTTAAATTCTTTCTTTATGACTGTTCAAAGTATTTTTGCCCTGAACCTGAAAACTCTGGAGTTTGGGTACAATATTCATAAATATTTGCATTTTAGGGTTTATTTCAGGAGGTGATCGTTCTTTATATTTTTACTTTGTCCTCTAGTTCCAATAGATCTAGGCAGTTTTATAAAATAATTTCTTGAAATAAAATAGCAAGATTTTTTGTTTTGTCATGGTTTCCAGGGAGATTAAAGTAACTTTGAGATTATCTCTCATCTGTTTTACAGGTCATTTGTTTTTGGCAGTAGATATATGAGATTTTTCTTCTGAGTTTTTTCAATCTTTGAATTTTGTTCTAATATTTCTTCTTGTCTCCTGTAGTCATTGAGTTCTGATGGCTCCCTTCTATTTTTAGGGAGTACATTCCAGGATAAGATTTACTGCCTTCCCTTCTAAGGCTATTTATTCTCTTTCCAAAATTTTTTCTTTGGGAAAAACTTTTTACCGCAAGCTTCTCTGATAAAGATCTCATTTCTCAAATATATCAAGAATAGAGTAAAATTTTAAAAAAATAAAAATCATTCACCAATTGATAAACAGTCAAGTGATATGAATGGGCAGTTTTCAGAGAAAAATTAAAATTATCAAAATGCTCTAAATCACTAATAATTAGAGAAATGCAAATTAAAACAACTCTGAGATACTACCTTATACCCATCAAGTTGCCTACGATGATAGAAAAAGAAAATGACAAAGGCTGGAGGGCATGTAGGAAAATAGATACACTAATGCACTACTGGTAGAACTGGAGAACAATTTGGAATATGCCCAAAGGGCTATAAAACTATGCATGTTTTTTGACTCAAAATCACTGTTACTAGGTCTATATCCCAAGAAGATAAAAGGAAAAGGACTTATTCATACAAAAATGTTTGTAGCCTCTCTTTTTGTGCTGGTAAATATTTGGAAACTGAGAAGATGCTCTTAAATTAGACAATAGCTAAACAAGTTACAGTAATATTAATATAATAGAATACTACTGTGCTGTAAAAAATTATTAAGGGATGGTTTCAGAACTTGAGAAGACCTTAATGAACTGATGCAAAGTGAAATGAACAGAACTAGAAGAATATTATATATAGTTATAATAATATTTTAAAGATAATAGACTGTGAAAGACTTAGTAACTCTGATCAACAGAACAATCTACCACAACTTCAATGGACTTGATGAAAATGTTATCTGCCTCCAGACACAGAACTGATGTACAGAGTGTAGATTGAAGCCTATCTTTTCTCTTTTTACTTTTCTTGCCTTTTTAAAAATGTGCCTAATATAGAAATATGTTTTGTATGTCTTCATATGTATTTATAAGTATTGTATTTCTTGCACTTGCCAATGGATAGGTGAGGGGATAGGAGGACAGAGAGGATTTGGAACTGAAAAAAAATAATTTTTTTTAATTTGGTAAAGAAAAATTTCAGAACTCTTAACTTAATTCAACTTTTTTAACCACTTGTTTCATTTTTCTGATATCTTAAAGTACCTGGAGTGGTCTTTTTTTTCCTCTGATGCTTTATTTATTATTGTTATGGGTTTTTTTTTTAACAGGGACTACCACATGGGGCTCTCTTAATCCATATTATTCTGACATTGCATTAATATTATTATATTTACTGTTTTCTTTTGTTTACTCATATTATCCCCAGCGTGGTTCCTTTTTTATCACATATAGGCTTAAGATTCCCTTACTATATAGCTTGTGTTGATGTAATGCCAATGCCATACCCATAGCAGTTACTATGAAAATGCATGTGTATTTCCAGTGTAAATTCACAAAATATAATAAATTCTCCTCCTCAAAGGCAAAACCAAAATATTTATATTTAGGACATCATTAGAAAATCATGAGGTAAGATTTAATTGGGTACTTATCACTAATGCAGGGAGCATCGACATCTTAAACCATTTTTCTGTCAGGCTTCCCCTCAAAAATAAGTTTCCCTAGACAAATTCCTAGCTCTGCCCACTCACAGCTTGCTTGCTTCTTTCTTTCTGCTCTGCCTGCTCTCATTCTCTGCTCCTGCTCTCTCTTATTCTTCCTTGGGCTCTTCTCAGTCTGAGCCCCATGTGATCCAGGCTCCATGTGTTAGACCTATTAATGGGCAGGGAAGATCTTCCTATTTTATTAGCATTACAGTTGGCTTCTCTCTAGCACCTCCAAGTGTTTGCCATAGGTGACAAGATAATAAGGGACTAGAGAAGAAAGACAAAACTGTTCAATACTTATTTTGCTTAGGTTTCCTCTGCCAAGAATAGTTTTTGAACTAAAGAGGACAAAACAAAAATAAATGGAGAACTGATGTCAAAAATAATCAAGAAGTTAATCAGAGAGAAGCACCTAGCTGCCCTTGATGAGTTCATGTCACCCAGCCCATATGAACTATATCCTAGAATACTGAAGGGGGGTGGGGAGAAGAGCTGGAAAAACTGACTGCTGAGCTACTGTCAGTGGCTTTGAAAGACTGTCACAGGATTATCACCACAAGGCGGGAGAAGGGTAAATTTCCTGATTTTTATAAATAGGAAGGAGGAAAAGGAAGAAGAGAAAGAGGAAAAGGAAGAAAAAGAAAATGAGATAAAAAAGAACCACACCAACAATGAGGAAGAGAAGGAAGAAGAGAATGAGAAAGGAGAAGAGGAGGAAGAAGAGGAGGAAGAGGAGCAGGAAAAGCAGAAATAGGAAGAGGAAGAGGAGAAGGAAGAGGAGGAGGAAGAGATGGGAAAAAGGAAGAAAAGGAAGGAGAAAAGAAAGAGGAAGATGATGGGGAAGAAGGAGAAGGAGGAAGAGAAAGAGGAAATGGAAGAGGAAAAGAAAGAGAAGAAAAAGGAGGAGGATTCATTAAGAAAAGATCATGCCAGACTAATTTTATTTTTTTTATTTGATAGAGTTGGGGATGCTAAAGATATAGTTTACATGGATTTTCACAAAGCATTTGATAAAGTCTCTTTGTGTTTTTCTTATTTAAAAAATGGAGAGATTTGGCTAGAAAATATTAGGGTTAGATGGATTGAAGTTAGATGGATTCAAAGCAGATTCAATGGCTGCACCCAAAGAATACTAATTCATAGTTTGGTGACCACAAGAAGGAGGTCTCCAGTAGAAAGTCTGAGCTCTTTGCTGCTGAACACTTTAATCAATCAGTTGGACATCTGGTCATGGAGGGCAGGGTTAGCAAATTTCCTTAGAACACAAAGCTGGCATCACGATCCAGCCAAACGGATACTCTCTCTGTTTCTTAAACATCCCCTCTCCTGACTCCATGTCTTTGTACTGTCTAGTTCCCACAACTGGGACATTCTTCCTCTTCATTTCTGTCTCATAGATGTCCTCTCTTCCTTCAAGACACAGCTGCAGCACCACCTTCCACATAAACTTTTTCTGATCCCAGTGGTACTCAGAAACTACCCAGAAACTACTTTGTATTTGCTCTCTTTATATATACTTGTGTATTAATGTGTGCTATACATATAAATACATGGACTTGTCTTATTCATTCAAATTTAAATTCCTCAAGAGCAGGGATTTTCCTCCTTTGTATCCTTAGAGTCCAGTATGGTGTCCGGCACAGAGTAGGGGTTTAATAAATGCTTGGATCATCTGACTAATTGATAGGAATAGTAAACACAACAAGTGACATCGAATAGGTTGTGGAAGAAAGCAGGAAAGGCAAGACAAGATTTGAACTGAGTCCTGAAGGAAGTTTAGGGAAGTCAGGAGGCAGAGGCTAGAAGGGAGAGCATTCCAGGTACAGGGGACAGCCAGTGAAAAAGCATATAAGCAGAAAATCTAATGTCGTGCTGCTAGATCATAGAGTACACAGAAGGAATAAGATGTAAGAAGAATGGAAGAGGGGAGGGGCAGGACATGAAGGACTTTAAAAGCCAAACAGTATCTTATATTTGACCCTACAGGTAATAGAGAACCACTGGAGTTTATTGGGTGTGGGGAGGAGAACATAGTCAGACCTGCCCTTAGAAGAACTCCTTTGGCTACTGATTAATTGGTGGATGGAAGAGAGTGGAGAGAGATCTGAGGCAAGGAGATCAATTAGAACGTTACTGAAATAGTTCAGTTGTGAAGTGATAAGGGCTTGTATTAGAGTAGCATCTACATGAGTGGAAAGTAAGGGCATATAAGAGGGTTGTTGTGAAGGTAGAAAGGGCAAAATTTGGTGACTGGTTGGATAGATGAAATATATATTGGGGATATAGCCACAAAAGGAGTACAAGGTAACACCAAATCACCAAGTGACCCTGAGTGACAGAACAAAGGTGGTGAATTTGGCAGTAAAAGGAAAACTGAGAAGAAGGGATTTGAGGAAAGATAATCATTTGTTTTGAATGTGTTCAATTTGAGATACGTAAGGGGAATCTGGTTCAAGATAGGCAAAAGGCAGTGGGTGATATCAAACAAAAATTCAGGACAGAGATTGGAATAGGAAATGTGGGAATTATCTGCAAATGACAATTGAACCCAAAGGAGTTGATGAGATCACCAAACAAGATAACAGAAAAGGAGGGGAGTTGCGAAGAAAGCTTAAATCAGTCTTTTGGGGGCCATGCATGATTAGAAAGTGTGACCTGAATAAAGACTCTGCAAAAGAGATTCAAGCAACAATCAGACAGGGAGAACCAGGAGACAGCAATAAAAAGCTAGAGAAAAGAGGGTATCCAGGAGGCTGTACAGAGATTCAGAAGGATCAGGACTGGAAAAGGTCATTAGATTGGATAATGAAGAGATCTCTGGCAACTTCAGAGACAGCCATTTCTGTTGAATGATGAGATTTAAGATAATGGGAGGAGAAAAGAAGTGAAAATAATGAATATAGACTGCTTTCTCAAGTTAAGCAAGGAAGGGGAGGAGAGATATAGGATTATAGCTAGCTGGGATGGTAAGGTCAAATGAGAGTTTTATTTATTTATGTTTCTAAGAATGAGAGAGATATGTGTGTATTTGTGGGTAGAAGGGAAGTAGCCAGTAGATACAGGTTGAAGATGAGAGATGTAATGAAGGTGATAAAGGGGGCAGTCTGCTGAAGAAAACAGAATGGGATGAGATTAAAGACGCTTGCAAGGGTTTGCCTTGGCAAGAAGATTTGGGGTTTTGTTTCTAATGTGAGAGGAGTGAAGGAGGAATGAGTAGGGGAAATCATCTGAGCAAAGAGCTCTGGACAAATGGCCTCAACTTTTTTCAGTAAAGTATGAAGTGAAATCCTCAGCTAAAAGAGGCTTGAGAAGAGATGAGGATGTATGGAATAACTGTTATGATGACTGGCATCGTGAATTGATTAGAGGGTGATAAGAAGATTGCCTTGTTGTAGGAAGGGCCAAGTTATGATAATGTGACCTGGTTTCATGCTTTTTCTCTCATTTTTATCAACAGCATGTGAACAGGGTCAAAGGAGCCGGATGGTGGGGATAATCCAGGCTGAGGTCTGGCAAAACAGTCAGTCATAAGATAAAGGGATGAGGGCTTCCAGTATAAAGGATGATATAGAGAAGGGGCATCAAAGGCAAATAGAAGAGACCTGGATCCCTAGATCCCTGCAACTCAGAAAACCACAAATTAACATCATCTGTCTTGTACTGCATTTTATTTTGTCAAACAGCTCCCGATTACATTCTGGCTGTACAATTTGACACTTTTGGTATGGAATTGATTCAATAAGGAGAACTAGGTAGGGAAGAAAGCCAGGTATGGTCAACATGTGGATGAATGGCCTGGAGAAAACTGAGAAGTATAAGGATGAGGATAAAGAACAGGGTAAGGGGTTGTCAGGCATAAGGAAAGATGGAATGACAAACTATTAATATCAGAATTTCAGAGCTCATGAATATGGAAGTGGAATACCTGTGTGATGATAAGCTCAAGCTCTGACCCTCTCTGGGGTCCTGAGAGTAGATTGAGGAACTGGCAAGTCAGGGAATTTGAGGAAGCACCACTATGTGTATTGAAGTCTAACATATTCAAGCAGGAGCAGGGGCAGAAAAAAGACCATGAGCTCAGCACTGAACTCACTGAGAAAAGGAAGAAATTGATTTGAGTGTTGATAGGTAACGCTCCAGCCAACACTGATCTCTCTCCCTTGTTATCACTCACTCCCAGTCCAAAATATTCTAGAAGAATTTTGTTGTAAAATCACCTACAAATGGCTCTTAATCTGGCTATAAAATTGTATTCCAAGTCTCTGGCTTCTTAGCTAGAGTGTAAATTCAGATCCCTAACTCTGCCTCAACCTTTTAATTCCTAATGTTTGGTGCAATACGGAACATTTTAAACACTGTAAGATATTTGGCCACAGCATTAAATTCATGGCAATCTGCTTCAGGTACATTTCAAGAAACTGTAAGATGACTAGAAATGCAATGTCATTATCTGTTTTTAAATGTATTAACAATAATTTAAACACAGATAATAAAAATAGTATCTAACTCTTCCTTTAAAAAAAGGCAAACGATTGCTTCTTGGTAAACATTTTGTAAAAAAAATAGCAAATGTGTTTTCTAAAAAAAAAGAATTAAATACACATAAATACATAATAGTTAGCATGTATATTGTGTTTTAAGATTTCCGAAGAGCTATACAAATATTACCCCACTTTATCCTCAAAGCAACCCTGGGATGTAGGCATCATTATTGTTCATGCCCATTTTACAGGAGAGGAAACTGAGGCAGATAGAGGTTAACTGACTTGGCCTGATCTTACAAATGAGTGAGCGTGAGGCAAAGGATATGAATTCAGGTGTCCCTGACTCTATCCACTACACCACCTAGTGGCCAATATGTATATATACATATATACATATATACACACACACACACACACACACACACACACACACACACACACACACACACACACACACACACACACATATATATTACTACATGGCATCCTTGACAGCTGACCATGAGGAAAAAACACCTATTACTTAATCTCCCCCATGCTTATTCTTCAGGGAATGGGATAAACATGGTTCACATTTCTAGAGGACTTTATGACTCACAATGCAGTCCTATCAATCCTGAAGGAAGGCAGTAAGGTACTTGGGTCTAAGTGTACTTTCCATTCTACTTCCCCATAACAGCTTTTGAATCCCAACAACCCTGTGAGGTAGATAGTACAAGAAATACGACCCCCATTTCACATCTAGGTTTCTAATAGGGTTTTGTCTTTGCTGTCTCAATTGTAGAGAAGAAAGAAAACAGATCTTCAAGAAAACAGATAAAACTGAATTTTAAATATATCCTCATTTTACAGAAGATGAGTCTCATAGAAGGGTGGTGAATTATCTTGGGTCAGACAGCTAATAAGCAAACCCAACACTTGAACTTGGGCCTTCTCACTCCAATTCTAAGTGTCCCTGCACTAACTGGTGGAGCCAAGACTCCAGCTAAGCTCTTCTGACTCCAAGGCCCAGAAGCCTTTCCACTATATCATCCTGCCTTCTTTCTGTATCAGTTCTTCAATAAGCAAGGCTGGAGAAGTCCTCAGTATCTGATGCAGGCACCCTAGAGAACTACTTTTCCACTAGTCCTTGTCTCTTAATTCTGGGGAAAATGATCAGTTCTTTCCTCCTTCACTGACAGTGGTGTTTTCTCTGGTCTGGGATTTACTGCCAAAATATATACTTCTGAAATCCGGAGGCAATGACCAAGGATGGGGAAACTTTGGCCATGAGGCCACATGTGGTCTTTTAGGTCTTAATATTTTTTTCTCTTTAGTTTGTATTCAGTCAAAGGGCCGCACCTGAGGACCTAAAAGACCACATGTGACCTCAAGGTTGAAGGTTCCCCACTCCAGGACTAAACCTTCTAATTAAACCCATCAGTCTTCTGCTCCCCCACTGCACAGTATCCTGTGTCCAGCCCAATCTCACAGCCAACTTGTAGTCCAAACAGTATATGAGCAATCCCAGCTTCAAGACTCTAGCTCTCTAAAACTTACTTTCCTCATTTATAAAGCAGGGATAAGGCTTGGAATAGCTATCTTAAAAGATAATTATGAGAGCCTTTGCAGACCCTAAATGCATTCTACATAAATGTCAAGTTATTACTCCTATACAACAATGCTAAGATAACCTATATTCCTAAGGGAGAGTTTTTCATATTTTTGAATTACCACCTCTAGCAAGGGGATGTACAAGCAACTTGTTGAAAAAGGAATTAGCATTCTGGAAAGCAATTTGGAACTATGCCCAAAGGGCTATAAAACCATGCATACATACCTTTTCATCCAGCAGTACAAACACTAGGTCTACATCCCAAAGAGTTCATAAAAAAGGGAAAAGGACTCACGTGTAAAAAAATATTTACAGCAGCTCTCTTTGTGGTGGCCAAGAATTGGAAATCAAAAGGAATCTGGGGAATGGCTGAACAAGTTACGATATATGAATGTAATGGAACATCATTATGTATAAAAAATAACGAGCAGGCAGACAAAACCGGGGAAGACTTACATGAACTGATACTGAAGCAAGCAGAGCCAGAACACTGTACGCAGTAATGGAAACACTGTGTGACGACCAACTTTAACAGACTTAAGGATTTAAGATAATTCCAAAAGACTCATGATGGAAAATACTATCCACCTCCAGAGAAATAACTAGGGAGTCTGAATGCAGACTGAAGCACACTCTTCTTTTTCTGTTGATTTTTCTTTCTTGTGGTTTTTCCCTTTTGTTCTGATTCTTCTCTTATAACATGACTAATGCGGAAATGTTTAATATGATTGTACATGTATAGCCTGTATCAGGCTGCTGCCATCTTGGAAAGGGGGCAAGGGACGGACAAAAATAATTGGAACTCAAAATCTTATAAAAGTGAATGTTGAAAACTAAAAAAATAAGAAAAAAAGTTAGGAGAGACTCAGGGATTTTTTCACGAGATGTATGAAAACACAGTACTAGCTTATAGCTGGTAGGAGAAAACTGTTTAATCATGTGAACCACTTACTTCCCAGCAGGACCCAGACTAAGTAAATGAGTGGAATCTTTTGAAATCCAATGAAGTCAATGTCAACAGCCTTTGATAAGTCCGCTAGTTTCACTAGAAGTAAGGACCTAGTTCCTTTGATTTCATAAGTGTTTAATCTTAGATTGTTTATAATCACCTCCAAGAAAATGTTCCTTTCCCAGTATGCTGAACAAATGCTAAAGGAGTAAAAACTTCATGGACTCAGACAAGGGATAGAAATTAAGATTACAGAGGGAATGTTCACCTTATTAAGGGAACAAATTTTCCCTCAATTGCTTTACAATGCAATGAAGAGGCTTTAAATAGGATAATTAGCCCAGCATAGGGTAAAATGAAAAAGGTCAAGAGAGTTCCAAGCCTTGGGCGTTGGCTCCAGCTCGCCCTCTAATTACAGACAAGAAAATGAACCTCTCCAGACCTCATTTTCCCCATCTATAAAATGAGCGCGTAACTCATAACTTTCACACTCTAAGGTTTGTAAAGATTACCCCTCCTGCCTCACTCGAGCCATCCAGTAACCCTGTAGGGTGGGCACTGCAGTGAGTATCACCCTCATTTTACATATGAGGAAACTGAAGCTGAGACGTGGGTCATGACACAGTTAATAGCCGTCATAAGCAGGGTTGAAACACGCCAAGTCCAACATGGCAGCCATTATACTGCCCTGTTTTACTGTCATGAAAGTTTCTCTTAGACTTTCATGTTCAGAGAGGGAAATATTACTTGCATTTTTCCTCCACATGAAACACATTGTCTTCTACATAGTGTTTAGTATTTGGTGAACTCAACTATTGAATTATTTCAAAACAATGTTAATAAACCATAATGTTCCATCACAATCAAATAAAACCCAGAGAGTAAAAAAGGAAATATAAAGCCCTTCCACTCCCACTTCTAGATAGGCAGAAAATAGAAATTATTGTGACCGAAAGCTTTCAATACTCAGGCCATTCAGTAAATCGTTGCCAGATCCATATCATCAGCACAATCAGGTGCCTACCTACAAGTAGAACTGGGCAGGATAATACAGGTCTAGTCCCACCCTCCCCAACTACATGCTGACTGACAGCTGTGTGGAGTGGCCCCTCCTTGCCTTTGTCTCACTTACCTGCATCTCTTGAG
The DNA here is from genome assembly GCA_028658325.1 of Potorous gilbertii. Classification (NCBI taxonomy): domain Eukaryota; kingdom Metazoa; phylum Chordata; class Mammalia; order Diprotodontia; family Potoroidae; genus Potorous; species Potorous gilbertii. Next base: position 43,128,387 of record CM053769.1, on the reverse strand, counting down.
CAGGCAACGGGCAAAATGTATAGAAAGGAAAAACAGGAAAAGCATAGCAAGGTTTATAGTTAAAAGTCTTAAAAAGCTTTTAAGCTTTCATATTCTGAATTTTGGCCACCCAGGAGCATATTTCACAAATTGCAACTATTCCTATGGAACTTGGAGGCCTCCTATGTTTTACTTAACATAGTGTTTTCAAAAAATCAATGAACAATTCCAACAAATGAGGGTATCCTTGGATTCCATATTAGCAAGGCCAATTCAGTCCAGTACATTGGGCTGTTAACTGTTTCCCTCCCTGAACCACAAGTCCCAAGAGAAAATTAGCTTGCCACCACACGAAAGAATTCCACCATGTATTTACACAACCCATATATTATATAATAAACATTCCCAACTTGCAGCTCTCCCCAAGTCACACAGCAACCAGAGAACACTGGACACGGTACACATCCACCTAGCCAGCCAGCCAGTCAACAGAAACAGGCTCCGGGACTAGTCCCGCCAGCGATGTCCACACTGCGCATTGCAGCACTTGTAGAAAGTGGTCATAGGCTCATCGGCAGAACGAGTCTGAATCTGCATGAAGTAGGCTCGAGGATGTTCACACTTGGGGCATGGCTCTGTGGAGGAAAAGAACAGATGCACCATCCAACTTCAGTTTACAATTTCACTCTTCTTTCTTACACAAAAATACTACTGAGCCATTACTAAACAAGTGCCTCTGAGGTGTTTTTTCTGTATTGGAGATGAACCCCAAGCACCAGTGTGGCCTCTGCAGGGGGCCTGGCTCAGTCCGTAATGCTGCCTTTGTTGTTTCGGCTCCGCTCTGTGCCCAACCAAAAAACTAACTCGCTCCCAATAAAGGGCACCACATGCCATGGGCTGCCTCTGGCTGTGGACTTTCCTAGAGGCCTTAATTCCATCTTAGGATTCTCCCCCTATTTCAGCCTTCACATGATAAAAAGCACCAAGGAAAATCAAGGAAATAAAACTGGCTTTCCCCCCACCATTCACCAGAAAACACCTAGAAAAGGGACAACATGTAAAGCCATCATTCAGAGCATTCAGACACAGCTGAAGAATAATGTTGATAACCACCTCGATCTGGAAGCACTGCTCCAAGCCCCGACTCACGCGGCCAAGCACAGAGTCTATCCTACAGGGCCAATGGCTTATTTATAAAATAAGGACTGGAAAAAAGCCTATATACAGGGTGTCCCAAAAGTCTTAGTACAACTTAAAGTTTTAAGGATTGCTTTAACAGCACATTTCACATGTCTAAAAAGTGCTGTGTGACAGGGAGTTTAGTGAGGTGAACCAAAACTCATTTGTTTTGAGAATTTTTTTAATACTCCTTTAGGAAAAGAGGAGTCCAAGAATATATGTGCTTTAGACAAGCATTTAGACAAAGCTTTCTATACCAAATTCTAGCAATGTTATTTACTTTTTTGAATCTAAAGAAATATTTTCTTAAGAGAGAAGTCTTAACAAATGGGACTGTGCTTTGCCTCCCAGGTCTGACACACTGAGGCTATTAATGCCACTCTTCTGCCTCTTCCATCTCCCCCACTGGCCTGATCTTTTTCTTTTAAATGACAGTTAATACAAAAGTGAAGAACGTTTTTCATTTGTTATAGATTTTATATTTCCTAATCTTAATTTAAAAAGTGGATGAGAGGCACATTTTCTTTGAGAAGTAATGCAGTATAAAAAGCATTTTAAATGGTGTAAGTAAAATGCTTTGCAAACTTTAAAGTATTATAGAAATAGCTCTTGCAAAAAAAAAAATATTAAGCACTACTCTGGTCCTTGTTACATGGGGAACAATTTCAAGCATATAATGTGAAGGGAAGTGGTCAGCAGCCACTGGTACAACTGCTGTTTACACCCTTGGCAGGAGGCCCTGCTCTCACCTGCAGTGGAGTCAACATTCTCCCAGGCAGCAGCTCCTCCCAGCACATCATCCACTTCTTTCAGCTTTGGATACTTCCGATTTGTTACCTAGCAAACCACATCACCACATCAGAATCCCAGAAGGTCGAATGACACCCATCTGTCCCATCCAGGCTACATCATTTAACTCAGCATTAACATCAGTATACAGGGTTCATAAAACTACTGAACAAGAGCCATACTGACCAAACAGATGGAAATTTATCAGTCAAAGCAGACACTTGAGGGGAGACCACAGAATGGGAGAAAAGAAGTTTAGGTTTAAATAAGGATAATCCAGAGAAATTAGAACAGGAAGACCAAAGACAATCAAAACAAAAAAGCAAATGGTACACCACAGAAAGAGGACTGAACAGAAAGTCAAACTACCAGGCTCTGAATCTAGACTTTCCCACAAGAGGGGTGATCTTGAGCAAGTCACTTGCTCTCTCTTGCTATCAGTTTCCACATCTGCAAAATTATTGGACAGAACCAGCTAGCCTAGAAGATCTTTCTTGGTTCTCATACTCAATAGGTGAAATGCCAACACCCCTGACTAACAATACTATAAAAACAAACAACAAAGAACAACTTTGGAACAGTGATCAACACAATGACTGGCCACAATTCCAAAGAGCTCATGCTGAAACATGTCACCCACCTCTAGGTAGAGAAGTGGATGACTCAGAACAGAAGCTGAGGCATATATTTTTCAGATGTGACTAATAGAGGAATCTATTTTGCTTGACTATAAATGTTTGTAACTAGGTTATTTTTTTTCCCTTGCTTCCTCAGTGGGGGAGAAAGCAGAAAATGCTAAGCTGAAAATAAAAATAATTTTAAAAAAAGAAACAATACGGTATTGAAAAATGGAGTATCTTGTACAAGGAACACCAAAAAGGCAAGTATCATTGGATCAAAGAGTATACAGCGAAAGGGCAAAGCCAAGATGGCAGAGTAGAGGCAAAGACTCACTTAAGCTCTCCCAAATTCCCTTCAAATAACATGAAAATAACACCACAAAATGAATTCTGGAGCAGTAGAACCAACAAAAGGATAGGGTGAAACAATTTTCTAGTCCAAGGCCATTTAAAAGGTTGGCAGTAAATGTATGTCCACAGGTTTAGAGTAGAGCACAATCCAGCACAGGCAGAGCCAGGCCAGGAGAGTAGCAGGCTTTGGAGACAACTGAATCCAGCTTCCAGAGCTCTCAGTCCACAGATGGTAAGAGAGTTGGACAACTAGTCAGAAGGCGATTGTGGGGGATCCTTTGTTGGCAATAAAAGCAAGGCTCTGTTGCATTGCCCATATACAGTTCTGGGTCACAGTGCCAAGGTAAGGAGGAACACTAGAGTATGTGGCTGCAAGGGAGCAGTTCCAGGGAAGAAAAGAGTATTTGTGATCACTCATAGACCAAAGTACAGGACAGGAGAACAGTGACAACACTTCTTCTTAGTTCATATTACCTTGAAAAAACTGAAAACTTACAGAGTTCCAGAACTAGCTCTGAAAACAACAGCACAAAAACCTGAAGTTTGCCCACTCCACCCCAAGAGAAGAGCTCAACTTGAACATACATAAAAAGTCACAAAATAGATTAGGAAAATGAGCAGACAACAAAAAAATAACCTGACTGTAAAGAAGAAGAGAAAAACACAAATTTAGAATATAACAATGTCAAAATAGCTACATGAAAAATCTCAAAGAAAAATGGGAATTGGTCTCAGCCCCTTCAATAAAAATTCCTGAAAGAGCTCAAAAAAGATTTTTAAAATCAAGGAAGAGAGGTAGAAGAAAAGTTGGGGAAAGGAATGATAGCGATGTAAGAAAATAATGAGGAAAAAATCAACAGCTAAATAAAGGAGGTACAAAATAATATTGAAAAAAATAACTCCTTAAAAAACAGAATATCTCAAATAGCACAAAAAAATCCACTGAAGAGAACTCCTTAAAAAACAAAATTGGTCAAATAGAAAAGGATATGAAAAAATCCAATGAACAGAAGAACTCCTTAAAAAGAAGAATTGGCCAAATGGAAGCTAACAACTCCTTTAGGCATCAAGAAACCAAAACAATTTTAAAAACAGAAAAAAAGGTGAATTATCTTATTGGAAAAACTGACCCAGAAAATAGATCAAGGAGAGATGATTCAAGAGCTATTGGACTACCTGAAAGTCATGATCAAAGAAAGAACCTAGACATCATATTTCAAGAAATTATCAAGGACAATAGCCTCGGTATCTTTGATTCAAAGGGCAAATTAGAAATGGAAAGAATCCATTATTTACCTCTTGAATGAGATCCCCAAATGAAAACTCCCAGGAATATTATAACCAAATTCCAAAGCTTCCAAAACAACTGAGCTACCACCTTACATCTATCAGATGGGCTAATATAGAAAAGGAAAAAATGACAAATGTTGGAGGAAATGTGGAAAAATTGGGACACTAATGCACTGCTGGTGGAGTTGGGAACTGATCCAACCACTCTGAAGAACAATTTGGAAGTATGGCCAAAGGACTATAAAACTGTTCATACCCTCTGATCCAGCAATACCACTACTAGATATGTATCCCAAAAAGATATTTTTTGAAAAGAAAATGATTTATATATACAAAAATATTTGTAGCAGCTATTTTGGGGGGAGGTGGCAAAGAAGTGGAATTGAGAGGATACCCATCAATTGAGAAACGGCTAAACAAGTTTCAGTATGACTGTGGTGCAATACTGTTGTGCTAGGGGGCGGTGCCAAGATGGCAGAGTAACAGCACAGACTTCCTAGAGCACCATCCCCAAGCCCAGTCAAATACCTGTGAAAAATGGCTCTAAACAAGTTATGGAGCTGCAGAATCCACAGAATGATGGAGTGAAGCAAATCTCCAGTCAAGATGGCCTGGAAGGTTGCCAGGAGGTTTCTATCATGACACACAGGGGCAGAGTACAGTCCAGAGTGAACCGCACCAGCACAGACAGGACCTGAGAAGGTCTTGTGGATACTGAATCTATTGCACCTGTGGCACTTTCCAGACTTCATGACCCCAAAACACCAAGGAAAAACTGGAAGGTCAGTGGAAAAAAGCCTGTGGGATCAGTGTGGGAGAGTAGTCTGGCCCCGGGGCAGCAGCCCTTCAGGAGGTGGCAGGGGGAACCTGTAGCAACCACAGAAGCAATAGGGGCAGAGACAGCAACTGTTTCTGGAACTCTAGGCCCACAGATTGTGGGGGAATCCAGATGCTGGCAGTAAACCACCCACCCCCATTGGAAACAGAGATCTACCTTGACAAAGAGCTCAAAAGTTAAGTAAATGGTTCCTGGGGAAATGAGCAAAAACCAAAAAAAGAATCAGATTGTAGAATCTTACTTTGGTGACAAGGAAGACCAAAACATGCAAACAGAAGACAATAAAGTCAAAGCTCCTCCATCCAAAGCCTCCAAGAAAAATAGGAATTGGTCTCAGGCCATGGAAGAGCTCAAAAAGGGCTTTGAAAAACAAGTAAGAGAAGTAAAGCAAAAAATGGGAAGAGAAATGAGAGTGATGCAAGAAAATTATGAAAAATAAGTCAACTGCTTGCTATAGGAGACCCAAAAAAATGCTGAAGAAAATTACACTAAAAAAATAGTAACCCAAATGACAAAAGAGATCCAAATAGCCAATGAAAGAGAAGAAGGCCCTAAAAAGCAGAATTGGCTGGATGGAAAATGAGGTCCAAAAGCTCATTGAAGTAAATGATTCCTTAAAGATTAGAATGGAGCAGATAGAAGGTAATGACTTTATGAAAAATCAAGACATTATAAAATAAAACCAAAGGAATGAAAAAATAGCAGACAATGTGAAATATCTCACTGGAAAAACAACTGACATGGAAAATAGATCCAGGACAGACAATGTAGAAATTATGCGACTACCTGAAAGCCATGATCAAAAAACAGCCTAGACATCATTTTTCAGGAAATTATCAAGGAAAATTGCCCTGATACTCTAGAACCAGAGAATAAAATAGATATTGAAAGAATCTAGTGATTGCCTCCTGAAAGGGATCCCAAAAGGAACACTCCTAGGAATATTGTAGTCAAATTCCAGAGCTCCCAGGTCAAGGAGAAAATATTGCAAGCAGCCAGAAATAAATAATTTGAGTATTATGGAAATGCAATCAGGATAACACAAGATCTAGCAGCATCTACATTAAGGGATCACAGGGCTTGGAATATGATATTCCAGAAGTCAAAGGAACTAGGATTAAAATCAAGAATAGTATAATCAAGAGTATAATACTTCAGGGGTAAAAATAGTTATTCAATGAAACAGGGGATTTTCAAGCATTCTTGATGAAAAGACAAGAACTGAACAGAAAATGTGATTTTCAAACACAAGAATCAAGAGAAGCATGAAAAGGTAAACAGGAAAGAGAAATCATAAGGGACTTACTGAAGTTAAACTGTTTACATTCCCTACAAGGAAAGATAATATTTATAACTTAAGACTTCTCCCAGTACTAGGATAGCTAGAGGGATGATATACATATAGACAGAGGGCACAGGGTGAGTTGAATAGGAAGGGATGATATCCAAAAAAATGAAATTAAGGGGTGAGAGAGGAATATATTGGGAGAAGAAAGGGAAAAATAGAATGGGGCAAATTATTTCTCACATAAAAGAAGCAAGAAAAAGCTTTTTCAATGGAAGGGAAGAGAGGGGAGGTGAGAAGGAAAAAGTAAACCTTACTCATCACATTTGCTTAAGGAGGGAATACCATGCATACTCAATTTGCTATAAAACTCCATCTTACACTATAGGAAAGTAGGGGATAAGTAAGGGTTGGGAGATGACAGGAGGAAGGTGTAATTAGGAATAGGGTCAAAAGAGAACAGACTAAATGGGGGACAGGACAGGATGGAGGGAAATATAATTAGTCTTCCACAACATGGCTTTTATGGAAGTCTTTTGAATAACTACACATGTATAACATATATCAAACTGCTTGCCTTCTCAGTGGGGATGGGTGGGGAGGGAGAAAAGTAGATAAGCTGGAATCAAGGCAAGAATTATGACTTGGGAAAGAAATGAGAACAGGGATTGGGAGGTCCTGAGACTAAAAAATAGAGTACCTATGAGGACTTGTACCACAGACAAATCTAGAATCCCTTAGCTTCTCCTCTTTAGCACTTTACCCATGTCACAGGTTCAGTCTTACTGACTCTCCTATTACCAGCTTGCCCTCCAATACTGTACTCCTCCACCACCACCTGTCTTTTACCTCTAACAACAAAGCTAACAAAACATTTCTGTCCTAAAGTGTGAAAACTGTCCCCTTAAAGTCAATAATAGATTTCACTCTGTAACACAAGCGATGTCATTTTAAAAAAATACCCAAAAAAAGACCAGGGAGGGAAGAATCTTCCGTCATTAAAAACATGCATATTTTTCATTAAGACGGAGTTGGAGTCCTTACACAACGCCCGGCAACAGCGGGCGGCTTCCTAAGTGCTGACTGGTACATACACCCAGACTTCCGGCACTGCTTGGCGCGGTCTCTTCTCCTTGCACCGTTCCATCCCCCACTTTCTGTCTCCCACCCCCAGCCCTGGTCTCCCCAGTCTTCCTTCCTCCGGGGGAGGTGCAGCACCCGCTGCGCAATCTCCTCCTGCATCCCACGGACCACGGCCCTCAGACGGGGGGGCGCAAAGGGTCCTCGGAGGCCTCCTTTTGTGGACGACGAAGCTCGGACTCAGGGAGGCGAAGTGACCCTTCCGGTCGTGTGGCTAGGCAGGGTCTGACAGGCCAACGCTCTACGTCCCCAGACCACGCTCTCCCCCCCGCCCCCGACAACACCCCCACCCGCACAGACCACGGGCCCCCACGCTTCCCTCCATTAGACACGCCCCCGTCCTCTCCTCCCCAGCCAGCACCGGCCCGCACCTTCCTGGTGATGTTGTGCACGTAAGGGCACGTGTTGCAGGCGAAGCGATGGCAGCGCTGTCCCTCCTCCACGATCAGCCCGTTCCCGCAGCCCGGGCAGAAGAGCAGCATGGCCCCGGAGGTTCACCGGAGTCCACCATCGGACGACGGTTCGACCTCACGGACCGCGACGGCCCCGCCCCTCTGCCTCCACCAATAGCGGCTCCCCATCGCCCCTGCTGACAACCCCGCCCCTCGTCAGCCCCGCCCACTCTCATTTCATCCACGGCAGTCCTGCCCTCCTGCTCCCACCAATAGCAGGTCTTCCTAGGCCTCGCAGTGACCCCGCCCCTCATCGGCCCCGCCTCTCCTCCCTCCGGAGCCTCCTTTAGGGAATCCCCGCCTCTCCTTTTCCTCCAATATCTGTTTCCCATTGGCCCTACGGCCGTCCGCCCCTCTCCCTCCACCAATGGTCGTTCCGAATCCGCCTAGCCTCAACGTCGCCCCTTCTCAACCCCGCCCCTCTCTTCTCTCCCACGACCGTCCCCCGGCAGCCCTTTGGAAGCCCCGCCTCTCTCTTTCCACAATTAGCCGTTACCCAGCAGCCTCTTCGGCAGCCCCGCCCTTCTCTCCCCGGTGTCCCCGGAGTCCGCTGGGTACCATGCGCCGTAAGTTTTCCGCTAAAGACTTGGGGATGGAGGCCTGGGATGCGGAGGAGAAGCTGCCGGCCGTTAAGGAGGAGGTGGAGGCTGCGAGCAGCGGAGGCGGCGGGGAAGACGAGGATGACGAAGAGGAGGCGCTGCCTCACGCCGAGGTGGTGGATGTGTTTCAGGAGGGGCTCGCCATGATCGTGCAGGATCCGCTGCTCTGTGACCTGCCTATCCAGGTGTGCAAGGTGGAGCTCGGGGAGGGCGGGCACGGCCGCCCGGCCCCAGGCCCGGGCTCCCGAAGGCTCCCGTCCTCCCCGGCCCTGTATGGAAACACGTGAGAAGAACCCGCCGCGTATTGAAATGTCCGTTACTGGCGAGGAAGGGGTTAAAAATAGTCAAGAAACCTTTAAGTGACTGCTGCGTGCCGGGCATGGTGGGCACAAAAACTAAAAAGAAAGACAGGTCCTGCCCCAGGGAGCTTGCCGCCTAATAGGAGAGGGCGGAGAAGGGGAAGCAGTATAGTGGGAAAGCCAACCAGTCCAGTAGGAGTGCAGCCCCGTGGAAAATGAGCTTCCGGAATTTCTAGCTTGTGAGATCTCTGTAAATGAGTCAGTGAGAGGTAGATACGTGGATCAGACAGGCCAGGAGCTGCCTATGGTTCCTACTCGGTTCCCTCTTATTTTATTTAAGTGTCAAAAGTCTGTGTTACCATCTCAAACTAAATGTGTAAAATGAGAACCTTCCTGAATCTCAGTTTTCTTCTCAGAAGTGAAGATAATGATACTTGACCTGTCTCCCTTATAGGCTTGTTGTGAAAAGGCCCTTTGTAACTTTAAAGAGATTGGGCCTCACTGCCTAGATTATGTACAAAACCCTTTAAAGCCTATGATCTTTTTTCTTTAATTAGTTATTATTGTGTTCTAGGTCACTTTGGAGGAGATAAATTCTCAGATAGCTCTGGAATATGGCCAAGCAATGACTGTCAGAGTTTGCAAAGTGGATGGAGAAGTGATGCGTAAGAACTTTTTAGTTACCCCTTACTTTTTCTGACTGCCATGGAACTATATTACACTTATGTTTATCTATCATAGTCATTTGTGAGACTCTTAAGTGCTGATAAATTAGTATTGGGGGAGGGGGATGAAGCACAGGGCTAACTCTGGAGAAGGGAAGTGTTTTAAGTCAGGTCCAGGTCCCAAGATTCCTGCCCACTTCTTCCCCTAGGAGGAGGCACAATTCCTCTCCTTGGAGAGCCCTAGCCCATTGTGGGCAGTTGGATTAAAGCTAGGTAAGGTACACAGGGCAGGTTGTCCACTGGTAATTTTTACACACCCTGTCTGTGTCCATATTTCAGCTGTTGTTGTGGTACAAAATGCCACAACCTTAGACCTAAAGAAGGCTATCCAGAGATATGTGCAGCTCAAACAGGAACGGGAAGGAGGCATACAGCATATCAGTTGGTGAGTTGTCAAAGTAAAGAGGATTTATCATCTTTTCTCCATCCCCTAGCTTGAGTAGGAGTGGAAGTTTTGATAAAGAGGTAGATATCAAATCAACCTCAGAAAGAATAATCAAATAATTAGAGAACCTCAGTATAGAGAAGGCTGTCTTGTATGACGATGTGCTCTCCATCACCATGGGTGTCTGAGCAGAAGCTGAGGGATCCACTAACCCCCATTTCCCTCTCCCCCAAGCTGAAAAATAGATGCCTGTATTGGATAGAAGGTTGGACCAGCTGACCTCTACAGTCCCATCGGGCTTTGAGAATAATTTTTGAACATCAAACTAGGATTTAGGGCACCAAGCTTGTAATCCTGGCTGTGCCACTAACCCACTATATGATCTTGGGAAAGTTACTTTCCATCCCTGGGTCTGTTTCTCCATTTATAAAACAAGGATTGAACACAGAGGTCCTCCATAGCACTCTGTGATCTGTAGAAGGGATTCCACCAGGTGGGAAGTTTGAACAGGACCTCCTTTAAGATTCCTTCACCTGAAATTCTTGATCTTTGGAAGTACTTAAGGAGAGAGTTGTCTCAGTGTATCAGTGAAGATAGGCTATGAAAGGATCTTCTTAAAGCTAGGATCCTAGGAGGGAGCTAGTATTCATTCATTTATTCCAGCGTCTCTTTCCTCTTTGACAAAAAGGGACACGTAAATGGCCCTACTCTCCAGAGGAAAGCTATAGTCTTTTGTAACAGGCTTTGTTATCCTTTCCACTGAGTTTCTGATGTTTGATTTTACTCCCTCTTAAATTCTTGGGGAGGTCTTCAGGTCATATATATGGAGAACGTACCATCTCACTTTTGCTGGAGAGAAACTAACCGAAGATGGGAAGAAACTCCGAGAGTAAGTAGGTCATTTCATTTGTGCTGCAGGAAGTTCTGGAGTCCCTGCCCTTCCACAACAATATCACCTATGGTACCCATTTAATGTATAAAAGGACTGAGTAAGTGTGCTCCTCCCTCAGGGTAGTGTTCTGTACATACATACTAGGAGATGTGTACAACACAGGGTTCTGCAGGTGCTTGATAAATGTCTTCCTTTCTGGGAGGTTTGGCTTTCCTGGAAAGCTTGGCCTGATCACAGTTATGATAGCAAATGGGAAGAGAAGAGGAAAGGATAGGCGGACAAAGGTTTGAAAATGGAACAAGGTTGAAAGGCCTTGATAGTTGAATATTAGACATAAAACACACATTAGAAATGTGATGCTTGTTAGTCCAAAGTTGGCCTTTAGCCATGGAAATAGCTCTGGACCAAAGGAACCACACTGAAGGAAGGTGAGAACACCATCTGAGGTTACAGAGATGGACTTTGATACTTTGTATCTTTTCCCTTCATGTGACTCCCTCATGTCAGTGAGTTAAATTTAGAAAGGGCTTAGAAATATTTTGAGAAGGAGTAAGTTTTTTAGTCCCATTTAACAGGAAGACAGGAATTTTTACTGCTCATCTGAGCATCAAGCCCTCCATTCTCTTTGTCCTTTGTGACAGATCAAGGCCTAGACAGTGAAGGAGTCACCATGGTGTCTGATTCCAGACTAGTAATCAGTGTTCCCTTTTCAGGTACGGCATCCGAAACCGAGATGAGGTCTCCTTTATCAAGAAGTTGAGGAACAAATGAGGTAATGCTTAAGAAGGCCTTGTAAATAGGAGCAGGAGAGCCTTTTTATTCCAGAGATCAAGAGAGAGTTGAATTTTGTAGAATTCACTTAAGTCCCTCAGGCTCACCCTAGTGTTAATACTTTCTTTCTCTAGCCCCGCCCCAGGGCTCAGCCTCTCCGGGCTCTGTCCCCTTCTTAGGCTAATGTCCCCTCATTTGGGACCTAGGAGTCTGTAATAATTCCCATAGCTGATGGGGATGGGGATCAGGACTGGACAGTGGCCTTGGTCTGTGTGACAGTCGTCCTTTTTGTGCCTTCTGAAGGAGGAGGATGCAGGAGGCTGCCAGGATATTTCATCTTCTCATTCAGGTGATTTGTGACATGAGTAGAGAGTGGTGAAAAGAATCAGCTTCGAGGCAGAGATTCATAGACCTTTTTTTTTCTTTTTAGCTAGACGGGAGCTTAGGGATAATTTAGTCTAACTTCTTCATTTATAGATGAGGAAACTAGGCAAGAGGTTAACATCTTGGCCCAGGGTCAAACAGCTAGTCAGTGAAAGAGCTGGGGCTTGATAAACTTCAACTCTTTGGTCAGTTGCTCTTTCTAGCACAGCGTAAGAACTGAGTTCAAGTATTTGCTTGGCACTTATCACCCACATACATTTTATTGGATGTCGCATTTTATTTTCCACATATAGAGAGGTAAAGGCTCTCTAAATATCTAGACTCTTCATGTCTCAGATTGAGATAAAATCATCTTTGCAAGACAACCCAGAGTTATTGTAAGGCAAGTGCTTTGATAGCATTAATACTCTGGAACTTCATAAACTTCTTAAAGAGTTTCTTTTCAAGTTCTTTTCTTCCCACACAAGTCAATTTGGATCTTTTGAGGGCAGGTACCAGTGACAGCTATTTCTCAAATGACTCTTCAGCTACCTCCTCCCCCAAGTACTTGCAAACTTTTTTAAAAAGTGGCTCTTTTTAAACAGAATACCTGTTAAGGCCTTTGTACATCTACTTCCTAATCTGGACTAGTATATCTCTAAAACACCACCACCCTCCCCACCCTGACCAAAACTCCCTGTGATTTACCTAATCTGCCTGGTGCAAGTCTTTCGTTAACAGTAGAGGGCCCTAGGTCACACATCATCCATCACATTCTCTGGAAATCATGGGTCTAATTGCCACATTCAGAGTTGCCTGATTGGAAGGTTTCTTCTACAGGAATCAACCTGTCCAAGCTCAGGAGTTTTGCTACTGTGCCATGAGCATGACTGGAGAGAAACAAGATGATAAGATGGGGCTAGCTCCCAAGAAATAACAAGACCTGGAACTTGGTAACTTGGGTACGACCTGCCTGCTGGGCCCAGCACCTTCTGATAGAAGCTTTATTTTGTTTAAAACAAGGGAAATGGGGCTCCAGTTTCTGAGTCATTTTGCTCTCTGGTGTCCAGAAGCATCTTTTCTCGTGCTGGTGAGGTAGGGCCACTTTTTTCCTGACCTGACTCAGCTTCTCCTTGCCCATTTCCCACCATGTTCTACCTTCCTTCACTTCTTAAAAATCATCATTTTTGCCCTTTCCCCAGCCCTAGTCCCAACTCTTGAAAAGCTGGTCTGAGTCTTCCATAGCTTTGTGGCTCCATACTATCTCAATGTCCCCGGTACCCCTGGTTCTTATTCTCTGGTTGCTTTTTCCCACCACCAACCCCCATTGAGGCTGGCTGCCAAGAAAGAGAAAGACACAGGTGTGATCTGAGTTAATGGCAGCTAAAACGCTCCCGGTCCATTTATTGGCCACCTGTGGTGGTCGTCAGCTGGGCTAGTTAAAAAGGTAGTTATGGACACTAGTGTAATAAAAACCTGGAGGCATAAAAGAGGTTCAACAAAACTGAACAAGGCACAGTCATTCTGTTTTCAGGAAACATGTGAGTCATGGTGAGATGAGGCAGGACCAGGCTGCACTGCCAAGTGCTGAAGCCTGGGTGGGAGATGGGCAAGGTTGGCCAGTGGGATGGGATCTGGGTCTGTCCCCACCTGGGGGAAAGGGAGACGCAGCTCCAGGCTCCGGTCCCGGCTCCACTGTCCCCCGCTTCAAGTTCCACCTCCCATGGCCCTAGATCAGTGGAGTTGAGCGTCCAATTCATACTTCTCACAAAACTTGTCTGTGAAGGGGATGCATGTGAGGAACTCACACCACTCACAGCGGATTGGGTAGAAGTAGAAGAGAATCACCAGGCCAGAGAGGAGGCCCAGGAAGGTGACCTGGAAGACGATGATCTGGCACCGTTTTCGATACAAGTCAAACTTGCCAAAGCTGATGTAGGGCAGGAAGGCAAAGGAAAGGAAGAAGCCACTGACAAAGCCAGAGATATGGGCAAAGTTGTCGATCCAGGGCAGGAGACCAAAGGCAAACAGGAACAGCACCACGGCCAGAAGCTTGAAGAAGGCACGCCAAGGCCGAGCCAGGATCTGCCAGCTCTGGAACAACTCCACAAAGAGGCAGGCAAGGATGCCGAACTGGGAGCCTGCGGGGCCAACCTGCAGGAAGAGGAATGGTGGGGAGGAGGGGGAGCATTGGGGCTGACACAGAGTCCTAGAAGGAAGGAACTTGAAAAACTGGGGGGGGAGTGGGAATGGCAGGGAGAGGAGATTGGGATAGGGATGAGAGGTGCCCTAGAAGGCCTTGCTGAAGGAACTTAGTGCACCTTCTGGACCCAAGTTATCTCAGTTTGCTCTCATTTTCCATCATCCATCCCACCACCTCTTTAGTGGTTAGCACAGTGGTTGGAACATGGTAAAACCTTAATGTTAATGACCCTCACCACAATTTTCAAAGGAACCAAGGATCTGCCATGGTTCAAGACTACCTGATTGAGAGATGCTAAATTATCATGAATAAACCTGAAGTTTAAGGAATTTGTAATGCAATTTGTAGAATCTTTGTAATAAATACAGATCTTTTCTAGTCTAAGTTGTAAGTCCAATCTTACAGAAAAAGCAAAAAGAAAGTATGGTTACAGTGAACCAGGACTGGAATTCCTTAATTCCCTTCCTACATTAATTTTTTTTAATTTTGTAAATATTTTATTGAAATGACTTTTGTTTTTACATCCAAGTCATTATCCCAGATAACACTGCCACCTACCCCCTCTCTCACCCACACGCCACTTAATCCGCAAGCCCTTCTCTTTGTAACCAAGAAAAGCAGTTTAAGAAATGACAAAATGTTCCCATCTGTTAACATGCACCATTTCATTCCTATAGTCCCCAATTAGCCCCAAACAAGAAGGTTCACTTTGTAAAAAACCTTACTGGGGCCACGATTTCCTCCATATACTTAAAAGAGTTTACAAGTTCCATGGCGGTGGTGATTTTGTCAAACGCTTTTCTTAAATTCTCCCCTATGGTGTCCAATACCATACTAAGGACAAAGTGGTTCACATTTCTGATTTACAAGAACTGTTTAGGTATATTTCCGAATTGTGTCTGCCAAATGAAATGAGGCCTCTAACTCTGAAAGCTGTCTTTATCAAGTACTTGGTATGTGCTCAGTTAAGTTCTTAAGGGAGATAGATACAGGCCCTGTAACATTCTAGTTACAGAAATGAGGTTCAAGAACAATGCAAAACAGAGCAGGACTCAAAGACCAAACTGAAAGGGCGTAAGGTCACAAAAGGATGCTTAGAACACAGCACATAGGCTGTCAGAGCTCAAAGAATCCTTACCGATCATTAAGTAAAACCCCCTCCCTTTAAAGAGAACATGAAACCTAGAAGGACAAAGGGCAACCCAATGAGCCAGTGGCAGAGGCAGCCTGAAGGGAGCCTGAGAAATGAGACAGATTCTAACAGCACCCAGACCGACCATGGTGTGTGCCCCATGGGACACTTCAGAGCCAGTCTTACCTCAGCCCGATAGGGCAGAAAAATGGCACTGGCCAGGTTGCCTGTGATACCACTCAGAAGGTAGATGATGGATATGCGGTGCCACCCAGCTAGCTTCTCCAGGTCCCTAAGGATCGTCATTTGGAAGCAAACAGATACCAGGCAGTGCAAGATCCTGTTAAGGAAAGGGGAGCAGATCACTTAGAGCCACACAGACACTCATCTCCCCTTACATACCCTAAGGTTTACCTTGCACCTAGATTACTAGGGTTCATGTTATCCCCCTCCATGAGAAGGTGAGTTTTTCAGAGCTAAGTGTGGCACTTTACACACCACAGTGGTTTCATAAATGCTGTTTCACCCATCAGGTATATTTCCTGAGAATCACTAAAGAAACCTGTATGTAAGATTAGGTTATTGTATGAGATGCAGAGTTTCAGAAAAAATTATTTACTTTTCTACCCTCCATGCCTAACCCTGGTTCCTGACAAACTGGATAATGAGTAGAGGGAAACCTAGGAGAAGGGCAGTAGGCCCTGGGCATTCATATTCAACCTTGCGCAACTTGAAGGCTAGAAAAGCCCCAGGCCCTAGCCCAGGAGGGCAGTGACTCACCCAGCATGTAGGAAAAGGGAGAGCCAAAGACGATAGAACTGGTCAGGAACCTCGGGGTTAAGGAAAGGCAGAAGGCCACAGACATCATCCATGCAGTGCACCTGTGGGAACAGAGCGGCCTATTGGCATCCCAGGAAGTAAAAGAGATGGTTGGGGATAGAGGGGACAGCACCCGGGTGGGAAGGGACCCACAGTTCCTCAAAGGCCTGGAATCCTTTTGCCAATGCCACCCATCCACATCTTGCTCTGCATAAAAAACAAACAAACAAAAAAAAAAAAAACCCTACCTCCATCCCCACACCTACCTGAGAGCATAATGTAGCCTCCTCATGGAAATAGCCCCTCATGAAGTCACAGTACTCTCGAGAGGTGATTTCACACCTTAGAGGGAAGAAAATTCAGACAGGTCATCAGAGGGGTGCCCTGTAGTCTAGTCTCATCCTTCCCAGCCCCATACCTGTAACCTTCCCTAGGATAGTCTAATCAATTACGTCACCCTCCATTAACCAGTTGGTCCCATATGTCACCAGCACCTTCTGTGCCAGTCCCTGAGAAACCAGGTGGGGGAGGCTGGTCCTCTCACCTTCCTTTGGTACCAATGCAGCAAGGCCTCCCGGTGATGGCACAGTCCATGTGGAGGTGGTTGGTGTGGTTCCCAGCACTGTTTTTGGTGCAGATCTGGTTTACAGATAGGTTAGAAAAGAAAGCAGGTCATTCCCACCCCATAGGGTGAGGAGGGGCAGGAGTAGTCCAGTAAGGTGTCCCCTGGCCTGTCTTCCCCCACCCTCATAGTACCCAGAGCTAGCCAGAGCTGGGGATGAGGGAAGGGTCACTGGATATCTCCAAAAGAACCCTGGGCTCTCAGGCTGCAGGCGAAGGTCCTCATTCTATTTCCAGAATTTACTTACTGGACCTTACACCTATCTCTTTCCCTCTCTGAGTATGTGTCAACATGACTTATGGGGACCATAAGGCTTGCCCTAGACTTTGATGAGATCATGGCTTTAGAAGAATTTATTATTTGACTACAAGGGCTCATGTTCAAGGTTGGGAGCTGGTGTAATAGAGAAAATGGATCTGAAGTCAGAAAACTTGGGTTTGAATCCCAGCCCTGCTATGACCTCAGGCAAGTCATTCTTTGAATCTGTTTCTCTTTATGTAAATTGAGATGGTGGGATGACATGATCTCCATGATTCTCTCCACCTTATGATCCTATGATGCTTTTCCTGAATGGTGTTTCCAAAATGAGCTCTCTGTCCCAGTTTTTACCAAGCATAGAAAGTGAAGCTGGGCTGGGAAAAGAAGTGAGAAGGACAAGACCATATAAATTCCAGGGATTGATGTTCTCCTATTGCCTTTATAAAGCAGGATTTGAGCCACTCCCAAACAAGGAGTGGAACTGCCTGGAGACAGCTGGACACCTGCCTGGCCTTTTTCTTCAACAAGCCAGCCCCACCATCTACCAAGTCAGGAAGAATAAGAACATTTGGCCCAGGCCTAATTGTTTCTGATACCCTCCAGTATCAAAGGATTAGGGGACAAATGGGTCTCCAGAGTTGAAGGTGCCTACGATATCCCTCACACAGATGTCGAGTATCTCGCTTACCGGCCATTTAGTGATGTCATCTGGCCATTCATGTGGGCCCTCGGAGGATGGCTCGTCACATACCCTATAGTGCCATAGCTGGTCAGACCCTCTTGCCCATGGTCCCTCATCTTCCCAGGTCCCCTTTATGGTGGCCTCCCCACACCAAGCCCAAATATTTGCAGCCCCAAGAATCTAAGCATCTCTGATCCTACAGACTCATCCCCTTCCACCTCCTCCACCCTTCAGTAGTAATCCTATTGGGATCAAAGAGCCCAAATCTAGCATGTTGTGGTCCCCAACCCAGGGCAAGGGATTGGGAATGGGAGCTGAGGAGGTCCCTCCAAGAACCTAGCATGGTGACCTACCTGGGGTCCTGATGGCAGACAGACCCAAACTGCCTCTTGTTCCCGGCCAGGTATGGAGTGCTGGGGTGAACAGGCCACTTCACCCATACAGCCAGCGTGGACTGGAGAGAGAGTTATTAGAGAGAGCCTCGCAAGAGGATTCTAGGTGAAGGGCAGGGAACAGGGTTTGGAGAAAGGGAGAAGCGCTGGCCCAATCCCTGGGGGAATGTGTCTTCGAAAGTACGACATTCATAAGAAACAACAAATACAAAGAAATATGAGGAGACATAAGAAATGATGCAGAGTAAAGACAGCTACTCCAACATGCAGGGCTACAACAGAGATGAGGGCAACAGCAGCACCAAGTTCATGTTAAATACACAGTTCAATACATGTTTAAAAAAAAAGGAACACAAAAACAAGAAGGATGATGTGGACTCTACTAAGGCAGCAAGTTCTAGTGGAAAGGAGTCAAGAGGCCTGGGTTCAAATCCCATCAGACACTTACTAGCCATGTGATCATGGGCAAGTCACAACCTCTCAGAGACTCAGTTTCCTCATCTGTAAAATGGGGATAATGATACTTGCACTACCTACCCCACAGGGCTGTGGTGAAGATAGCGCTTGGCAAATCTTAAAAGTTCTACAGAAAGGGGAGGTTATTAACATCATACAATTTGGGGGCCAGGATTAACAATCAGTAAATAACAGAAGCTTACAGACATGTATCACAGACAGACAGACAAACCCAGGTTTTAGTGAAAGTGTGGTGGGAAGTTCCTGGGACCTCATCATCTCCCTGCCTCCATCTGTCTGCCTCAGGGTTGGGGGACAGTGCTGGAGCACAGAGCAGGTAGGAGACAGTGTCACAGGGAGGCACAAACAGATTAAAGGTCACAATGTTAACTAAAAAACCAGGAGGGTGGTAACAGCATGCCAAGGTTTACAGGGTTTGCCTCATCATAGCCAGGCAGCACAAGACAAGTGAGGTAAGTGGAGCTCAGGAGATAAGTGACTCGCCACACACTCATTAGCCAGGTCTTGAGCTCTTTAGAGTCCAGATCCAATGTTCTTTCTACTCTAGCATGGTGCTTCTCATAGAGCATCATCCCAGCCAGAAGGGCCCTTAGAGAGCATCCACTGAACAGAGGAGACCACCTAAGTCCCATAAGGAATCATGGTGAAGACAGGCCCAGGAGCGTGGGTTATCCGTGGCTATATCCAGGCCGAGCTATGTCAATGATATGCAAACCCCAAACCAGTCTCCACAACTGTAGCCCCTTGGAGGGAAGCAAGAGACCCAAGAATCTTCCCTTCCTGTCCCTTCATCTGTATCATGAAGAGAAACTGGATGAAATGATCTCCAAATTCCCCTGTGCTCCCTAGGGCACTAGGATCGGGGCAGGGCAGGGCAGAGCAGGGTCATTGAGGAAGGAGGCAGGGACTCACAGAGCACTCCTCCTCGGAAGTTTGCACACAGCCCGATCGGTCATTCCGCACACAGCAGGCTGAGTGTTTCTCTCGCTCCCGAGTGGCCTGGATGAAGTTGTGCACTTGCTGGTCCTGCCGCATGCATGGAGAGAACTTGGCCCCGAGGTGAATGAGTGCCTCCTAGGGGAGGGTGAGCCAGAGGTCAGGTGGGGAAGATCACAGATCAGGTATGGAGAGACACCCCCTGCCTGGCCCCCCCAAGCCTTTAAGGAGTCACAGAATTTTTAGGTAGAAGGGACCTTAGGGTATCACATAGTCCAAATCCATCATTTCACATCAGAGGTAACTGAGGCTCAGTGAAGGGCCTCATCTAGAGGGTAGAAGCAACAAAGGCAGGGATTCCAACCGTTGTCTGATTCCCAGTCAAGTGCCCGTGCCACACAATGCCACAAAAAACTTACTGAGCTTGGCCCAATCCAGAAGTTCTCCTGTTGCACATACTTAACATTCTCATAAACCCCTCTGTTCCTCAGGACCTGTTGGGAAAGGGGGAGGTTGAAGGAGGTGGGACTGAACTGAGATTGGGTAGGGAACCCCAGGAAATGGCCACAGGAAGATGGAGCAGGGAGTACAACAAAGCTTGGAAGGGAAGGATCCCAGAGACACCAATCAGGGAGACAGAACAAGGGGCCATAAGATCATTCACAGAATCATGACTAGAGCTTGGAGGCAGTTAAATGGCTCAGTGGATAGAGTGTTGGGTGTAGAGTCAAGAAGACCAGCCTCAGACACTCACTAGCTATATGACCCTGGGCAAGTTACTAAACCTGTTTGCCTTAATCCACTGGGGAAGGAAATGGAAAATCACTCAATATCTTTGCCAAGAAAACCCCATATGAAAAGTCAGACACAAACAACAAGAGGGATCTAAGATCATCTGACTGTAGCCCCCATCATTTTACACATAAGAGGGCAGGGCAACAAATGCCAAGGTTGCATAGACGGTATGTGGTAAGGAACAGGAGAAATGAATCTAGGTCCTCTGATTCTAAATCCAGTGCCTTTGCTTTTATATGCCCTCAGCCAGTGGAGAAAGAGGATTTCAGGGTCATCCCATCTTCCCTCTTTGGGATGTTCTCCATTCCCAGCCTAACCCGACAGAGCCTTTGTCAAAGGTAAAAAGTTGAGGGGTGGAGTTGAAGGCACAAGGGGCGGCTGGTCCAAGATGGCATCCAAAGACCAGACATAGCACCAAAAAGAAAGAAGCAGTATTATCCCAGCTCCTGCCTTGCCCTGGGATGGCCTAAAGGTGGAAGCCAGGGAAGCCAGCAGAGTGAGGCTAAGGGAAGGAGCAGAATCCCACCCAAAGCCATGCCCTGGAAACCTGGGTCCTCACCGAGTCTACTGTCTCATGCTGAGAGAAGCCAACAGGAGCGATGCCATAGATACACACGGCCAGGATGGTGATGAGGGAGTGGACGAAGGTCAGCCAGTAGGTAAAGAAAGGTCTGGAGGAAGAGCACAGAGGTTCAGCACAGGGCCAGGGGGAGACAGTGGTCAGACTGCAATACACAGACAGGCTTTACTTTCCAAAAGAGACCTGCTCCCCCACACTCCCTCCCAAAAAGACCTGGGGAGATCCAATCTTATTATGAATAATAAAATGGGAACACAGGGCAGAGGACAAAATTCAAGTCTCAACTCTTATGTTACCAACTTTTCATGTGATCATCTCTCTCCCTCTCTGTGTCCTCAGTTTCCCCAACTGCAAAATGAAGGAATTCCTAGCATTTAGAGCTACAAAAGACTTCATCTTCACTTTAGAGGTACAGAAAGTGAGTATCAGAGAGGGAGAGTGCTTTACCCAAGATCCTGTAGGCAGCAGAGTCAAGATTCGATCCCAAATCCTCTGACCCCAAACCCAAAGCTCTGTGAAATCAGACTACCCACTCAGTGATCTTAAAGTCCCTTTTAGCTCTCAAATTTAGGAAGTCTATGATTGAACTCTGTGGTGAAGCTTTCTGAAATATGGTATAATGGATAGTGATGAACCTGACATCAGGCAGAGTGGCTGGCTCTATCACTATGGATCATGAGTAAGTCACTTTCTCTCTCTGGGGCTCAGTTTCCTCATCTGTAAAATGGGAATAAGTAATACCTAGATAATACCCACTTCAGTAGTTACTATAAGGTTGAAATAAGGTACTGGACATAAAGCATTTATCAGATCTTAAGGCACTTTATATAAAGATCAATTACTATTACTAATGGAAGCCTTAGTACCAAACTGATCTTTCACACAAATCCAGATTTTGTGCTTAGAGGACTTAGCCTCCTAATTACCCTGTGCCTTCCACCCCTCAGTATCCACTACACTCCTGGTCACTCTAACTCCCAGCATCTGTGCCCCCATGCCCATTGGCCACTCCCCACCTGTGGTCATCCATGTCCTCAATCTGCCGCTTAACATAGCTGTCTATGCGCTTCCGATAGGTGCGATTGGTGAGCCGACCCACCATGCCCAGTCCATAGGGCCTCTTCTCTTTGGCAAACAGCTTCCTGACTGGCACAGCAATGCGCTGACCCCGACGTGGCCCCGCCACACTCACCACCTCCTGCCGCAGCCGCACCTTGGGCTGGGGAGCTATGGTTGCCCCCTCCTTCTGCTTCCGCCACCCCCGCTCCAGAGGTCTGAAACATAGACAATAACCAGGCTCAGGCGTGAGGATTCAGCTAGCCAGGCCCATCCTCTGATGCCCAGAGGCTCAGGCACCTTCTCCTTCCCTGCCTCCAAGAGTAGAAGTAGACTAGTACATGCAAATGACATGTAACCATTATTATATAACTGTTAATTGTTATTGTTAAGTTATAAAACAAGTTATATATGTGTATACATATATGCATGTGTATGTACACATATATACACACATACACACACACACACACACACATATACATAACTGTTAAATAAGCTCCCTGGAAAGCTCATCTATGAATATGACTGATTCAGGGGGAAATCTTAATCAATAAACTTATTTAGGATAGGTAGATGGCTGGGGTTGAAGTGAGGAAGGCACATCTTCATGAGTTTTAATCCAGCCTCTGACAGTCACTAGCTGTGTCACCATGGGCAAGTCACTTAACTCTGTTTAACTTAGTTTCTCATCTGTAAAATGAGCTAGAGAAGGAACTGGCAAACCACTCCTGTATCTCTACCAAGAAAACCCCAGACAGGGTCATGAGGAGTTGGACAGGACTGAAACAATTCAACAAAAGCACTACTATGTGCCCGACACATAGGGAGAGGAGAGAGCACACAGATAACTCCTGTAGCAACCCCAAGCTAAAAAGCTCTCAGAGGTTATCTGGTCCAAAAAGGAATCTCTTCTCTACCCTTTGATTCCTTCCAACATGGTTATTCTACTTCCCCTGGAAGATTCCTAGTGATAGAAAACTCACTACCACTACCCCTTCTTTCCTGGAAATCCATGTCAGTTTTGGATAGCGCTTTTCATTCCTTTTATCAAGCAAAAATATGCCTTCATGTGTTTAATGAAAGGAGGAAGAGGACAGTGAGGTTGAGAGATGGGAAGTGATTTGCTCAAAGACACATCATTAAGAGAGAGCTCAAGGGCTTAAGCCCAGGACTCCTGACTCCCAGTCCAGGATTCTTTTTTACTATCCCCTGCTGGGGCCTCCCTCAGAGGATAAGTGCCTCAGTCTTTGGAGATTCAGAGGGTGAGCTCCCCCCAGGATTTGCCATCCCACCCCAAGATCAGGGGCACCTGTCCCCAAGAGACCCGTCCACCCAGTGAGGGAGCAGCTCACAGCATCAGATGGCTTCTTTCCAGCTCACTCTTGTCCAGGGCACCCCCTGTGAGGTCGGCCTGCTCTGGCGGCTTCTCTTCCCACTCTTTGAGTGCGGCTTCTGAAGGTGATTCAAACACCTCATCTGGGTAGGTGGACAGCTCCTCATGGAGGACTCCTTCCTGAGCAAATGGGGTTGTGGGGAGGATGCTCATCACAGGAACAGTGAGGGAAGGGCTGCAGGGAACAAGCCTCTCGTGGGGGAGAACACCCAGTGGTAGACAAAGGAGGAAAAGAGGGCAGGGGACAGAGCTATGAGACAACAGGAGAAGGGATCCTCTGGGTGAACTAGAGATGAAGCAGGAGAAGCCAAGATAAATTCCCAAAAAGATGGGCTAGGACAGACAAAGGGAATCCATACTCAGGGCCCCTGCATTTGGGGACAAATGTGGCTTTTCGTTTACCCGAGCAAAGAAGGATGTATCCAGTTCATCAGGAAAGTCCACAGTATCTTCCTCTAGGAAACTGGCAGGTGTGAAGCTTCGTCTCTGGGCCCTGCGCAAGGTGCTTTCCCTCATGGACCGACCCTGCAAAGAGGAGAGGGAAGGAGGTGAAGTTCTGTGGGTCCAGGGAACAACCCCAAAGGGAGCCCTCATGTCTTCTTAAGACATTTCACACATGACATCCACGTACACATGCATGTGCCTATAGACACACATGCACAGTTTAATGCACAGGTGTTCGTGTCTCTCCCTACATATGTGCACATATGTGCAAGCATAAGACTTCTTAGTACACACACACACAGTACTTATATGACCTTTCCCAAGGCCTGATGCATCTGTAAGCTCCCCAGTGGGGTCCCAGCACTGCTTACCTTCACAAGAGCTGCAGCTGCCCGGAAGCTCATCTTGGCAACAGATTCCCTCTTCCGCCTCCTTGGCAGGCGATTGAAGCCGGAGCGGGAGCTAGTGAAGGAGCAAAGGGAGGTAGCCCCAGGTGTGATAGGTGTGTGAGGGATGCTGTAGCCATCCG
Organism: Potorous gilbertii; assembly: GCA_028658325.1. Classification (NCBI taxonomy): domain Eukaryota; kingdom Metazoa; phylum Chordata; class Mammalia; order Diprotodontia; family Potoroidae; genus Potorous; species Potorous gilbertii. Next base: position 43,104,109 of record CM053769.1, on the reverse strand, counting down.
TGTCATCCGCCACGCGGAATGCCCGGCCTCGGGCCAGCGGGTCGATGATCTGCAACCAGAGACAGGGCCTGGTTGGGATGGGGGAAGGGGCTGGGGAGGGAGGTGCAGGGAACTGTCCTCTGTTGTTAGGGTCACACATATACATTCTTCTGTCCTTGTCCCGGGGGATACAGAAGCAGTTGACTCAATATCTTCATGTTGCCTCCAAGGCCTTCTTAGAGGACAGGGACCTTGGAGTTCCCAAAAAGTGGAGGTGATTGTGAGGGATGGGGTGAGACTATGTCCTGCAGGGGATGCCAGAGAGGACCTCAAAGGTCATTTTGTCCAACCCCCTGCCCCAAAACAAAATAACATTGACAAGTAGCTTTCCAACCTCTGCTAAGAGACCTGTAACAAAAGGACACACAGCCCCCAAAACATTCAACTTTCAGATAACTCAACTGTTAGGAAGTTATTTTCTTATATTGAGCCAAAATCTCCCTCCTCCTTCAAACTCCACCCTTGGCTATCTAGCCTCTTACTGGGGACTCCCAAAGACAAGTTCCCTACCTACCTGAGGCAGCTCTGTAGACTACCATTACCACAGTAATTCTTAGGTTAAACATCTATTGGTTGGCATTCTGTTCTACATGTACATTCTCTAGTTTTACTTATGGATGTCCAGCCTCACTCACCACAGTAGAGTTCTGACTGGGGAGGAACTAATCCTTCACCCCGCTCTCTCTCCTCCTCTCACCCACTCTCCAGGCCCATTGCCAGGTTCTGCACACACAGGGAATTCACTCTTGCTACTGTGGTGACTAACACACCAACATCAGGGCAAAACAGGTTGGGTCAGATCCCAGCTCCAGGCAAGACATCCTAACTCATTCTGGGGTTCAGTGGGACACCAGTCTCTCACTTCTGTTAGAGTAATGTGTGTATATGTGTGTGTGAATAGATAGGTGCACACATATGTGAGCATGCATGTTTACACCTATGCATATATTCATGTGTAGATAAGCAGCACTGTATACATAAATGTACACATATTGTGTGTATGTGTGCATGCCCATGCAGGCCTCTATGGATGCTGACATGTATAATACATGTGTGCATATACATGAAAGCATAAGGGATTATCAATGCGCATGACAATGGCTGCTATCATCGCCACCGTCATCGTCATCATTTTGGTCCGTCGCCGGTTGGGACACTGTAGAACAACAGTGTTTCATCACTTAAACTACTTTTCAAATAAATAAAAGTCTACATTGGATTCCCCTACTCTCTCGGTCTCTTCCTTGAGGCTCAGGGAGTGGGACTTAGCAGAACAGAAAGAGAAGCTGACTTTTAAAATGTGTGGGTTTCAAGAAGTAAGAACTCTTCCTAGAAATGGGATTTACGGCCTGTAAGGACCCCAGAGAGAGTATAATCCAGGCTAAGCAGAAGGTAAGTAAACTGCTTGAGGGCAAGGAGATTCCCTTTTGTCCCTTTAGCCTCTGTACTTAGTACAGAGCCTAGACAGCAGCAGAACTACTAAATGAGAGCTTACTGAATTGAACTGAACTGAATCCTCTTATTTTACAGAGGTAGAAACCAAATCTCAGAGAGATTTTGCAACTTGTCAAACGTCATAGGGCTTAATGGAGCTAGGGGGCAGCTGGGTGGCTCAGTGGGTGAAGCACTAGGCCCAGAGTCAAGAGGACACAAGTTCAAAATCAACCTCAGACACTTACTAGCTGTGTGACTCTGGGCAAGTCACTGAACCCCGTTTGCCTCAGTTTCCTCATCTGTAAAATGAGAAGGAAAATGGCAAACCATTCAAGTACCTCTGCCAAGAAAAGTCTATGGACAGGACGGTCCATGGGGTCACAAAGAGTTGGGACACAAGTCAACAACAACACAGAGTTAATATCTGAACCCAAGTCTTACCAACTCCTAAGTCAACAAACTGGCTCACTACCGTATAATCCTGACTTGGAAACTACAGGATAGCTCAGAGGATAGAGTGCCAGGTCTGGAAACAAGAAAATCTAAGTTCCAGATCCCGTCCCCAGACACTTATTGGCTGTGTCACCCTGGGAGAGTCACTTACACCTGTTTGCCTCAATTTCCTCATTTGTACAAATAAAACACCTGGAGTCATTATGACAATCAAATGAGATAACATTTGTAAAGTGCTTAGCACAACGCCTGACGCATAGTATGCACTTAATAAATACTTGTATTCTTCTTTCCTTTGACAGCAAAAAGCTTTGAATACTGTTAAAAATTTGCCAGGGACCAAAGGCGTTTTGGGACACACTGGTGTAGGGGAAATTCTCACACGAGTGAAGTTATGTACAGTATTTCTTGTTTACATACCATTTTTCTGATTACAAAATGCTTGAAGTATATTACCCGATTTTTTATCTTCATTAATATCCTTGAGTAAGAAACAGTAAATACTAGAACCAGGACTCGAATGTCCCCAGATCCCACACTCTCTGCTGCTCCCTAAAGTCTCACCATCTCCGCTTGGTAGATGAGGGAGCTCAGGCTCAGATAGGCCCTCCGACAAGGGAGACACGATCCAGTCGCAGCCTCCACACCCTCTGACTCCTACTCTAATATCCGTTGTCACTCACGGCAGCCCATTGGATGGGATGATTATGACATTTTTCCCCACATCAAACCCATAAGGTTCAGTGAGTTCCTTCCTGCCCCTGCTCCCTAGGCTCTCACCTTCTGCATGCCCAGCTGGCAAGGCCCTACATAGAGAGGGGGAGGAGTCTCTGTACTGGTGAGAGAGATGTTATCCTGGCTTGGAAGATCCATCTCCCGGATCACTTGGGGCTTCAGCTTCCCGTATCGCTGGCTGCAATGACGGATGCTCTTGCGCTGCCATTTCTGGTTGGTGTCACTGTCCTTGCTTACTCCAAACCAGTCAGCTGTGCCCCTGGAAGATGGGTGAGAAGGAAAGCAAGCCTGAGATGGGAAGAGTGGGAGAAAGGGGCTGTCAAGAGAAAGGGATACCCCATCCCTTCCAGAAACTAGGGGCTTTAAACTCCGCTACCCAGCCCAATGCATGGTCACTCCTCTCTGCTGTCTTTTCCCAAACCCCTGGTTTTACACTCTGTGTCCCACAAACTTCTCTCCTTCCAGAAGGCTCGGGCCCACATCTCACACCCCGCTCCCTCCGACAGCTGTATGATGTTTCCCTCTGGTTTCCCATCCCAACTCCAATCCTTGTTCCCATTCTTTTATAATTTGATTGCAGCTTTTTCTGCATGAAGTAAGAATCATCTGGTATTCCTTCTCCCAGTTTTGGTCAGCCTGGGGAAGCCAACACAGTACTAACTAATCCCCCTCCACCACTGCCTAGGCTATGGGGAGGAACCATGAGCTTCTCAGTCTTTCACCTTTCTTTCCACTTACTCCTGGTCAGGGGGAGAGAAAAGACACTGCCATGAAGCTGGACAGCCTTGTGGACAGATACCTAGTGCCAGCCACTGCATGCCTATGGACAAACTGCCAGACATTCCCAGAGTCTTTCCCCCACCTACCCACAGTAAATGCACTGGGATTAGCCATCACTCGGGGCAGAAAACTAATCCCTGACATTTGTACAACAGGTTTTCAAATTCTCTTTACATTCTTTATTTAATTTGATCCTTACCACAGTCTTGAAGTAAGGTGGTCAAGGATAAACAATAACCATTTGACAGAAAGGAAACAGTAACTCAGAGAGATTAAGGTGCTTGCCCAGGTTCACATAGAGAGTTATGGAAAGAGCCAGGATCAGAACCCAGGACCCCTGCCACTGAGGGCACGGAGGCCACTTCCTACTAGGCATCTGCTTATCGTGTGGGAGTCCTGGCACCAGACGCTCAAATGGGCCAACTCTCTAGGCAAGAGCAGCCTACTAAACACAGTATGAAGACAACAGAGAAAAGAACAGGGCCGAAGACAAGGGACTTCAGTGCATTCAGACATTCACTGACCAACATGCAAATGGTATGAAAGCAGCATGCAAAGCAGTGGCCATCCCTGGGCTCCCACAGCCTGCTTGGCATTATCAAGGTCTTCCTCCATGTGCCCAGCAGGTTCCACTAGCTCCTACAAAACGTCTACACACTACACTTACACACACACACACACACACACACACACACACGTGCAAGGGGCCAAGATAGTACAAAGTGAGTGCAAAGAGCAAACACACACATACGCACATACATCCACACATACATCCACACACACGCATCCACACACATGCACCCGCTTGCCCTCCCGCCAGATACCTGAGCAGGGAGCGAGAGAGTGACTGGCGCTTTCGGAGGGGCCGGCGGGAGGCCTGGTGGCCGAGGATGGGCAGGGTGTGGATTCGTTCAAAGTGAACCTGTCGGCTGCTGCTTGGGAGGGATGGGAATGAGGGAGGAGGAGAAAGATGCAGGTGAAAGAGAAACAGAGAAGAAGTGGGGGGAGAGGGAGAAAAGAGAAGAATGAATGGGAGGAGAAACAAAAAGGCCCAGAGCTGGAAGATATGAGGGAGAAGTGAGACTGAGAGTGAGACAGGGAAAAACTACATCAGTAGCAACGAGAGGCCCAGGAAGCTGCTGGCAGGGGGTGGGAAGAAATGGAGAGAGGACAGCACATGAGACCGACAAAGTGCTGGCAAAAGGGAGAGGAGGAAAGGAAGGTGCGGAATAGAAATACATGGCATTTGGGAGACATAGAGGGAAAAGGGAAGCAGACAGCCCTCAAGGGAAGGTATAGAGAGAGCCCAAGGCATGTCTCTAGGTAGGGGAGGGGTCCCTGTGTCTCCCAGACCCTACTCCTCACATCTACTTAGCAGCCTATGGTAAAAGAGTATCCCTGACTGACCTCGCAGGAATCTGGGTCTCTGAGATCTGAGTCAACTGCAGCCCCTGAGGACATTTTGCAAGGCTGATTAGCTATCAAATTACAAAACCCCCAAGATTCGGATTCATGCAAAAACAGAACAAGACAGTAAACTTGGAATTGCTGCCAAGTGGCAACAGTGGGGTCAGGAGGGTTGGCTTCGTTCCACTATCTTCTAGGGCAAGAATTCTCAATTTTTGGTGTATAAACAATCCTTTGACCATCTAGGGGAGACTCCTTCGAAAAATAATGTTTGTTTTGAATAATGTTTTTAAAGGCACTAACTAAAATACAAAGGATTGCAAAGAAAATCAAATAGATTAAAGTAGTTATCCAAATATTAAATAAAAATTCAAATTTAAGAACCCTGCCCTAGGCTTGGCCACCATGGGAAGGCAAGCACCAAGCTCCCACCCTCCTGGAAGCCTGACTTGCCCTGATAACCTGTCCCACTGGCCAAGACACAGATAGAGAAAGATCCTGACCCTAGGCCCCTGTTTCCCTTTACATACATTCCCCTTTCCCAAGACAACATGGGAGGCCAGTGGGCTCCCACTGCCTGTCTCTCCCAGGGATGGGCTCTCTGTGCCTGCCAACAGATGCCCTCTTTCCCCATCTATCCCCTTCCCCCTACCCTAGGTCTCTTGCAAACTCTGTTCCTTTTTCTAACTGCTGGCCACTGCCCATCCTCCCTCCACCCTACCCAGGCTTTGTGAATCCAAATGTAGCACACAGGGCCCACAGTCCCAGCCAGGATTTCAAGCAGATCAAAAGTTATTAGGAAGTTTCCTATTCCTGGAAGAGCAGCTGGAAGGGACTGGAGAGTTAACTTCCCTTCTCTGGAATGGGACCTTTCCAGTGCCCATGGCCAGCAGAAGAAGCAGCACTAGAATCCAGTCCTCGGATTCTAAAATTTCTAATCAGAGAGGCTGAATGACCTCGTGTCTGGGAATCCAAGCTGCAGTTCTCAGGGGCCCTGGGAACAAGAGACCATTACCTGCGGATGGTCTGGGTGATGGACGTCTGTCTTTGCAAGGCTGGGCGCCGGGTTGGTTCATGGGGGGATGGTACTCGGGCACTCTCAGCTGGCATGCTGATACTCCGAAGAAAGGCCTGGCGCTTCAGAGGCTATTGAAAAGAGGAGAAGTAAGGAGGGTGAAGATTACCACTGTACCACCACTCCACATGCTCCCAGTCATTTCTAAACCTCCTTTTACTCATAGTTCTTGGAAAGTTCAAGGGAACCAAGGAGATGAGATGAGATGAGATGAACCACCTCCCTTGGATCCCCACAGCAAGGCTGTGTATTCCCCCGTTTGTGCCCAGGACTTAGAGGGACTTGGTTTGGCTGGTGACTGGGTCTCTATGAGGGAAAGAGCAGACTCCTCTGCCTACACCTGAAAGGTCCCCAAAGAGTTCTTACCGGCACAAAGATGGGCTCCTCAATGGCTGAGGCTGGGGCTGGGGCCGGGGCCGGGCCTGGGGCCGGGGCCGGGGCTGGGACCGAAGCAGGGGCCGGGGTTGAGGTTGGGATGTCCAGTTTGAGCCATGGTGGCTTCTTCCGCTGTAAGCTGCTAGAACTGTCCCTCCAAGCCTCAGTCATTGTACCAGCTCAGGCAGCAGGCGGGCCTAGGCACAGGGAGAGGTAATGGAGACAGAAGCCTGGTTCTAGGGCTTTTCAATGATAATATGATGTGTACAGAGGGACAAGACTCCTCCACTTTCTTCAGCTGGTGTTCCAGATGGATGGATTCCCAAGGGCAAGAACCAGCTTTTTCCCAGATCCCACAACAACTAGTATGAGAGAGGTTAGGAGGATGGGCTAAGAAAACAGAGAAACATAAAAGGAATCTCTCCTACCCCATCTCATTTATCTGGCAAAATGCCCTGGCATGCATGCCCCTCTGGCCCCAGGGCCACTTCAACTGAGCTACATAGTCCCTAAGAACCACCAGAGGGAGCCAGATCCTAAGAAATTTTGCAAGCGGTGACTAGGAACAGGACAAAGAAAGATTCCAGGATCAAAGATTCCCAAAGCTGATTCCTGGTGGCTATGGACAGAGCATAGACCAAGACCCTCTTAAACCTACTGGCCTTGGCTAGCAGAAAACCATAGAAGGTTAAACCTGGAAGACTTCGGAATACAGAGTATTATGTTAGACCATCAGAGCTAAAAGAACACAATAAAAGAACACAAAACGGCTGGCAGGAAGGGACCCTGGAGAGCATGCTCCCAATGCCTTTGTTTACATTTGGGGAGACCGAGGAACAGAAGGCAGTAATTTACCTAAGACAATGACAGAAATGACGTCCCTTCCCTGTGGTTGTTCTATTGCATACACCTTGCCTAGAAAAGCACTCACTCAGTGTATGCCTGGCAATACTGAAGCATCCATGTGCCCAGTGGGGCACATTCCCACTCACCCTTCAGAGAGAAGTCCCTCTGGCTGAACCCCAGCCAATCTCCTCATATACCACCCCCTTCTCTCCCCACTCTTCCCTTACAAACACATACTCCTAAGCCCAGAGCAGGGCCCCTCCCTGTCTGTTAGCTGTGGAAACTCAGCCAGGGCAGGAAGGTTTCATAGCCTTGGAGGGAGAGGGGTCAGACATATGAAGGGCTGAGCTCACAAGACAAAGAGCCCTTTGACAATCCGTGCAAGGAGGGTGTTAAGCAGGGAGAGAGAAGAGATTGAAACATGAATGCGGGGGATGCTCAGCTCTTCCAGGGTCCCTGACCCCACCGGGGACGGAGCCAAAAAACAACACAATCTTACAGCAGTTTGGGACCACGAAGACCACCTAGTCTCATGCCTTATTTTTAGAGAAGAGAAAGCTGAGATCTGAAGAGGGTAAAATATCTCATCTATGGTCCCACAGCTAGAATGTAGGAGAGTCAGAGCTAGAACCCAGGTCTAATATATCCCATCAAGGCCACATTCTAGGAAGCCATAATGCCCTCTTCTCTGGGAGTCCTGTCCCTGCCCTCAACAAGGCCAAAAATATTTTAGAACTATCAGACAGAAGCTAGAAGCCCATTGTATCCAGGCCTGGAGAACACAGTCGGGCACCACATTCCCAAATTCTAAAGCCCAACAGGTATTTAGAGCAGGAAGCAAGCAGCTTCCAAATACATCAGAGCTGTCCAGACTGGCTGAGCTCCTTAAAGTACCTGACAGAGGCCACAGCCCAGACTATAAAGAGGTTCTATAAAGGTCCAGATAAATAAATCCCTGGATGACAAATCCCAAACAAGTTAGGATCCATATTCTTCAAAGCCCACTTCAGATTCCACCATCCTCTGACAAGTCTACAAATTCCTCCCCTTCCACCACTGAGGTGGAGGGAGTACAAATTTCACTTCTGACACTTGCTACACATGTGACCATAGCTATGCAAGGCACTTAACCCAAGCCTCAGTTTCCTCAGCTGTAAAATGAGGAAGACACTTAGTGTCTACCTCATAAAACTGTTATGAGCATCCAATGAGATAATATACGTAAAGCACTCTGCAAATCTTAAAGTGGTGTATAAATGACCAATGTTATTACTGTTGCTCACGCCCCAAATAATCACCTCCTCCAAACTCATCTTGACCCTTGAACATCCATAAAATGAACAGGCTAGATCTCCCACTTATGATGTTTTCCATACTAAAGACCAAATTCCATGTAGATCCTCCATCTACGTTTCCTACAACTTTGAAAGACTTAAGAACTTCAATCAATTCAATGACCAAAGTTGCAGAACACTCAGGATGAAACAAGCTACCCAGATCCTGGTGGGGAGGTGACAAGACTTCAAACTGAGACATGGCCAATGCGGGGAAACTGTCTTGCCTGATTTTGCATATTTGCTACAAGCATTTTTTTTTCAATAGTGGGGGAAAGAAAGAAGTTCTATTTTCATGAACTGAAAAAAAATGAAATTGAAAATATTCTTATACTTGTTCACTGATACTGAGAGCAAACTTCTCTGGTAAATCTGCATCCTTGGCGAAACCATCTCAGTGCCGTCTAGTCAGAACAAGAGGGAATTGGAGGACCCACATCATGGAAATGTAAACTAAACAAGAGATCAGCCACCAGAAGGGCTGAGTGAGGGAGCACCCTCTACCTCTCTTCTCCTGAAGCCTAATCCCAAGTCACCAAAAAGTCAGGAGGGGCAGAGAGAGAGACAGAGACAGAGACAGACAGAGACAGAGACAAACAGAGAGACTCTGGACAGCTCTCAGACACAGAATTGAGAACATCTTATGGGGATGTAATCAAGTTAGGATTACCTTTAATTAACGCCCTGTACTGGCCCACATGGTTTCCTTTTAAGGCCAAGGAAGGAAGAAGGAAGGAGGAAATGAAAACTGGGAAAGGAAGCAAAGAGAAGGAGGGAAAGGAAAAGGAGCAGAGGAAGAGAAGGGTCTCAATCAGAGAAATCAAAGGTTCTAAAAAAAAAATCACTGAAGGTTAGAGCTAGTAGCAACTCAAGTAGTCTGATGGACTCATGTTCTGACTGAGAAGATGGGGTATGTTTGCCCCAGCCTTAGCACCTCCTCCCTGAACCTCCTGGCAATCTGCTAAAAGGGGAACAAATCATAGGGGACTCAACACCACTGGACACCCCTAGGGACCCTCACTGCTTGTGTTCTCAGAGGTTGCTAGCCCCATATCATTCAGAGGAATTCCTCTGGTGCCAGTGCTGCTGACCCTGGTATTGGGTTCCAGCCTCAGCCCTACTACGAAGGAGCTAAGTTTCTTTGGGCCAATCACTTACCCTCTCTAGGTCCCAGTTTCTCCTGATAAAAATGAGATCAGACCAGATCTCAAAAGCTTCCCTATAGTTCTAAGGTTTTACCACCATTCATTCTGGTCACACTTAGTCATGGCCCCAACCCCATATTGGCCATTTTGATTTTAGATTCCTCCCTTCTCCAGGAGAATCTCTGACTAGGGATTACCAACTTAGATCTCCCTGATCCATGGGTTTCTACCCACTAATGAGGCTGTAGTTGTATATAGGGCAGAATGGAAAAGAACACTAAAATTAAAGTGAGAAGACATGGATTCAAGTCCTAACTCTGGCTGATTCGCCAAGTGACCCAGTGTAATTACTTTCCATCTCTGAAGCTCTGATAAAGGCAATGGGTCAGATGACCATTTACGGATTTATTTCCTGGGCTGGAAGGAGAAAGAGGGAGGGACTGGCATTCTTCTCCTTTCATTCTCTTAGACCTCTGGCAAACCAAGAATGAGGCTGGACATTAGTGAGTAAGCAGGGTGTGTAAGGTCACTCAGGGAAGATGGCTCAAATGAGCAGCTGTCCAATTCCTCCATGTCTGTCTATCTGTCTGCCTCCAGGCCTGCTGAGGGCTGCATTTCTGCAAGATCTCCCTTCCTTTGTGTCTGGCCTCTCCATGTAACCCCTAGCACAGTTAGGGGTCCAGAATCTGTTCCCTTATCTTATCTTTCTCCCAACCCCCCCTCACCCTTTCTCCTATGGGTTCTGAGAATGAGGGAATGTCCTGGACTTTACTCCCCTACCCCATCCCAGCATATTCTCAGTTCAGAGCAGAGCTCATATTTGGGGGAAGGAACATCAAGATTCTCCACACCCACAAGGCCAACTGTGCTAGGGGCCTTGGGAATCCAGGCACACCCTGTACACACATGGCAGCCCCCAACTAACTATGCAGTATCAGAGATAGGAACAGGGACAGGAATGGGAAAAAGAGAGGGAGGGAGAGAAGAGGGATGAGGAAAGAGAGACAAAGAGAGGGGAAGGGGAGAGAGGAAAAAGAAGAGGGAGATGCTTTTCTTTTCAAAAATGACATCCTAACAATAACAGCCGCTCACATTTCTACAATTACACTAGGGTTTACAAAATGCCAGGATTCTCACCCTAAAGATCCAAGCGTAGTAACAAGGAGTGCCTTGCAATAATAACAATGCTATTTACAGATTGCCTAAAGGTTGGCAAAGTCCGAAATATTTTATCTCCTTTGAAACTACAACCCTAAGGAAATTAAAACTAAGGAAGGTTGTGATTTACTGCAGTCTACAAGTCAGAAAGTGTGTCCCAGGCAGGATTCAAACTCAGGTCTTCCTGACTCCAAGTATTTATGAAGTGCCTATTACATGGCAGTACCATGCTAACTAAGCCTTTACAAACATTACCTCATCTATTCCTAACAATCCTGGGAGGAAGGTGCTATTACTGTCCCCATTTTACAGTTGCGAAAACTGTGGCAAAGAGAGGTTAAGTGATTTGCCCAGGGTCACACAGTTAGTTAGGAATCTGAGGCTTTGGACTCAGGTCTCCTGAACTGTTTCTATGGACCACAAAGCATCAAAAACAAATCTCGCCAATAAAGTCTTTTGTAAAACCCTACTGTGATGTTATAATGTATAATGTGGTCCATCCATATGATGTTCTGGAGCCCCAGGTTTTGACTGATCTGACCCAGTGATCCTCTCACTAGGAAGAAGGTCACATATGCAGCCCTAGCAAGTCAGTTCCTGACCTGCCCTGGCTCGGCAGCATATGGTTTCTGTTTCTCTTGAGTAGTCCGTCCTGACAAATGCATTCATGAAACAGTATGTAGGGTTAAAGGGTAAGCCTAGGACTGGTCTGGTCCCCATCTTGGGTCTCTCCAGCCCTCCAGCAGTCTCTTACAAATATATTTGGTCACCATCTGCAGCTGAGGTCTACACATCTACTGATTGAAGCAGGGAAATGGCTAGAGAGGCAACAGAGGGACAGGCATCACTGGAGGAGCCTGAGAAATCAGTTATCTTCATGAGATCACTGCTTTAGAACTAGAAAGGGCTTGAAGTAGAACTTTTAAAAATTATCTAACCGGAAAGCAATATGGCAGTAATTAGGTTTACAGCAATATCTAACACCATATCACAGTAATCTCAAAAAGGATACCTGACTCAAATATTAAACTCATACTAGAAAAAAAAATGGAAGAAAAACAGTAGATCACATACACTTTACAACAATGATGGGATAGAACTCCCAAGCAAAAGACAGAAACAAACACAAAGGAGAAAATAAGCAATTTTGATTACAAGTTAAAAGGCTTTTATGATACATATTTGTAATGGGCTTTGTTTTTCTAGCCTTCTCAAAGAGTAGGGGAGGGGGAAGGAGAGAAGAGGGAGAGAATGTGGAACTGAAAGTCAAACTGAATTAAAAAAAAAAGCTTTGACAAAATTAGCATGACTAAGACATGAAGGGAAATGGTCAATTATGAGAAAATCTCTCTTAAGGATCTAACCTTCAAGAGATATGGAGAATAAATATATACCACCAAAAACCAAATGAACAAGTGGCCAAAATATATGAAAAATTATTTTTAAAACTGTGATCTATTAACAACTACACAAAAGATTCCTCTAAATCACTAATAACCAAAGAAATGCAAATCAAAACATCTGAGATGTCAACTCACACCTAGCAACCTGCAAAGATGTTAAGTCTATGGGGGAAGGGTTGTGGAAAGATAAGCATGCTGTTGGAGCTTTAAATGGCTCCAGCCATTCTGGAAATCAACTTGGAATTTTGTTAAGAAAGTCACTCAACTACCCTTTTGACCTGGAGATTCCACTGCTAGGCATATAGCAGAAGGTAATTCTATGACAAAAAGAAATACACCAAAATATTCACAGAAGCACTTTTTGCCATAGCAAAGAAGTGAAAACAAAGCAGATAGCCATTTATTGCAAGGGTTGAACAAATTCTGGTACATGAACATAATGAAATGTTACTGCATGTAAGAAACAATGTATTGGATGAATTTCAAGAAGCACAAGATATATGAACTGATGCAAACTGAAGTGCAAAGATCCAGGACAACAATAGACACATATGACCAAACAATCTAAATTCTGTGGAAATTATAATGGTCAATCTTAAAGAGATGAGAATATACCTCCTTCTCCTCTTGGCAGAGGTGAAAGACCATGGATGCAGGACACTGTATATTATGTCAGACTTGGCTGATGTGATGATTAATTATGGGTTTTTGTTCTTTTTTTGAAAGATAGCTCAATGAGAAGGAAAGAAAGGAATGTTATATTGGGAAATAAAGAGATATTAAAAACAAAGAGGCTAATCATCTAAATCCAACTTCCTTATTTTATCGACAAGAAAAGTTCAGCAAGATGAAACGAATTGGCCAAAATCACACGGACAGGGAGTAGAAAATTCAAATCCAGGTTCTCTGACTCCAAATCTAGTGACCTTTTCTTGGCAGGCATCTGTCAAGGGGCAGCTACCTAGGCATCCAATCACAGAATCTGAGTAGGGGGATACTTCAATACCCTCACAGAATGATGAAAAGTCACTCCCATTTCTCCAGTCTTTAGAGATTTATAAGGCACTTCTTTTATAGAAACCTTGAGTTTTATTGCTATTTGGGTAACTAAAACTCAGGGAGATGTAATTACTTAACTGACTGGGATTATAGAGCTCTGGTTCATAAAGTCACCAACTGGACCAGCTCAGGAACGTAGGCATACGCTGCCTAAAAATGCACCAATCAACTTTATTCCCTCTTCGACAAAACTTCGACAAAATTCTAACCAAGAAGTGCCCTCATTCAAGGTCAAACAGCTAGTTAAGTTTCCAACTTAAGGTGAACACAGGTCTCTCCGGCTCCCTTCCAGTATGGTAATTTTATATCATTTATATCAGTTTTCTATTCCTAGTTATCAACCCATTCATGAGTGGGAGACTCTGGATAAGAACTCCATCCAAGCCCTCAGGCATTTACTTGTAACCAACCAAACAAAAAACAAAACAAAACAAAAAACCTGTTAAGCAAAACAGGTCAACACAAAGTCCTCATCTGACAGTGCATGTAAGGTTCCTCTTCTGTAGTCCCCTACCTCTTTACTTCAAGAAGGCGAAGAGATGCGTATTCAACTCTTCTATGGGGTCTGAGATCAATTAATGTTGGTGGAACAGCACGGATCAGAAACTTAATTACAGGAACCCTAATTCACACAATCTAAGGATTCCTAGACTCCTTGAGAGGAATGAGAGCTAAAGCCTCCAGTTTGGTAACAGAGTAGTTGGAGCTGCGGACCCTGGATTACTACAGCAATTACTACAGTAATCCAGGTTGTGTTTAACGGTTTTTCTTTGTTAGAAGGGATGTATCATTGGGTTGTTGTGGGGGAAGGGGCAGCAATCCTGAAATGACTGATATAAAAAGGCATCTCTAATTTTTTTTTTTAAGAACAGTTAATAAATGCTTTTGGTGTACACAGGATATTTAGCCATGAGGGAGGCAGGAAAAAAATAACAGCTCACACTCCCATAGTGCTTTCCTCAAAGTATTATCTCTATTTTACAGATGAGTTGATTAAAACAAGGAAAGATGCAGTGACCAGGGACTAAAAAAAGGTCTCCTGACTCCAGGTCACCTGGGCTCCAAATCTACTGCCCTTTTCTTTACTTTACACTCCAGATGATCTGTACATATGCATAAGTTGTATATTTGAATGTGTGATCCCAGACTCCTCATTCTCCCTGATCCCACATATCTCATGAGTTGCCAAACTGTGTCACTTCTGTCTCTAATATCTCTTGGATCTAGATTCTCATGACTACTGGAGACCCTTCAGTCTCTCCCTTCTCCAAACCATCCTCCACAAAGCTGCCAAACTGATTTTCCCAAAGCTCTCCACTACTTCAAGTACCATTTTTTTGGGGGGGGGAGGCAATTGAGGTTAAGTGACTCACCCAGGGTGACATAGCTAATTAAGTGTCCCGATCCTTTCTAAGGATCCTGTTTAGCTCAGAAGGCCCTACCCAACCCAGTTCCAACCTATTTCCCCATCCTCATTCTACGTTACTCCCCTTCCATCCAGCCCCCGTTGTCCTCGCTATTCCATCACCTGTTCTGGTGCCTTTGTTACTGACTATCCCTGCCAGTCTCACTGTGGCCAGGGCCAGTTCTGTACCCACACCAGAGATGTGGGGAAACTATTTCATGTGGTTTCATTTTCCTTGCTTTTATGAACTTTCTTCCCCTTCCCCTAACTAATGGAAGATGTATGGGAGGACTAAGAATTGTATCAGTGGAACAAATGCCCACAACACAAACCCATCCAAGTATGCCTATTTATACAGTCAATCTGACTTAACCACTCTTATGCTTCGACTGCCATGTCACAAGTCAGCATTTACAAGGCAGCCATCAGAGCTGCTGAGAATCAGGTGGAAACAGAGGCAGCTCCAGGCCAGGAAGGGTACCGCCCAAGATGCCTTGAAGAACCCAATGCTCTAAGGAACCTTATGCAGGCTACCTCCACTGGTTGAACCTGATCTGGACCCAACTTAATCCCACTGTCCTCTTATTGGTAGCTAGGAAGTCTCCCTGAATTGGGAAGGCCCTCTATTCCCACAAAGGCAAGGCAAGAAAATGAAGGAAGTAAAGCTCATCCTGGCCCCTCTGGGCTTCAGGTCTTGTTCATAAAAAAATATCCCTGAGGCTTTACCTCAGGGACATAGGATCCAGAGAAAGCACTGAATTTTGAGTCTTAGATTTACCACTTACTGATGAAGTCATGGAGAAGTCACTTCTACTCTCTGGCCTCAGTTCTTCATCTATAAAATGGAGATAATACTATTACTGATATAAAGAAAAGTAGCCCCCAAACCATGAAAAGGTATACCCATATAAGCAATTATTAACAAGACTAACATTCTATTTTGGCTGCATTTTCAACATCTCTCTTCCTACTATGTCCTACAACTTTAGTAAACTGTTAGAAGATAGTGAATGAAGTACTCGATGTGGAGTCAGGAAGATCTGAGTTCAAATTTTGCCCCAAGCACTTGGTGTAAAAATGACCCTGGAGAAATCATCTTTCAAAGCCTCAGTTTTCATATCCGTTAAATGGGAGTGTTAACAGCTCCTACCTCCCTGTAGGGTTGTGAATATCCAATAAGAGAATGTACATAAAACACCAAGTCAAGTAATAACAGTAGGAGTAGTAGTGGTACTAGCTAGCAGCCTTTCTTATCACCCCCTTATAGTAACATAATGCCTTCTAACAGTTCTTTCCACCTCTACTCTTTTATTTTGCATATTTCTAAGCATGTCACACCTCTGATCAAAAATCTTCCCCCATTCAATCAACTCCAGTGGCTCCCTATTATTCCATGATCAAATAGGGTCTTTTAGAGCCCTTCCTAACATGACCCCTCCTCTCTTTCCAGTCTTTTTACACCCCACTCCCATGTCCTCCTCTTCCTTCTTACTCCCATTATCTGTGGCAAAGACCTCTTTGCCTCCCAAGTTATGTCCCCGGTTGCCATTTTCCCCAGCTGCCCTCTCCCTCATGCCTGGAATTCTCTCCCTCCTCCTCTCCATCTCCAGGCTCCTCAAATCCCACCTTCTACAAGAAGCTTTTTCCAGCCTTCCTTAATTTTACTGCCTCTGAGATTATCTCATTTATCCTGTCTATACCTTATTTGGACCCGGGTGTTTTCATGCTGTCTCGCCCCTTAGGCGTGAGGGCAAGGATTGTTTTATGCCTTTCTTTGTAGCCCCAATGTTTCACACAAGCCCACCACAAAGTAGGTGCTCAATAAATGCTTATCAGTTTGACTTGACTTATCCTGTTATTCAAGAACTTCCACCTACCTTTCCAGCCTGATCTCATATCAGTTCCCATCCTTTTACCCACCCTATGTTCACCCAACTTGAAGATTCCCCATACATGACCTACCTCTCCCACCTCTGAACCCTACATCAGGATCCCCACTCAACTCCATCTACTGAATTCCTATCTGCCCTGTAAAAATCTATGTTATGACTAATGTGAAAATGTTTAGTGTGAATATATATGTAGAGCTTATATCACATTGCATGCCTTAAGCGGGAGGAGGGCTGGAAGGAAAGGACGGGGGGAAATTTGGAACTCAAAAGCTTATGGAAGGTTGTAAATTAAAAATAATTTTTTTGAAAAGGGAAATTTTTTTTTAATTTAAAAAAATAATATATATGTAGAGCCCATAACAGACCCCATGTCATCTTGGGGAGGTGGAGAAAACTTAAACCTCAAAAGCTTACAGAAGTGAATGCTGAAAACTAAAAATAAATAAATGTCTGTTGGCTCGCATAATTATATTACTACCACAAATGCCACTTCCAGGAAGCCTTCTCTGATTTCCTGTTGGTTCCGAACCTTCCTCCAACTAGAACACCACATACCAACATTGCTTACATCTCGTGTAATACAATGTAACAGATATCATTGTCTTAACAAAACTTTGTATCTCCTTCAGTGCCTAACTTGTACCCTGAGCTCTCCGAAGGCACTCTCTGCTCCCTAATAGGACACTGGAGTCCATTCCCACCCCACCCTGTCCTCTATTGTATTCAAATCCTCCTCAGTCTTCTAGGCCTGCAGCACATACCACCTTTATCAAGATGCGTTGTCTAACCACCCCAGTTCTGCCAGATTTCCCCATCATCTAATTCCTCAGAGCACCTGCAGAACAAGCTCTTTAAACTCCATCTTCCTCCTCCTTCCAATCGTACTCCTCTCCTCCCATCACCCTGCACACAGACACACACATACAGTGTCTCTCTCTGCCTCCCTCTCTTTGTCTCACACACACACACACACACACACACACACACACACACACACCCTCCTCTTTCTGGGTACAGGGCATGGCATGGCAAAGTCATGGTGACTGTCAGTCATGTAGCCCTAGACTAGACCTCAGCCTGGCATCAACAGTGGGTGGGAGCAGGAGCAGCAGCAGGAGGCTGGACTCAGACCCAGTTCCTACCCACAGTCTCCTACTGCAACAAAACCCTGCATTGGAAGCAAGTTCTAGTCCCCTTTTCCTCACCAGTGTGAGCAGCCTGCCCTACCTCAGTTTCCCCTTCTCTGCAGTCTTGATACTCTTCCAGGCTCCTCTGGGAATACGAAGCCCCTCAGCTTCCTCTCCCTCCACTGAAGGATGCCCCTCACCTCCCACCTTCTCTTCTCTAGGAAACAACCACCACCAATTCCTTGGCCCTTAATCTGCAGCTCTTCCCACAATGCTTCCCACTAAGCATGACTCTCCCATGGCAATCAATCCCATCCAAGGGTCATAAAGGCTTCCCAGCATCCTTATCTCTCCTACACTGTCTCCCCAAGGGGGATGCTCTCAGGCAGAAGTACGGGGCTGGATAACAACCCTATTTGATCCCCATAACAATCCGGGAGACAGTGCCTATTTTCATCCCTATGGATGTGAAAAGGCTATGACTGAAGTTCTTAGGTTGTTTTCCCCAGAACTTAGCAAGACTGAAGAGGGAAACAATGCTGTGTACCTGAGGCTCCAGACTCATTTTAGGATTATCTTCCAACTCACTAAATCAAATCAACAAATATTTGAGTCAAGTGCAAAGTCCTACCCCTAAACACCAGTTTCAAGTCAAGATTTAGGGTCTTCTTCCTGTACTGTGACCTCAGGAAACAGCCAACCCCCTTTGCCCTTCCTTCTTCCAATATCTGCAGATTCAGTAAAGTCCAGAGTTAAATCCTAGGCTCCACCTGCTTACTGGCTGTTTGGTCTTGGCTAAGTCACATAATTAGAAGCTACATGGTACGGAATTACGGAATCTGAGAACTGGAATCTACACTATGAAAGGAATCCCTACTACAGAAAAGTAATCCAGCCTCTGTCTGACCTCCTCCCAAAAGAGGGGACTGTCTACTTCTCCAAGCAGCTGCTCAATTTCTGGAATGCTCCAAGTGTCAAGATGTTTGTCCCAAAGTTGAGTCTAAACTTGTCTCTTTGGACTAAACCGGATCCTAGATCACAGGTTTAGAGATGGTAAGGACCTTCAAGGCCAGTGAGTCCAACTCCATTCTACTGATGAGTAAATTGATACATAGAAGTCAAATTACTTGCCCTGAGTCATACAGTTAGTATGAGTTTGAGGCAAGTCTTGAACTTGGGTCTTCCTCCAAGTTCAGCACTCCACCCACTAGGCCATCTAGCTACTACCTGATCATTTTTTCACTTTGTTGGGAGGTGAGTAGAAGGTGAATCCCAAGGGGCTCTCACTCCTGGCACCAAGAAAAAATAGCAGTAGTCTGGGAGTTTGATTAGGATGATACATTTGTCAAACCGTAAGGCAGGTATCCTAAAATGAGTTCAGAAGCCTCCCATGGAGCAGGAAGATGAAAGTTCATTTAGTCTTGATCTTTTCAGTATGAAAATACACTATGAAAGCAGAACCTCACAATCCTTCTGACTTTTAGGGTATCGGAAAAGTGCCCCAGCCAGAGGACAACTGGCTTGTGGTGATCAAGCATGACATCAGCTCTTCCTCTCCCTGGGAAGCAAAATTCACCAAGAGTTGGATTATTCACCCACAAACAAGCAGCATGAGCTTGGATCAGCCCTTCATGAGCCAGGTTAGATGAAGGGCTGTCACTAATAGTAATCCTACTCAATCCCGAAGGACCAAAGGTTAATACACTTGGGGTTCGTGCGGAGTGAAGCCACCATCAGCAGTCCAATGATAGAATCTCCCTAAGTATGATGGTACCACAGCTCTAAGGAGCGAGCCTTACTTGTATCTCTCAGTTCTAGGTCTGATACAAATGGGTTGTGTGACCTCAGGCAAGTAGCTTCCCTTCTCTGCACCTCCTCCCTTAGCCAAGAAATGAAAGGGTCAGATAAGATGAGTTCTCAGTTAAGTCTCTTCCAGCTCTATATACAGATCTATATCCAAGCATCTCTAAAATCCCTTTCAGCACTAGCATGCTATGGCACAATGCACAAAGAAAATGCATTTACTATCAAAGTAAAGGCACCAAGGATAAGAAATTAGTATTCCTACTTACAAAGAGTTTGGACATTTCATCTGGATCTAAAAACTGCTGTTGTTCAGTTATTTCTGACTCTTCATGACCCCATTTGGAGTTTTCTTGGCAAAGATCCTGGAGTGGTTTGCCATTTCCTTCTTCAGTTCACTTTACAGATGAGGAAACTGAGACAAATGGAGTTAACTGACTGCCTAGGCCAGATTTGTACTCGGGAAGAGGAGTCTGAGTCTGGGTCCAAGGCTGTTCACTGTGTCACTTAGTTGTCCAGGCCCTAAAGTACCCCATGACATTATCTAACACAACCATTTCACTCATCCAATTCCTCCTCTTTGCAAGTAGTCTCTAACCTTTGGGTAAGAGGGCTAACTTCTTATCAATGAGTGACCTGGAATCCTGGGCTGATGCCACCATTTCCAACTCCACCCCTCCAACAACAGCTTATGGTTCCCAGACATACAATCCTAGGATGACAAAAGTTATAGAATTCAGAAGCACAGGTTCAGAGCTGAAAGAACTTTTGTCAGCTACCTTGTCTAGTTCAACAGTTAAGCTGTCTGTAAGCTATCTGTCCGTCCTCTCATTTTTGAAGTGAAAAGAATATCAACTTTGGAACTGGAAGACATTGATTTCAAGTTCCAATTCTGACAATTACAGGCCATGTAACCTCAGGTGAGTCATGCAAACCTCTCCTTCTTTGCCTTATCTACCTCACTTGTAAGATTAAGGTACCACTCACAGAATCGACCTCACAGGTTGTTGTAAGCAAAGTCTTAATTCAATCACCCCACATGGCTTCTTCCTTGGGAGATGAAACATTCATCCCACCGAAAGGCACAAACCTGGAGTGGGGCACAGATCCAAGCCCTGCTCAGCTTCAGTTATCTGTCCTGAAATTCTGTGGCTGATGTCAATGACTTCCCTTTTCTCTAGAGATGAGAAATAAAACTTACCTAACCTAATAATGACAGAGGATTTCAATAATAAAACTAACCTTTATATAACTAACATTTATATAAATGCTTACTATATGCCAAGGACTGCGCTAAGCACTTTACAATTATTATTTCATATAATCTTATCCTGGGAGGGTTTACATTTTATATATGTATATATATATATATATATATTATGTATATGCAATATTATATATTATACACATTTTACAAATGAGGAAACTGGGGCAAACAGAGGTCACAGAGCTAGAAGGGCCTAAGGCTAGATGAGCTCTCAGATCTTCCTGACTCCAGACCTGGTGTTCCATCCACTTGCCACCTAGCTACCCTGTGAATATTTATCATTATGACTAGACTTCTCTGATCACTAAGTTGAGGAGGCATCCAGGCAGCCAGAAATGGCCCCTAAGTAGGAGGTGGGGAGAAAGCCATTAGTATTAGTATGAGTCTCCTTGCTGTTACTCACATGGCACTCATCTCCCCTCTCCATGGCTTTGCCCAGCTATCCCCAATTCCCAGAATGCTCTCTTCATCTCCCATGTCAGAGTATCTCTTATCTCCTTCAAGACTCAAGTACCACCTCGTACAGCAAATCTTTGCTGATTCCCCCAAGCTCTCAAAACTACCCACTATTTAGTTTATATTCTCTATACATTTAAGTGCATGGGACATATAGTCCCTCCCAAAATAACATAAGCTCTTTGGAAGCAAGGACTATTTTATTTTTGTGCCCCACAATAAATGCTTGTTGATTGACTGATAGGATGGAAGTCACAGGATATCAAGGAGAAAAGAGAAAAAGGGACTCTGCAGGTGAGGCTAACTAAATCTACCTCCTCCTATTTTATGGAAGGAAAACTGAGAACCACAAGTAGAATGACCTGCCTAAAGTCATAGGGAAAGGCTTCACAGTCACCCCCAAACGACCCCTAACCTGACGGAGCAGCCGTAGCTTTTGCGTCTCTCTCCGATGCAACTACCCTATACAAAGACCTCTGATTCAAGTGAGGGAGAGCTCACTGGTTTCCTCTTCTGATGTTAAATCAGTTCTCTCCACACAAGGAGAGGAACTCAGAATCCACTAAATTGAGACCTGAGATCCAGCCACAACAGCTAGAATTTAGGTTAGACAGAAAGAAGCTTTTCTAAGGGTAAGGGCTGTGATGTGATATCCCAAAGGAAGCTATGAGACTGACCCCTCCCCTAAGGTGTGGCTTCCCCCCCCAGCCAGGCACAAGGCTGAAAAGGAAGAGAGAGATCAGCCAGTCTCTAACACTGAAAGGGGGAAGCCCAAGACAGGGAATGTCAGAACTAAGCAAGAAGCTTCTCTGACCTGGCCACTCCCTCGTTTTACAGAGGAACAGAGGCATTTAGGGGCTGTGGTTTCGGGGGGGGAGGGGGGGGGGGAATGGGAGTAAAGAAGGAACTCTAAAAGTGTTTGCTCCTAGAGAAACTCTTTCCCCCAACTGCCTGTCAGGGTGACCCAACCCCTTCCCTGCCAGCCCTGTGCCCAAGTACAGAGTTCCTCCCAGCTAGGACAGCCTCCTCCCAGAGGCAAGCCAGGGCTTGCCACAGCTCTGGTCACCTGAACAGGGATTCCCCAGAAGGGCACCATCTTTCCCAGGCTTGAAATCCTACCCAGGTCTGGGTTCTCCAAGGTCAATCTCTCTCTCTCTCTCTCTTGTCCCAAGGTAAATAAGGAAAAAATCTGGTAGCCCAGCCCCAAGCCTTTGAACCCAAGGCCACTGACCACCAGTTACACCCCCTGACCCTTTCTGCAGCAGCCAGAGATGGGATCCAGGGACAGTCCTGTGAAGCTGTGACTAGCCATCCAAATCCCAGATAAATGCCCCAGGGATAGAGAGAACCTAGCGCAGCATCAGTAGCTTTATCCCCACACAGTCCCTAGCTATGCCAAAAACCCCTGGAGTCCCTCCTCCCCGTGCCAATCAGCTCCAGTATCAGCCACAATTAATTAATTAATTATGGTCAGCTACTAAGAACAACGATCACAGCAGGGCCTCCTCACAGCGGGCCTCATACATAGCATTCCCATCCCCTCCAACTCCGCTGACCTCCCAGAGAGATGGCAGGGATCTCAGGAAGTAACAGAACCTAAAAGTGCTTTGGAAACTGAACAAATGCTAATAGTAATTAGGGCGATGAGAAAAGCCTCCGGCGGTCCTAAACCAGGAAGTGTCCCTCCTCCTTTCCCTCTGCTGACACTGGGCTCCCTTGGGAAGGGGGCTGGGGAAAGGCAATGGAGAAAACAAAAAGGCTTTTGGGAAGGGGGAGCTGGGAATCCGGGAGGAGGGGAAGAGGGGGCAGGGGTGGCAACAAAGCTATTCATTCGTCAACAGACTGTTCCCCAACCAATGAGAACAGCCCTGATTAGAAGGAAGGTCAGAGAACTCTGCCCCATTCACTGAGAGACTATCAGTCAACAAAGAGATTTATTAAACACCTACTACATGACAGACACAGAGTTAGAAAATGAGGATGCAAAAAGAGCCCCCAAACAGTCCCTGCCCTCAAGGAGCTTATAATCTAACTAGAATAAAACCTCCCGCCAGCTCATCCACTCCTCCTCTGTGATTCACATCGAGGAGACTGCTTCCAGGAACCCTTCTACGTCTCCGATCCAGTTAGCCAAGGCTCATTGTTTCCCTACCATCATCCCATCCTTCTTTCCCTGCTCAGTGTACTTCATTGATTTTAGAAGGAAAGACCCAGTTAAATGCAATGTACTACATTCTAAGGTCCCTTGCAGCTCTGATCTGTTCAGAAATTTCTTCTGAAAACTCTGATGGTCTAGGTCCTTCTAGTTCTTGTCCTTCTTTCCTCTCAATTAATCACTGATCACAAGTCCCCTGACCACATCACCAGGAGTTGGTCTGATTCAAGTGAGCCCTCACTAGACCCTGGCACCCAAGGGTGCCCTGTGGGCCTCTAACATTTAATCCCAGCTACATCTCTGGGTCAGTGCAGCTGGTTTGGGGAACCTAGATTGAGCCTACTTGTCTAGGAAGCCAAAAGGACCCCCAGGAAATAGATTGCCCTCTTGATCCAGGTCAGTGAGATAAAGGCCCCTTTTACCCTGAGGAGAAAGGGGAACATGCAGAAAGAGACCACATGAGTGACCAATGAATGGGTGTGTATATTTTGGACTGTACAACTATATGCAATATATAACACAGTATTACATTTATTTCTGAGAAGGGATCCATAGGCTTCACCAGCTATCAAAAGGGTTGTTTCATGACACCCACAAGGCTAAGAATCCCTGACTTAGAGGTACTTGAGGTTTGCTTACATACAATGGTACATTTATATGTAAGAGGCTCCAGCTCCCTTGGTCTACTCTCAATTATCTACCACACAGATCTGGACATTGGTGCCCACCCAGAAACCACCTGCTGCTTGGATGGCAATTGTACAAGTTTCATTTCCTTGAACCAGGCCAAAGTGTGGACCTTGGATGATGGTGAAGGGCACAACTTCTTATATAAACATGTCCATTAAATCAATTTACGTATTACCAATAAACCCTACAGTTACATCCATTTTGTCAGAGGTTCTGTGGTTCTTGAAGTCTCCTGTTTAACAAAACCTTTGAGCTCACTGGACCCACCTCAAGGGAGTCCATGCCAAGAGTACAGTGTCCAGAGGATCTGACTACACCATTCCTAAGGACCTTCAGTTGGAGAAGGAAGTACTCAATGAGATCAAACAATTCATCCCAAAGGCAAATGATTAGAGACCTCTGTGGCTATTCAGTCCAACCCACAACATATAAGGTATCCCACTACAGTACACCCAATAAAAAGTCTATTTCCTATGCCCTCAAAAAATATTATCCTGCCTTCATAGGTAGCTCGAAAGTCTCCCTCCTCCAAGAAGCCTTCCCTGACTGAGTCAAAAGAAATACCTGGATTACTGGCCAGACCCCAGTTTGACCAATGATCCTTTCCTCCACTGGATTATATATATGGTTTAGCAGGACCCTCTCCTGTTCTATTGGGAGCTGCTGCTGGTGCTCACTGGCTGTGTTTGAGACGAAACACATAAATAATAAATAACAACACTCTCTTTGAGGCATAAGATTACAGTAGTCAACACCAATCATTAGAGACAAAAGATACCCAGAAATTCAAGACAGCATACAGGAGAACCCTTCTGCTATCAGAGAAAGTTACCAGGGATCAAATACAACACTTGGTAGAGAAGACCCAGAGAGAAAACGGTGGGCGGCGGGGTGGAGCATTAAAGAGTGAAGGAAGCAAAAGCAACCTAAGGAGCCAGGAGACTTGGGATCTGGTTGCAGCGCTGCTGGTCACTCCCTGTGTGACTGTCCAAGATCAAGATCTTAATTTCTCTAATTCTCCTTCCAACCCTAGCATTCTATCCTAGGATGCCTTTCAGCTTTGACATTCTATGTCCCAAGAGAACTACCACCTCTGACATTCTCTGTACTAGGGTCCCAATGCAATATTTTCTAAGATCCCTTCCAGCTCTGTCATTCTATGTAGGTTTTATTTGTTTGCAAGCAATCAGGGTTGAGTGACTTGCCCAAGGTCACACAGCTAGTAAATGTCTGAGGTCTGATTTGAACTCAGGTCCATCCTCCTGATTCCAAGGTCAGTGCTCTATCTTCTATGCCACCTCGGTGCCCCTCATTCTGTTTTAAGATCCCTTTCTACTTGAACACTCATTGTTCTAACATGAGCAACTTAAAGGATCTAAATCAATAAATAGTTTAAGAGGAAAATAAGGAAACCATGCTGACAAATTTATGCTAGCTAGTCTACAAGTAGGCCCTTACTGCTACTCCTTTCTAACTGATTCCCTATTCTGCATCCCACAGCAGTTTTTTCATACCTTCTATTTTCCCCTCAAACTCCCTAGGTGTCACATTCTACCTTTCTGCTAAGGAGCTCACTGCATTCTTCACTGAAAAACTCTGAAGCCAGTGACCAAGTCCTCCCTTTTCTCCCCTCATCTCACATCCCTCTGATATTACCTCCCACTGTCCCCTCCTTCACTCAGATCATAAAATGGTGCTTCACCTTCCCAAGGTCAGATCCTTTATTGTGCCCCATCTTCTCCATCAGAATGCCCCTAGCCATCATGCCAATTCTCTTAATCTTGTCTCTCCCTAACCACTGGTTCCTTCCCTTTTCTGGTCAAGTCTTCCCCATCCTTAAAAAGTCATCTCTAGTTCCAACCAATGAGAAAAAAATTTATATGAATATTTTACTGACTTTTAGGCACAAGTTTGCCAGGAACAATTTATTTAATTGAACATTAATTTAATATCCAAGATTTCTAACTTGAAGGGAGAGATGTCTAAATTGCACGTTCCTTCCCTTGTGCCTCCACCTTGGACATGCCTCTCCTCTCAAGATATTTTGAGGCAATATCTATAGAAATCCTGATCAAGAAGATCATAAGTTAAAATACATTTTGTGATTAACATTTCAGAATAGCTGATTGATTTATCAGCAGTCCCAATTCTATTCCTTCCTCCCTCAAGGTCTCCTCCCTGTGATCAATATCAATTACTGACCTTTCTGAATGGAGAAGGATAGGGTCCATACATACATAGTACCACCTTTTCAGGGTCTTGGGGAGATAATGACTTCATTTAGGTAAAGGTTGGGTTTGATTAATAATAGCTAAGTAGAGCTGTGGTGAGAAAATTGGAGCTGGAGTCTGGATGACCAGAATTCAAATTTGACCTCAGGTGTTTACCAGCTCTACGACTCTAGGCAGAACACAACTTCTGCCTTCCTCAGTTTCCTCATCTATAAAATGGAGATAATAGTGTTGACATCTCAGGGTTGCTGTGGAAATAAAATGAGCTCATATTTGTAAAGTGTTTCCCAAATCTTAAAACTGCTATATAAATGCTATCTATTGTCATTCCACCCCCTTTCTGGGACCTTATTAGCCTTTGTTCTACCCACTTTCCTAAAAGGAAAAGGCTGGGAAGTGTTTGAGGCTGTAGAAGATATTTCTTAACATTTCAACTGAACTAGACAGGAGGTTTTATGATGTTTTCATCCTACTATTCTCACTAATTATTGTTCTATATCTTCTTATTAGCTCAACTGCTTTACAAAGCTACAGTGCCTATACCTGATGCCTCTACTTCCTCTCCTGTCACTCTTAACTCTGCAAAGCAGACAAATAAAACCTGTTTGTGAATGGATGGATAACCAATACCCCTTACTGGCTAAGAGGATAAGATGCCAGTCTAAGCACAGAATCAAGTGAAGTGTTTAAAAAGTTTCCCTCTCTTGTTAGCCTGGAAACTGCTCTATAGTGAGACAAAAAAGCCAGTTACTAATGATGTCTCAGGCAGGGCAGAAGCAAGAAAACAGGGAGAACAGCTAGATAATGGAAATTTGTGGAGAAATCAAGACATTCATTTGCACCAATGGTTTTGTCAAAAAGGATGAAAAAAAGTAATCCTGCTATCCACCCCAACCTCTCTAGTATAGGTAGAAGGGGGAAAAAATTCCAAAATCTAAAAGGAAAAAAGGACCTTCCCAGAGGTTAAATAATGTACACTCTAGATGATGAATAGTCATTAAGACTATGTACCAGGCTTCCATGCCATTTAGCAATGGGGGTGTGCTGCAAGAGGCCACTGCACCTCCAGCTTGGGGAAAGATGGGGAAAATTAGTCTCAAGAAACAAAATAAAATACAGCTGAAATAGGAGCCCCTGGAAAAAAAACAGCAAGGAGGCAGGGTGAAAGAGGGGAGTGCCAAATGGTGACTAAGTACCAGGGACAGAGGGCTTTCCAAATGTATTATATTGATTATTGTACTGATCCAAATATATGCCATCCTCTGTTGACTATGATGATGAGCCTTTTGAAGTAAAAAAAAAAATACAGTATAATGAAATTTATAACAAAATAACACTGATGAAAAGCCTTAATCAGATTTCATACATTTGGTGTTTGGGAGAAAAGTATGGCCTACATAAAGGTCAACATGATAGGAGGATATTACTTTACCCAAACTTGAAGCTGAAGATTAACCCGGTAACCCCTCACCAAGCTATGTGGCCTTGGGCAAAGGCTGTCCTTGGCCTCTCTGGGCCTCTGCTTCCTCATCTGTGGAATGGGGAGGGTTGCAAGCTGGAACATGAAAACCAGAGAGACATGTACACACACCCCTCATACATACACAAACACAAACACACATACATACACACAAATACCAGATGCAAAAAAAAAAAAGCCACCATGTAGGCACCCACATCTGGACTCCCCCAGAGAATAATATGGTGCTCTGTACTCTGGGAGATCTTCCTGCAGAGCCAGTCACCAGAAAAGCAAGCAAGTGTCCCTGAACACATCTGGAAGGGAGAAAGGAGGGATCGCAGCCAGGGAAGGCTAGAGGGATTGGAGGAGGAGCAGGAAGAGCTGTGGGGGGAGGTTTAGCCCTGAGAAGTACTACAGGGAAAGCCCTTCGCAGGGCCAGAGCTGTTGGTTTGCCCCTGATAATTCGAATGGGAAGAGGTAAGAGACAGGACCCAGAAGGAAAGTCGTAGGTGAGGGAGAGTTGGATAGAATTCTCCTCTGCTCAGCCCCCATGAGCTCCCAGGCTGCTGGAAGGCTGTCCCAGACTCCAGCTGGGCCCCAAACCTGAAAAGCCAGTTTCATCCTTGAATCCTCTCCTTGCTCCAAGACAGTCTGAGCAAGGAAGGCTGAAGGGAGGGGGGAGAGAGGGTTCCCAGCACATGGGTGTGGTGCCACCTTCCCTCCACCTCCTGGTTCCCCCTTCCCCAATATAAGCCAGGTAGCTGTCAGATTCCCCTCTGAAAAATCAGCCTCCCCGCCAAATCTCACACACACACACACACACACACACACACAGCACCTGTATGAAACAAACCATTCCTGGAGACAAGGACATCCAGTTTAGGTAAGGAATAGGTGGCAATTACACCCTCGTTCCAATAAACCCTATCAGAAAGTTTCCAGATTCTAGGGACTCCATCCATGAGCCCTGAATAACCAAGCACCAAGGTATCTGATATAGATTTGCTCTATTTGTTCAGCCTCTCCATGGTTCCAGATCAGTCATAACCATTCTTCTAAGACTCTCTCCTTCATTTACTCTCCCACCCCCTCATATCATCCCTGAAAGAACCCCTTACTTTACCCGACCCACCCCCAAAATGACTGTCCTTGATTCCCAAAATCTAGTCTCAATCCCCTCCCCAGGAGGAAGGCACTGGTCAGACAAACAGCTCTTGGACTCCCCTCCGGACAATGGCCACAGGCCTGTGGTATAACAGTGGATGGAACGGGCCAAGAGTCACAGAAGATAGAGACCAAGTTCCTCAGTGACTAAATCACTATGTAACCTAAGTAAGAGGCTTCAACTCTCTCTGGGCCTCACTTCCCTTATCTGTAAGAAAATGGGGGTAAACTAGTTGGCTCCAAGGATGCTTCCAGCCTTAAACCAGTCCTGGGGTTCCCTTTTCTTTTTTTAAAACATTTGGATGACTATTTCAATATAATTGGTTTCCTTTCTAATTCTATATATTGTATACATTTAAAAACATCATACTCAAAAAGGTGTCCTTGGATTTCAAACTGCCAAAGCACTCCAAGACACAAAGAGCTTAAAAACTCCTCATCTAGTCCAATCTCATTACTTCCCAGAGTAGAAAACAAAAGGCCCAGAGACATGAGATCCCTTGACCAAAATCACACAGGTATAATGGCAAAGGCAATATTGGAACTTGGGATCTCTGACTCAAAATACAAAATTCTTTCCACTGGGCCACAACACCTCAAGGTCGCTCCTATCATGGTCTAAAGCCCCCTTTTAGTTCTGACATTTCATGATCCTTACCCAAGGGCTAAACAGAGAGAGATGGAAGAGAAAGAGGACCCCTTACAGTGTGGCCGGAGAAATGAGGACATCCCAGGCCACAAGGGGGTGCCCATGGCAGGACAGAAAGCCTGCCAGAGGCACTGGTATGAATCAGGTATGGGTCGGTGTTGATCTGCAGTGTTGGTCCTGGAGCATCTGTGTTTGTATGTTTATATTTACTCTAAGAATGACTAGCCGTATATTAAGGCAGGGAGAAGGAAGATGGCCAGTATGAAGGGAGAGGGAATTACCACGTGGAGGGGTAGGTAGGAGCATGTGTGTGTCCCCAAACTAGTTATTCCTGAGAAAGGGGGAGGGGGTGGAGAGGGAGGGTCTGTTCTTAATCCCAGCTTCCTCCTGAGTGGCTGCATGATCCTGGGCAACTTTCCCTCTCCTAGCTGAAATTTCAATGAAAAGTATATGGCCTGCTGTGTGTTGGGATGGGAAGAGGATATTATTATATAGGGTAAAAAGACCATGGAAGGAAAGAACTGAATAAACATGAATCCTGCACCCCAGTTCCAACTGCTTTGGTTTTGGAGAGGGAGGGCCCAGGTGAGAATCACCCATAATTTATTGGGAGTGAGGGCAAGTAGCACAAGTTCTAGTTTTGGCTGGTCTTCTTTATCCTGTATTCCAACTCCTGCTGTCCTGCTCCAGGTAACTAACAGAAAAGCAGTAGCCACGGGAAAAGGAAGGAGGCCAGCTAGCTGAACTATTTCATCCTCACCAGCACACCACCACACACAGAAGCAAACTTTCTCTCTCTCCCCACTGTCCACCCAGGAGCTCCTAGCGGGTCACTCAGCTGTTCCAGGGGATGGTTAGAGCTGGAGTCTCCATGTCCGGCCTGTGAGTGACTCCAACCCCACAGTCTGGCCCAGGGCCAGCCCAGGGGGATGTGCTAATCCTGCCTTGGGCTATTTTTACAAAACTCCCATCCCAGGAGGAATTCAGAGGAGGAAGAAACTTGCTTCTCAGGACCCCTGACTCCAGTCTCTTCAGCAGCCCCTTCCAATGGCCAACCACTGAAACTTGCTTCTCAGGACCCTTGGCTCCAAGTCTCCTAAGCTGCTCCCTCTCCAATGACCTGCCATTCTAAGTCTCTTGGCATCACAGGACATATATTCTCTGCTGCAGTCTCCTCTCCTTACCTCCCTATCCCTGCCCGGCTCTGCAGCCTTAGAGCAAGCCCTTACTTCTGGAACACGCCTCCCCAGGCTCCCCATGGCCCAGGGTCCCAAGGCCAAATGGCTAAACTGCCTTAAACTTGGACGTATCTACTAAGCAGTTCTTCTACTACTGGCTCCTAAAGATTCTGAAGGAAACTAAACTTCAACTCTAAGCCCAATGATTTTTTCCGGGGATGAGGTGTGTGTCTCTGTGTGAGTTTAACAAAAAATCTTCTCGGAGAGCTAGCCATTTAGCCTGGGAGGGGCAGAAGGAAGCTGGCCTGGGCCACCCCTCCACCGTCCCTCTTATCCCGACTTTCACCGTCGCCGCCGACCTCGGTGGATTTTCCAGCATGAATCTTCACTATGTGTGCTCACACCCTGTCCCAACCCATAGAGCCCCTCAACACCCCCAAAGCCTTTATCTTTGGAGAGGGGCAGATTCTTGCTCTTGCTTCCCCACTCCAGGACTATCCAGTCCAGGATAGTCTGAACGTGTCACTCCCAAAGCCACCCACCCACCCAACTAGACCCACGTGCGAGCTAAGGTGGAGGGCTAGGGGAGGACAGGAGCAGAGGTGAGGGGTGCCGCAGGTGGCAGGAGCCTGGGAGACCCACGGCGCGTCTCCCTCCATCCTCCAGGAGCCGGGGGCTCCGCGGTCCCCACACAGGCGCTGCCGGCCACGGGCCAGCCTAGCCCACGGCGCTCCCAGATGGGTCCCTCCAGCCCATCCCTCGCTCTGCGCTAGCATGGGACAGCGGCAGCCCCCGGGACCGCCGACTGCGGACGACCGCGCCGCCCGGGAGGAGTGGGGAGGAGGAGGCAGCTAACCCCGGGAAAAGCGGCTGGTTCTGCTCCGGCCGAGCCCACAGACGGCTACGGCGCTCTCGGGCCGCCCATGCCAGGCTCCGATCCGGAGCTCCCCAGGCGCGCCCCTTCGCCCTCCCTCGGCTCGCCGGCTCCCTCGTCCACTCACCAGCCCGCAGCCACCGCGGCCGCCGCCGCCTCCAGCAATCCGGTCCCGGGGGCGGGCAGAGCCGAGAGGACGGTGCGCCTGGGGGCCGCCGGGCCCCGCAGTCGGGCCGGCGGGCAGGGCAGGGGGCCGGGGCCGGCGGGCAGGGCAGGGGCCGGAGCCGGCGCGGGGCCGCGGCAGGGAAGGTGTGTCCCGCTCCAAGTTTGCCGGAGTCCAGGCGCCTGCCCGCTTCCCTCTCTCCGCCTCGGCCAATCCCCGCTTCCCCGCCTCCCGTCCCGTCCGCTCTCCCCTCCGCCCGCCGGGCCCGAATGCCATGGAGCGAGGGGCACGTAAAGGAGAGGAGGGATCATGGGACAGAGGGAGGGAGCAAGGCGGGAGGGGGCCCGAGCGGGGGCCGGCCCGCCAGGAGAGCGCGCCGCGCGCGGCCAGATGGGCTCGGTCCTTCCCGGCGCGCTCTGAGTCAGGGCTCAGGAATGCACGCGGGGCGAGCTCATCTGCCACCCGGGCCCGAGCGGAAGCGCCGCCCTCCCACCGGCTGCCACCCAGGCCAGCTTCGGGCCGGCTGCCCGGCTCCCCGGCTGCCCGGCTGCCCGGCTCCCCGGCTGCCCGGCTGCCCGGCTCCCCGGCTGCCCGGCTGCCCGGCTCCCCGGCTGCCCGGCTCCCCGGCTGCCCGGCTGCCCGGCTCCCCGGCTGCCCGGCTCCCCGGCTGCCCGGCTCCCCACTCCCCGGCTCCCCGGCTGCCCGGCTCCCCGGCCCGGGCCCTCACCTCGGGCTGAGCCGCTGCGTGCCACCCCGCGCAGACGGATCCCACGAAGAACCGCGCCGCTCGGGGCCGGTGTCCCACCCCGGGAGGGAGGTGACCCCCCCACCGATAAATAGGTCTGGTCCTAGGACCGCACAGCCGGAGGCGGGCCTTAGAAGAGGTCCGGTCCAGCCTCCCGGTCCGACTCGAGGGCCTGCCCTCGGGCCACCACCACACCCCATCCACCGCTCCGCTCTCCGGGTCCTGACCTCATTCTCTGCCTTCAGCTGTCCCCGGGGGTGGGCCCCCCTGGCAAGCGGCTGGCATTGCTTAGGTACCAAAGGACCTAGCCACAGAAGGTTGGAATTAAGTCAGGAAGACCGGGTTCAAAACCTTGCTCCGACCTGACACTGGCATGACCTCCCTAGTCCTCTTTGAGAACGGAGGACAGCGACGCTGCTAGCACTGAACCTCTCGTCCTCAGCTTGCTCATCTGTAAAATGGGAATGAGGACCTGTAGTCCTTACCTCTTGAGGTTGGTGTGTGGTTCCAGTGAGATATTTGTAAGTAGGGCATTTGAATAGCCGCTATTACTGTTTCCTGACACAAGACTTGTGGCTAGATGAGGATGGGGAGAAGAGGGAGGAGAGGTTGTCAGTTTAGCCAGTTCATTAGTTTAAGTCTAGTCCATGTAATAACTGAAGAGCTCAGAATCAACTTCAATTCCAACCAAGGCTCAAAAGACTCAAATGAAAGTTTCCATATATCCCAGACTATCTCTTGACCCAGGCTCCAGAGTGAGCAAATCTTGACTCCTAACTGAACCTCTAAACCAAGTCCCTAACCCTGGCCAGGTTCACCTATGACCCTTCGTTACCCAGCAAAGAGGGTGACAGGGTCTTCACTAATGGAGACACATGTTAGGCAGAGTAGGAGAAGCATAAACTGGCAGCATGTCAAAGGAAACTTCTGACCACTGATCATTTGGTGGACATGCATTTATGGGGCATGTTAAGGTTTATAACATTTTCCTTTTTTGCCAACCTTCCCTGTCTAAGGCCTCCCCCTTCTCAGGAGAGGGTCCCAAGTTGGAAGTTTTGAAGCCCAAGCCTGCAATCCCTTTACCAAATCTATAGACTCTGAAGACGAATCACCAAGCAGGACTCAAGTCAGTTTAACCATCCAAGGGCACAGCTATGGACCACTGACTGGTTGGATTCAGCAATGCTAAAACTCCTTACTGAGTCTGGGAACTCTAGACTCTAACACTGGTGTGGGAAAGGTTGAGAGGAGATCTGCAGAACAGGAAGATCATTCTGACCAACCTGGTCCCCAACCTGGTATGCTAACCTTTGGCAGGCTTCTTCTGGGTGACTTCTATCAGTCCTTCCAGGATGAAGTGGGCAAGCAGAGAGTTGCAGAAGGGAAGGTTCCCTTGCACTCTTTTACCAGAGCCACATGGGTGATTTTGGAAGGGGCCACCCTCTCTTCTCAACTCCCTTGGGCCATCCATCATTCCCTGCCAGTGCCAGGAACAACCTGTCCCAGACACAGGTCTCCAAACGAGAAGACAGACCTTATTTTATACAGCGATTTATTCTGAACAGTTATGTAGAAAATAGAATCACATTTTATATGCACCAGAGGAATAATGCACAGGATAATGGAAAGAGCCCTGACACTGGAGTCAAAAGTCCTGGGTTCAAACTATAGCTATAATAGTGTACTTATTAACTGAGATCTTGGGCAGTTATGAACTTTAGTTTCCTACTCTGTAAAATATCTTGAACTACCTACAGAAGAGCACTATTATGAGGAAAAAGTTTTTAGTGATGCTAGACTGAATATAAATTTGAGCCAAAATGAACCAATCAGGAATCGTACCTTAAACTGAATTAACCTCCTAATTTACCTGTGTGAATATGGACTTTCTTCTAAAATGTTGGCTGAAAGTGAAGTATACCCCTTGAGCTGGGCCTAAGCATCTGGCACTGAAACTGGCCAGAAAGACTGTCTGCTCAAGACCACAGAGAGGTATATCTACTTATGAGAGACTGTATCACTAAATACCACAGAGACATCTCTAGGCACCTCAGAGACATTTCTGCAAACCAGAGACTATCTCCAGGTATCACAGAGCCAGGATGTCTATGCATTATAGAGATATTGTTATGTAAGTAAGTTGGAGTAAAGAATGAGTCCCTGGAATTCAGGCACTAGATCTCTCATTAACTTCTTAATACAGTTATATGAGGGTAGGCCAAAGTTCCAAATTACCTCCAGTAAACTCCTCAGGAATGTCAGTGTAGTGTAGGGACAGAGGTATGGACAGAGGTATCTGGTCCTCTTGCTAGGACAAGTTCTGGTCCTTACTAAAGCTGCTAGCTTAATTAACTATGTCTACAGGTCTGCAGAAGCTTAGCCTTTTATTATTAAGGCCCCACATCCACAGCTCCCTTGAAGAACCTTGGCCTTGAGAGCTGGGGTGTTACTGCTCTCACCGAAGAACCTCATTCTTTTCTTCATCTCTTGGTTCTACCTTAATGACCATGGGGAAAGTGATTTGAGCAAGACAGGGTGTGGGGCCTGGGAAGTCATCAGGCTTCTCAGGAGAAAATTAGCTCATCCCTACCCCACCCAGCCTGGCTGGGCCTAATTCACATTAAAGTGCCATTCCCTGTGGTGACCACAGAAGCTCTGAGCCTAGTGGGACAACAGGAGTAGAGGGTAGGCTTTTACTGGTTTTAGTTTTTTGGAAGGAGAGGCGAGTCTTCATCATCAAATTTTTCCCTCTGTCCTAGAACCACAGAACACAGAGCTGGCAGGAACATTAAAGCGGAGAATGTCAGGCAGTACTAGAAGGAAACAGTGGAATATTGATTGGTATAACTAATATAGCATGTGATGGTTTATAAAATGTTTTACATACTTTTTTTATGAGAGAAGGTACTAGATTTGGAATCTTTTCTTATTACCACTTTTTTGATCCAAGGTAAATCCCTTAACCTTCCTGCTACTGTTTCTTTATCCATAAAATGAAGTTAGACTAAATGATCTCTAAGGTCCCCTTTCTAGTTCTAAGGCTCATGATCTTATCTGATTCTCTTAACAACTCTGAGAGGTAGCTAGTGAAAACATTATCGGTGTAAATAACGGTGACTAGAAGTGCAGTGCACAGAGTGTAGGGCTTGGAGTCAGGAAGTTCCAAGTCAAATCTGGTGTCAGATATTTACTCGTGTAATCCTGGGTAAGCCACTTAACCCTGTTTGCCTCAATTTCCTCATCTATAAAATGAGCTGGAGAAGAAAATGGCAAAACACTCCAGTATCATTGCCATGAAAACCCCAAAAGGGGTCACAAAGATTGGATACAACTGAAACCACTCAACAAGAAGTTTGAAATGGAAATAATAAAATCTCTCAGAATATAGAATGTTGGAGCTATAAGGCAGAGATGTCAAACTCCTGCAGGAGTCAAGCGCAAATCGGATGAAAATGTAATTGAGAAATATTTTTTTGAAATAAATAAAAATATTAATACAACATGGATAATTTTCTAAATCAATATTTGGCTTTTCAGGAATGTTTGAAATCGACACAGCTATACTAAGGGACCTTAGAACATAGTAAGTCAGAGATGGAAGGAACCTTAGAACACAGAATACACAAATGATTTGCTCAAGTTCAACTGATGGGGTTGTCTTTGAAAGTGACCCAGTCCCTAAATTTTCCCAAATATTTTCAGTAGCCCAAATCATTAGCACCTAGACCAAGGCATGTGGCCCACCCTAGTTTACCTAAATCATTGACATGTTGACAGCCCTTTCACAGTTGCTATTGGGCCATGCAGACTACTTGAATATTCTGACTACTCCTTAATCCCATCTAGATTACCTAATTAGATGGTCACTATTTCACCTGACCCATCCCAGACCACTTAATTCCTTTCACTGTCTCACCTGGCCCACCGCAGGCTATTTACCACTCCTTAATTCTCATCTAGATCTTTTCACCGTCCTTTTCTGTGTATAAGTATCATTCTTATTTCCACAAGGCTAAGATTCGGGCCTGCTCCTATTGGCATTACAATAAACTTTGGTACTTTGACTGAAAGAAGGCTTGAGTGCTTGAATTCTTTCCAAGAAGACTCACCTTGTACCTTGACATTTCAGGGTTCCCAGCAACCCCAGACCACAACATGAGTTAATGATAAAGCTGGAACTCGAACCCAGTTCCCTTGACTCCCAGGTAAATCCTCTTAATCAAGCCTATGAGTCTCTGAGTTCCCTTAGCCCATGGCACTGGATTCCAAACCTAGACTATCTTTGTAGTTTTATTGATACCAATTTTATTTTTAGATCACAGATATTACCGAATACGCCCTTAACCCTCTCTCCTAACCAGGGAGTATTCACTGTAGCAAAGGAAAATAAAAAATCCAACCAACACATTGACCATGCCTGACAGAGTATACAACATCCCATATCCACAGACACCCACCTCTCCAACAATCAATCAACAGGCATTCATTAAACACCTACTGCATTCCAGGCACCATGGGAGGCACTGGGGATATAAGGACAAAAATGAAACAATCCCTGCTCTCTGGGAGAGTACATTTTTTTGGGAGACAATAGGAGGAAAAACCATTTCCTCAACTCTTCTGCCAGGCCAAGTTTGAACCCATATTATTCTGGAGTATCTTCTTTAGACTCATCCCTCTTCTTCACCCTAGGACAGGGAGAATCTAAGTCTACATATTCTCTCCCCAATTTGAAATATAAGCATTGTAGAGTGGCTCAATGACATTAAATTACTGTGAGAAACATAGGCCTCAGTTTCCTCCAGGAATGTGAAGAGGATGGACTAAATGATCTCCAAGGTTTCTGACAGCAATCTGGCTCTACAAACCTGTAAAACAGCATTCTCCCTCCTCCCTCTAGCACCTGTTCCAGGGACTGCCAGTAATCTTCTCTGTTGAGTCCCTCTTATGATCTAATTTCAGTTTCTCTCACTGGCATCCAAACCCTTTTACTCTGTTCCTAAGAGACAAAGAAAAGCCAGTTCACTGTCAATAGATGATTTTCTTCCCAAGGCATCCTGCTCTCATTCTTTTCATTTTTCCTTAGCCATTCATTTTTAACTGAGAGGCAACAACATGATGGGATAGCCAGCTTTGAAGCCAGGAAGCCCTGGGTTCAAGTTCTATCTCTGGCACAGCCTGTGTGACTCTAGGCAAGTCACTTAACCTCTAGGCAACTCACTAAGACTAAAATTTGCAGAAAAAAATCAATGAAAACCTGCATTAATAGAAAGAGTTCCTTCACTAGAGTTCCTAATACCAATGAAATCAGAGGCTCTGCCCTTATCCCTACTCAGTTTTCATTACTTTACTATTATATTTGTAAACAAACATGCAGACACACTGGTATGCCTTTGTCTCCCAGTACAGAACAAATGGACCCTCTACTTCCTCCTCGTTTCCTTTCTTAGGAATCCTCCATGGACATAGATAGGCTGCTAGTACAGCCTTGGGAAGAAAGACCCAGCAACAGTGGAGAAGAAAGCAGAGTTTCTCCTCTACTTATCCTGTTTACATTGTGGCCAGATCTAGGCTAGAAGACCAATGACTATTCCCAAAGCTACTTGAAGATCTGGCCTGGCCCTGCCCACTCTGTGCCTCCCCACTGGCACTAAAGAGTTCTGTTTCAGAGGACACCCACACGGGCCATTCCCTACTCCTCTCAGAGACTGGCTTTGCCCCGGCCCTTTCTTAGTGGGATAAAATTAATTGTCTCCACCCTGAGGCTGGTGATTTGTTCTCCCCAGAGGGGAATTTCCCAGCCTTCCTTTCTCCTGACTAGGCCCAGTGAGTACTCCTGGAGTCAGCAGAGCTGACCCGCCCCAAGAAAGTCCCTTCCAACCCTAGGACCTACCCTTTGGCTAACTTCTGGGCTCCCGTTCTCTGACGGTGGTGAGGGGGAGAGAGGGAGAAAGGAGAGGAAAAGAAGGGGGAGAAAGGGAGAGAGCGAAAGAGTCAATCCAAATTGCATTCATTTAGCTCTCCCTCCATACCCTGAAATTTTCTTGTGTGTGTAGGTATGCATGGAGGGAAATGGGAGGGTGGAGGGGAGGGGAGGAGTTAGAGGGAGGGGAGAACGCTCAATCTGGCAGATGTTTAATCTAGGGGGAAGGAATGCAGTAGAGAGTGACTGACCAGAGGGGCCCCCAGTTTAGTGAGTCAGGCTCTTCTGTTCCCCTGCCCCCGCCCAAGACTGACCCCCTGGGGGAGCTCCTGCTACCACTTCTTTCCTCCAAAGTCAGCAGGATTTGAATATTTTAAAGGATTGGGAAGGTTTCCTCCCCATCCTGCCCCCTCCAACACTCCCCCACAAAAAAAATCTCCCCATAATTTTATAGTTTTATAAATGATGCTTAAAATTCCACCACAGAAAAATTCATTCAACCTATCTCACAAGCTCCAGTCACTCTCCCCTCCCCTCAATTCACTTCAACCAGAATCCTTCAGGAAAAGTAGAGGAGAAACTAGGGGTGTGATTTCAGGACTCTCCATCTTTCAGTGAATGATTGGGGAAGGGGGAGGAGAACTTGCAAAGACAATGTAAATAGCCTTGGAAGGGGTAACAGATAAAAGTTCTTATCGGCCTTAAACCTCTGGAGAACGAGTTTATCACGCTCGGGCTATCTAAGGGCTGGGTGAGCAGGCTAAGACTAGGGAGGGGAGAGAAGGGTGTGTGATGAGCTGAGTCCCTAGTGAGAAAGAGGCGCTTGAACTAGAGGGAGAAGGTCCCAGAAACAAAGATCTGACTTTCCGCCCCCCTCAGGTCTAGATTCCAAGGGTCACAGTCAGGAGATGGGAAGCCTCCTTTTTCCCAAGGGAGTGAGTCAGGCAGTTCCATTGGCCCTGTTACTCTGCAAAGAGGAGCAGAGAGATGGGAATACAGAAGTCCTGAGCCAGATAGGCAACTCCCTCATTTCCTTCCACCCACTCTCCCCTGGACCTGTGGGAGATACAGGGCTCTTTCTTAGAACAGAAATCTACCCATTCTCTGGTCAGCTTTTGGCTTTACCCCTCCCTTCTTCATCCTTAGACAAAAAGTCAAGAGTCCCTGAAGTAACTCCTCCAAGTATCTTTCCCTTGCCTCTCCCATCAACTTCCATATTCACTTCTAACAATGATTTCTGTAAAAAAAAAAATTGTGCCCCTTTTCAAGAGAGGTAAACTGAAACCTGAAAGGCAAAATGATAGGACCGGATCAACTCAATGATAGGGACCAGCCTGTCCCGGGCCGAGAGGAAGAAACAAACCCACCACACACACACACACACACACACACACACACACACACACACACACGGCAGCATTCAGAGTGTAGAGGTTCAGAGGGCCAGGAACACTCGCTCTGTGACCTTGGACAAGTCACCTCACTCCTTGACACCTCAGCTTCCTTATCTGCAAAATAAAATTAAAATGATATGATCTTTCATGTTACTCTCCAGTCCTAACATTCTAGGAGTCTATGAATTAAAGAACAGATCAAAAAAAGACAACTTTATACATAATTAAGAGCTGTAGTAAATCAAATACAGGCTTCAGAAAATAAGCCCTCTTGAGCTGGTGAAGGGAGCAGGGTGGTTTGGAGTATCCTAAAATTCCAGCAGATTAAAGCCTAACGGGAGTTTAGAGATAATCCCTTCATTTAGCAGAGGATTGAGGGCCAAGATGGAGAAATGACTTGCCTAAGGTAATACAGAGAGTTAGTAGCCTAGCTGGGGAATCTATGCTTCTCTGTTGCACCCCAATACATCTTAAAGAAAGTTCTCTGAAGGAGGGTGACCGGATCTATCTGTCAATAACCAGAGAGAGCAGGCAGGAGGGCAGGACAGTTCAGGTAGGGTGGTAGACAAGACAGCATAAACAGGTGAGGGTGAATTTGGTGTGCCTATGAGACACTAGCCTGGTGGCAAGTGGAGGATGAGGGCTATAGGAGGAAGGAGAGATAATGTCCCCAGATACCCTGCAGGCCCCTGCCAGAGGGCTCTTTCTCCCACTTCATACCAATGCCAGTTTGGCCATGCTGAGCTCCCAAGGGAGACACCCATGTTTTGATGCCTCAAATTCTTGGTCCCCTGCCAAGGTCCTCATCAGCCAAGTCAGAGCTAAAACAGGGCTGTGGACAAGCCTGGAGGGATGGTACTCAGACACACTGGCAGCTGGTAGGCAGGCATTGCTGTCCCCTGGGCAGTCTGGATGGGGATGGGCAGAGGCGTCTGTTGGGCAGACTGATACTTCTGGTCAGTCTACCAAGGATCTCTGTCTCTCACAGTTAGGCATACACACAGTAAAGCTAGTACTTGAACCCAGGCCTTTTGACTCTAGGTCCAATGTTTCTGCCACTGTGTCATGCTACCTCTGATACTCCTCTCTCACATTCCTCTTTGGTGTTTCATCAGTCACTTTCCTGTTTCCCAGACCCAGACCCTACCCTGGAACCCTGAGACCACCTAATCCCAGTTGAATAAAATTCCTCCCCACTCCCCATGTAGTTCAGTGAAAAGAGCCCTAGCTTGGGAATCAGGAGACCTAGATGCAAGTCTTGGCTTTGCCATTAACTCATTGTGGGCAAATCACTTTTCCTCTACATGCTTCAGTTTCTTCTTCTGTCAAGTGAAGGGCTAAGTTTCCTTCCAGCTCTGACAGTGTATGTTTTAAAGTCCCTTTCCTACTCTACCATTCTGTGTTCTAAGGTGCCATCCAGATTACATATTTTCTATTCTGGGGGTCTATGGTTCTCTTTCTGGGCAGGTCCTGAGAGACAACTCTAAGGACAGCTCCTTCCCCTACTCCAGAGGGTCCCTGGAGAAGGAAGACAGTCATCTCCTTTGCCAACTGTCTCAGGAACAAAATGAATCCTGCTTCTTTCTTCCCTTTCTCTAAGTCTCTGTACAGTTGGTATGGAACCTTCAGTTCTAAGTCCTACACAAATGATGTATACATGGATGAACTTTATAAGCCCATACCACTAAGCACATGCGCATTCATACGTATATACATTTTCTCATTTTGCCAATCCCACAACTTCAGCTTCCTGTTTTACTTTCTCACCCAGCACTGGGTAATACTAGAGATACTCCCTTTCCCTTTCCAAAAACCTAAGAAGAACTGAAACCAGAGCCTCTGCCCAGGACTCTGTGCCTTCCTATAGCCATGCAACTCCCCTAAATTCAAGGGGACTCAGCAAGAGCAGAAGAGCAGGGGATACATTTCTTTAGTCAAAGGGGAGGCATTTTTCTACCTGCCTCTCATTGAAGCCAAGTCGTTTAATACAAAAAGCATTTTTCAGGCTCCTTACTATGGATGCCACTTTATGTTTGGCACTAAGGAAGCAAAGACAAAACAAAGAAAGGTACAACCTACTACGTTCCCCCCCTTCCAAATCTCTGTACTTCTGCTGAGGACACCACCATCCTCCCAGTCAGTCACCTGGGTGCCATGACTCTTCTTCAGTCTTCTTTTTCCCTCACATCCCACGTCTAATCAGTTTTTCAAGGCTTGTTAATTTTACCTCTATAATATCTATCAAATCCTTCCTCTTCGTTTCCCCCATGTAGCAGTCACCCTCGATCAGATCAGGGTCTCATGACCTCTCCTCTGAACTGCTTTGATGTCATAGCACAATGGAGTCCTCGCTCTTCTCCCACTGAGCATTCATAGATATTTTTTGGATGATATAGGAGCTCTGTGGTCCCAGCTTCTGAATATATATGACCTCATGCTGAGAATCCTCTGATTAATGGCTAAACTGAAAGAGCAATGACACAAGGTGCCCTACTTTGTAGAAAGAGGCAGTTTCTGGAAGGTAGGCTTTTTTGGGGTACCCTAAATGACAAGATGTGATCTCAACAAGAGATGAGAAAGATGACCTTTCTTGACTCTGATGTGATATTGGTAAGGACCACTGGTCCCATTGTGAAGCAGAGACTCAACTACCTGGATTTTTACCAATGCCCATGGGTACATTTGCCACAGAAGTGTTTCCTTCCTTCAATATCAATCCATGAATATTCAAAGGTCCAAGGGAAAAATAGTGCAGCAATGGTATCTCCTGTTAGCAAATGATATCCTCTGCAATGGCAGCAGCTGATGGGACAATTTAATCATCACCAAGAAAGAAGCTATCAGAAAAAGGAGAGAGGTTGAGTGTTTGATCCAATAATGTTCAATGATGAGGTAAAATGTGAAACCACTAATTTAGCAAAAACTATGCCGAACTATGTTAAGCTTTGATATGGTAAGACAATCAATTTGTTAAATGTCCCTTGTTGATTTACTAGACCACTCAACCGCAGTAGTTTTTCCAAAACTTTTCATCCCTTCTCAGATTTCCCATTGCTTCCCCCTCCTCTGCCCTCATCTCTCAGCCTCAAAAATTGAGACTATTTGCCAATAACTCCTTTTTCTCCCCTCTGCTTCATCTCATGTTGCTCAGATCTCTTTTGCTCCACCTCCCTGTATCACTTGAAGGGGTAGCCCAATCTCATTCTATCTCATCTTCTCCAGCAGAATGCTCCCTCTATCATCCCTTCTCTCCTACTAATTTTCAGTGTCTCCCTATCTACTTGCTGCCTTCTTATCTCCTACACACACACCTATGTCTTCATTCTCAAAAGCCCTCACTTGATCTGAACATTCCTATTAGCTACTGTACTATACCTCTCCTTGCTCTCATAATAAAGCTCCTTGTGAAGGCTTTCTACAATCAATGCTCCTACCTGCTTTCTTCTCAACCTCTTCTTAACTCTCGGCAGAGATAGCTTCCAATCTCATCAATGAAATAAAACTGCTCAGAATCAGTTAGCAATGGTCTCTTCCTCTCTACATTAATGTCCTTTCTTCAGTCCTCATCCATCTTGATCTCTCTGCATCCTGACATAGTCCATCACTTCTTCTCCTTGACACTCTCTTTCCACCTCTCTGTTCACTCTTCAGTCTCTTTTACTGGATCTTCATCTAGGGACCATAGATGTCCCACAAGGCTCTCTTCTCTTCTCCCTCTACACTATTTCA
Source organism: Potorous gilbertii (assembly GCA_028658325.1). NCBI lineage: Eukaryota > Metazoa > Chordata > Mammalia > Diprotodontia > Potoroidae > Potorous > Potorous gilbertii. The sequence continues at coordinate 43,060,559 of CM053769.1, read as the reverse complement.
CCCAGGGATCTCCTCAGCTGCCATGGATTATCTCTATGCATATGAGTCTCAGATCTATTATGCAGCCCTAACCTCTCCTCTGACCTCTGGTCTCATCTCTACCGCTAGATGTCCTGTAGATGTCTTAAACTCCACATGTCCAAAACTGAATTCATTCTTTCCCCCAAGCCTTCCCCTCTTTCCTACTTTCCTATTACTTTCAAGGATACCACCATCCTCCCAGTCACCCAGGCATACAACCTAACTGTCATTTTCAGCTCCTCTCTTTCACCCCGCCCCATATCCAATCAGCTGACAAACCTTGTCATTTCTGCCTTTGTAACATACCTTGTATAAGCTCCCTTCTCCTGACACTATCATCACCCTGATGACCTGCCTCTCATAACTTCAATAAACTTCTGGTTGGTCTTCCTGCCTCAAATCTTTCCCTCCTCCACCACTTGGCTGTCCAATTGATTTTCCTAAAGCGCAGTCATACTACCCTACTCCTCTATTCAGTAAACTCAAGTGGTTCCCTACCAACTCCAGGATAAAATAGGAAACCCTCTGTTTGGGGTACAGTGGATAGAACATCAGCCTTAGAGCTTAAGAGGACTTGAGTTCAAATCTGGTCTCAGACACTTACTAACTGTGTGACCCTGGGCAAATCACAACTCCAATTGCCTCAAAACAAAAACAACCCTTTGTTTAGTGTTTAAAGCCCTTATTTATCTGGCCCATTCCTAGCTTTCCAGTCTTCCTTCTTACATCTTATTCTCTTCAAGTCAGTAACACTGGCTGTTCCTGGCACAAGAAATTCTCTCTCTGAACCATGCATCTTCACTGGCCATCCTCTCTTCCTGGGATGTTCAACCTCCTCATCTCTGCCTCCACATTTTCCAGGGTTCCTTCAAGTCCCAGCTAAAATCCAATCTTTTACAAAAAACTCTTCTGTATTATCCTTAGTGCTAGTGCTTTCCATCCATGGTGATCTGCACTCTATCCTGTATAAATCTTATTTGTATAGACTTCTTTGCATATTGTCATCCCTATTAGCAGATGAACTCCCTAAGAGCAGGGACTGTTCTCTGTCTTTCTTAGCATCTGTAGATGTTAGCACAGCCATTGGCTCACAGATAGCCCTCAATAAATGCTTGATGACTATACAAGTTCTAAGTTTTGGCCAAACCATACTCCCAGCTGATCCTAAACTCCACAGATCATTTTTTAATTCCCCTTTTACCATGCCCAGTGCCTTCCCTCCTCTCCCTTAATCCATCCCAAGACCTGAACGAATTTCCTCCTTATCTCTACTTCTCAGGATCCTCATAATCCTTCAAGGCTCAGCTCCTAAGCCTTCTTCTATACCACCATTTGCTAGTACTTTCTCTCTTCACAAATTATCTTTTATTTATCTGTGGAAAAACCTGGGAGGTAACCCAGTAACCCAGTAAAATGTAATCTTTTTGAGGCCAGGGATTGTTTCAGTTTTGTCTTCATCTGCCCACTCCCTAGCTTAGTGCCTTCCTGGGATTTCATCTTTGTAACATGGATGCAGATGAAGAATTCCCGTATCATTTGTCCTAGAATGTGGCATTTGGTGTCAAGCCTGGTCATTGCATCAGTGGTTTTGTTGAGCTGCTTTTCTTTGTTACAAGGAAAGGTTCCGTGGGGTGGAGGGAGGATGTTTAAGGGGAAATGACTATTTTTTTAAAAGCAGTAACAAAACTCAAAACAAAACAAAGCATAACAAAAAAACTTCGAGGGAGTGAGCGTCTGAAAGGCTAAATAACTCACTTCTGGTCACAAAGCTAATGTTTTAAAGGACCAAGGTCTTTCGGACTCCAGGACCAGTTCTTAATCTATTACTCCATGCTGGTTGTTTCAGCCTTGCCTATAGTAGGTATTTAATAAATGTTATTTGAATTGAAGGGGCGTGTGTGTCACCTGTGACCCAGTTCTCCACTTCTCCCTACCACACGGACCAGGTTAAATCCTAGGGGCTTTCCCAAGAGGGTCATTCTCTCTCTTTGACTGGTTCCTGGAGTTAACTACAGAAAATATACTATTACAGCTTACGTATAACTTGTTTCCAGGTTTCCTCAAATTCAGATAACAAGTTCCCCAACTGACCTACAAGGCAAGAAATGAATATGAGTGGAACAGCTTTCAATTCATTTTACAGAAAAATGCAGAAGGTACAAAGGTCTCACAGGAACACATAAAAAGACAGAGAAACACAAAAAGTATTTAAGAAACCCAAAAGCTTCCCCCTGAAGCATACCAAGTTGAGGTTGCTAACAGAGCAGCAACCCCTTGATATTACAGAAGGTTTCACCTCCTTACAAGGTCCTGCACAGTCTCCAAGATTTGTAATGCCCCCCCAAAATTAAGACTCCTCCCAGGAGACAAACACATTGTGGCTGCCACATAGGTATGCCCTTCCCATCATGCCAAACAGCTCACTGTGACAGCAGGAGGTAGAAAGATCCAGATCCCTTGCTTCCCCAAATCATAGTGCCCCTATACTGTTCTTACAGTCTCAGGCATCATGTAGATGATTCTCCTTTCTCTCCTACAAGCATGGTACTCAAGAAATCCTCTTCACTCTTGAGAAGGCCAAGTCTTCATACTCCTGAACTTGGGGTTACTCATAAGGCAATCCCCCAAACTTGCATTGCCAAAGGAATCTCACTTCTTTGACTAGAAGAAGAGGGTCTGGCATCATAATGCCTAGAAAATTCCCTATCTCTGGCTTGAAGGCTAGATTCTAGGACCTTCAACTTGATTAACTTCCAAGGGAATCCTGGAGACTGGCGCTACCCAAGACGTCTCCCTTCTCTAGGATAACATTGCCAAGGCAATCAAAACCTCCATACCTCAATACGGGAAAATGGAGTTCACAAACATTGTGTACTATCCTAGCTTCTCAGGCCATTTGGGTGAGCATATGTTTACTTCTGCCACATGCCTCTTTGGGAACTCTGTCAATTATCAGGCTGGGAAAGGAAAATCTCAGGAACTCTCCTTACAGGCCAAGTTCTAAGCCAGCTGACTAAGCTCATATGCCCCAGCCCTAAGGCATCCATTATAAGTTACCAGAGTAAGGTAGGTTTGGGCATACAGAGGCTCCCCATCACCTCCTTCTCTACCCCTATAAAAAACTTAGGACTTTTCTCCTCTATTTTGATCTGTCCTGAAGATGCAGCCCGAGCCATCTCCAGTGTCTTGACTTTTGTCTTACTTGAGTGTGCTGACTCTGTAACAAAGAGCACGTTGACAGAAAAGCAGGGATTTTCACTCTCTGGTTGGGACACTAATCTCACGCAGAAGAAATCCCTAGATGTCAAGAAGGGTGATATGGACTATGTTTGTTACAACAGATCAAGGAAAGGAGACACAATAATAATTCTCATTTCTATAGTACTTTATGATTTAACTTGCCTAACAATTATCTAGTGAAATAAGTAAGGCAATTACTATTTCCATTTTCCAGCTAAGGAAACGGAGACTCAGAAAGTTACAAAGTCACATAGCCAACAAATGTCAGAACAAATGTAAGTATCCAGACTCCACATCCTGGGCACTATGACAACACTCTGGTTCTCATTTATACCCTACTGCCTGAGCTTACTATAAATCACTACAGTCAAGGAAAGCTTCCTGGAGGAGGTTGGCCTTGAGCCGGAAATTCCTAAAGAAGCCTTTAACCTCAGGGCAAGAAGAGCTCACTGGCTCAGGTCACTGGGATGGGCCCAGGACCATCCCAAATTCTAGACATAACTGTGTCTATTTGAGGAAGCCAGGGGTTGGAGCCCTGAGCTCATGATGCTATTTGAGAATGCTATTTGTTCCCAGTGGCTCCAGACCTCAGGGGAAGCAGAGTTGTTTTCTCCAATAGCACCTGGAGAGAATCTGGGAGTTATCTCTTCCTCAGGACCTCCCTCCCCCAACAGAGTAGACTGAGGACACTAGGGGGGTGTTTGGAGAATATAGCAATAAAGGAAATTGAGGAGAACCGAAAGGTAAGAAGAGGGGAAGAATGGAGAAGGTGGAAGGATAGTAAGATGGGAAAGTAAGGGAAGACCATAAGGTAAAAAGAGGGAAAGAGTGGACAGGATGAAAAAATAGGAGAATGAAAGAAAAGACTTCAGAAGTCCTGGGTTTTAGAATCAGTTATTTACTAACTACATGATATTAATCAAGTTATTGCTGTCTTCTGAACCTCAGTTTCCTCATCTGAAATGAAAGGGTTGAATAGATGATCTCTATTTCTTCTGGATCTGATATTCTAAAAAAGGAGAAGAATGAGGGGATAGGAGGGAGAATGGGGAAGATTGAAAGGAGAGAAGTTGGAAGAAACGATGGAGGAACCAATTAATTTTTTAATTGACCCTTTAGGGTTCTCCAGAATGCATAGTTTTGTCTCCTTTTTACTTATACTCAATTTTTTTTTGTCTCCTTGCTAATAGAGATTTGCAGTTTCATGTATAATCCTCCTTTGCTATTCAACATTGTATATGGAAATATTCTTTTTATGTTATATTCAATACACTCAATAATTGTTTTAAAAAGAGAGTGGAGGAGTGGGGAGGTGGGGAACATGGTGAATGGAGAAAAGGGGGGGGATAAAGAAGAGAAGGATGCTGTGTCACAAAGCTTCAGAAACAGACTAAGCCAGGCTACTATTCGAAGTCTCTTTTTCAGTTCTTAGAGCATTACTGGTGCCCACCACGTACCCATCAGAGGCAGTAACAAAAACAAACCAGAGACCAGGGCAAAAGAGTATGCAAGTCACAAATTTATGGAAGGTAGTAAAAATAAATGCTCTGGGATCAAACATGAAGGAAATCCCCAGGAAGAATAGGGGGCATGTAAAGAGAAAGCCTCCAGGAAAATAATTATGGAATGGACAGTAGCAGCAGCGATACCACAATCATTCTAGCTGATATTTCTATAGAGATTGAGGTCTGCAAAGTACATTGTCCTATTTGATCCTGCCAACAACCCCTGAGATAGGTAATATGAATGTTTTCAATCCTGGAGAATGAGGCAGAGTGTAAATGACTTGGCCAAGCTCATACAGTTGGTCTGAGAATGACTAGAACTCAGGTCTTCATGACTTCAGGTGCTCACCTCACCTCCAAGCTCCTAAGGCTAAATGGAAGACCACACTCAGAGGGGGAGGGGGTCTTGCCCTCCTTGCTCATATGCCCCTCCCTCCCCCGCAGGACCAGGGAGAGGGCAGGTAGAAGCCAGTAGTCTGTTCTGAGAAATGGATGAGTGCTTGCTGAATTCGGAATAAAGAAGACAGGTTAAAATTCCACCTCTGACAGCCACTAGCTGTGTGCCTGAGGGAAAGGTACTTCCCTTCATCTTTCTCTCTTTTTTCGGGTGGTGGGGGGAAGTTTTTGAGGCAATGTGTGCCCAGGGTCACACAGTCAAACGTTTGAGGCCAAATTTGAACTCAGGTCCTCCTGATTCCAGGGCTGGTGCTTTACCTTAACCTTTTTCAATTTCAGTTTCTTCATCTGTAAAATGGGGATAGTAATGACCAGGGGGAGAGGAGTAAGAAGAGGAAGAGACTTATTGGGGAGAGGAAAATGAGGCCCAGAGAGATGATGTTGGAAACCCAAGGTCGCACAGCAGAGCAGAACTTGAACTCAGGTTGTCACCAAACCAAGTGTTCCATGGTAAACTTTCACCCTCTCCCTCATTCCAGGAGAGTGTTCTTTTTTATTCATGGCTAGGAAAGGTGAGGCCCGCCCCATAAAATGTATTCCTTTTCCATAGTCCTCTTCAAACTCCACAAGACTCTCTCCCTCCGGTCAATCAGGGCCACAGCTGGACAACTGAGTTGGGCACCCAGGGCATCTGCCCGTTGGTCTGCATGTGACTTGCAAACATGGGCTGTAGCAGACAAACTTAGGTTCCTGATGCTCCTTCCACTCCACCTGCCTCACCTACCCTACTATATCATTGGCTCTAGGATGCTTCCAGGGGTGTGTGAGGGGGAGGGGGTGGGCAGCAGATTAGGCCTCCAAGATAGCCCCTACTTTAGGAGGCAGGTGAAAAGAGAGACTGGAACTGAGAATCTTGGACCAGTGGGGCTAAGGGACTGAGGCCAGAGAGCTTGGGAAGCCCTAGGGGAGTAAAGTGCGGAGAACTGGTGGATTGATCTTCAGAGGGAGAAGAGTAAGTCTCCGAGAGGAGGAAAGGGTTGGTCTGAGTTGGGGGAACAGTAGTTTGTTGGGAGGAGAGAAGGAAAGTGGATCAGAGTCAGAGGAAAGGGTGTCTTGGATAGGGAGAGGGGAGCTGATTACGGCTGGAAAAAGAAAATAAGTCTGGACTAGCAGAGAATTGTTTAGGGAAGATGTGAAGGGGGACTGATCAGGGTAGGAAGTTAAGGTGTCTTGGTAGGGGGGCAGGGTAGGTCAGATTTGGAGAAGTGGGGGAGTCTAGAGGAGGAAAAAGGAGATGCACAGGGAGGGAATGTAGAGATATTTGGCATCTAGACAGGGACGCTTCACTTTTGTGTGTCCTGGACTTCTTCAGCAGTCTGGTGAAGCTTAGCCTAGGGGGTGTCTTCTCAGAATAATGTTTTTAAACAGATAAAAATAAAATAAAAGGATTACAAAGGAAACCAATCACAATGAAATAGTTAACAAAATATTTTTAAAAAACAAGTTCATAGACCCTAGGTTAAGAACCCCTAAAGTAGGAGAAGTTAGGGGAAACTTGTCAGGGTTGAAGAAGGAAAGCAAAGGAGTCTGGGGTAAGAGAGGATCACTGAAGGGAGGGGAGAGGTCCTGGGGGAAACACTGGGCAGGCCATAAGTCACTCTGGGCAGTTTGCACCAAAAACAGCTTTTCTGTTTGCCAATGTGTAGGAAGGAAGAGGCTGTGAATGGCTCTTTGTGATGGCTCTGGCACCAACAGAGGCCCTGTAAGGGCAATGAGAATGTGCCCATTGAGAGGGGAGCTGCCCACTGGCCAGGGGGCTACAGTCCCTTCCTGTGGGCCCTTCATTCCCCCTGGAGACAGAGACCCAATCTCAACAGCCCCTTTCTTCTTCTCTGGGCCCAGGCACCCAATAGGCACAGTCCATGTTGCTAGGCCTAAGGGGCCATCCCAGAGACTTTCCTGGGCTCCCCAAACCCACCAAGGGGGAGGGGAGAGGTTTTTTTTTTAGAGGCCCCTGGGACCTGGACCAGATTGTTAGCTTTTTGAAGGCAGGGAACTTATCCTGTCTTCTATTCTGCGGCCTCTGCCTTAGTTTAGTTCCTAAGCAGTGACTTATGCACACAATAGAATCTTAGTAAAGGCCAAATGAGACATCATAATAACTCACATTTTTTCTATAGCATTTTGTTAAATACTTTCCATGTAGCAATCATGCAACGTAATTAGTGCAACTATTATTAGGAGAGGCAGCGTATAGTGAATGGTGAACTGAATTTAGAGGTAGGAGAGAGCTGGAGTAGAATCCCCTTCCCATCCCTCCCAGCTCTACACTGCCTGGGCAAATCCCTTAGCCTTTCTAAGCTTCCTACCCAAAATGGAATGGAGATGCTCCTGCTTTCTGCACCACCTATCTCAAAGGGATGTTGTGAGGAAAGTGCTTGACCTAAATGTGAGTTAATGCTGACTCCATTTTACAGAGGAGGAAAGAGTCTCAGAAAAAGGAAGTGATTTGTAAAAGGCGGTATCAGCTAATTAAGAGGAATATCCAGAATCAAATAATAAATAGAAATAGAATATATAAATAAAATAATAAATAAAAATAATCAAAATCACTCTCATTTCTATGCACATCACTTTTCTGGCAACAACCCCATGAAGTGGGATTTATTGCAGGTCTCTCATAACTAGAAAGAGGTAAAGCTAAGGCTCCAATCTGTTTCTTTATCTCGAAGTTAAGGATAATTTCTGGAAGATTCCATGTCCCCCTTACCTCTTAGACTCCTAATTCCAACCGCACCACCTCAAAGCCCAGAATCCCTTGGTTTCACTGAAACCCTGGATCCCCAGCTTCCCCCTTTTCCTTTTTCCTAACTTCCCAGATCCCTAATCATTTTGTTCTTTTGAACATTTCTTCTCCCATTTAAAAGAGAGCTGGGAGCTCCCTCCCCCAGAGAGAGAAGGGCCCAGGGCTTGGCTGGCTCCTCCTCCTCCTCTTCCACCCCTCCTAGTATCCTCGACAGCACTCAGAGCCCAGGGCCAAGCTGCGGAGGACTCTGTGACAAGAGTTGTTTTGTTTTTGTTTTTTTTTGCCTGCCCCAGAGAATCACTTCCTCTCTTCCCTTGGGATATATGTCAGCCACCTTCCCCTTCCTCTCTTCCTTCCCCAATCACTCAATCTCCACAGTGTCCCCACCAAGACAACTAGGTCCAGCTTAGCCCCTGAGTTTCATGGTAAATATTTTCTCCTGGGTTACTTCAGATGCTCAGGCTAGGAATTCTCAATGAGACCTGGAACCTGGTTGCATCCTCCAAGAAACTATCTTTGCTTTTCCTACCACTCCTCCCTCAAGGGCCATCCCTCCACCACAAAGCAAGAGGCCGGGCAAACTGAAGGCGTGGCACGTATGACCTCAGTCAGGCCTCTCAGTTATTGGTTGTTTGGGTGGGGAAGTAGAATTGTGGTGGCTAGCTCTTGGCTGAGGACTTTTGAAATGCAGAATTTCAAAGTTAGAAAAAACCTTAGGACATAAAACACAGAATGATGATCTTAGAGATCATCAATCCAATGCTCTTTTACAAAGGTGAAAACAGAGATCCAGTGATTAATGGTCCCCTGGCTATTTATCGTCAGAATTGGGCCTAGAGCTCATGATTCTTTAAATTTGCTGCAACCCTGACCCTGACTCTGAGTGGTCTTTGTTTTTGGATTGTGTTTTTAAATGTTGTTCTGTTTTGTTTGGAGACAATAGAGATTAAGTGAGTTGCCCAAGGTCACATAGCTAGTAAGTGTCTGAGGCTGGATTTGAACTCAGGTCCTTCTGGCTCCAGGGCCAGTGCTCTTGTGCACTTCATGATCTAGTTGCCCCTGACTCTGGTCTTGATGATGGCTCTGACACTAATTTTTGCTCTGGTTTTAAGTCTTACCTTGATCCAGACCTTGGCCCTTTTGCCTTAAATCCCTTCCTGACCTATGTCTTAAACCTGACTGCAGTCTTGACCTTGATGTTGCCATGACCTTGATGTTGCCATGACCTTGATCTTGAATTTGAGGCTGGATCTGATTTTAACTTTTTAACCCTTCTCCTAAGTCTGTCTCTGAGCACTGGAAAAAGAGGCCCAAGTAGCTTAGTTTTCTTGGTTTTTCCCAGCATGACCAACTATCTCCTATATACCCCCTTACTCTTTCGTACTCCCTCTGGCCTCTGCCTCCAGCATCCTTCCCCTTAGGCGTCCTAAACTCAAGCAACCTAGAGAAGCAGGCAATGTTTGACCATTCTTAGCTTCTTTGCTCTCACAAAGTTTTCTTGTTTAAGTCCCCAGTCCAGAACATCTCTCCACCCATCCACACTCCCTTCTCTCCACCACCATCTACCTCCTCCTTTCTCTCCCCTACCAAAGGATTTCCTCCCTGCCCTCCTCTGTGGCCTGCCTTCCCGCTCCTCCTCTTCACCTCCCTCTCTCTTCCCAGCTTCTCTCTTTGGGGCTCTGGCTAGCCCTCTTCACCCTGAGTCCTCTGGGCAGACAGCTCCCTCCTCAGCTCACAGGCTGGACACTAGATAGGGGCCTGAACTAGTTCCTTCCCTCTCCCAGGAGAGCAGTGGGAATATCTCATACAACCAGCCAGTGCTTCAAACCACATACCAGGAAATGGGATGGTGAAGGATTGGGGGTGAAGAGGGAAGGAGGAGGGGAAAGAGGGAAGCACAAGCCAGATGTTGTGCAAGTCCATGTAAATCACCCCTGGCAGAAAACATCTGGAGAAGTAGGTCAGCTTAAAGCCATACACAGAAGCATTTGGGCAGTTTCTTGACTTTAGAATCACCAGTCCTTTCCCTTCCCAAATACAGACATATCCCAAACACACACGTGCGTACATTTCTCAATTTACAAACAGAGGACAGAGCAGCTGGATCACCTCACTGGACAACCTTGCTGCATCCATGTGATGGAGCCAAAACGGTTTGGAGATCAGGGTCAGAACTCTAGTTGAGACACTGGCTGTGTGACTTAAGGCAAATCACTTAACTTCTCTGAGACTCTTTCTTGGTAAGATGGAGAGAGCAATACTGCCTACTTCCTGAGGTCACTGTGGAAACTGTTTTGTCAACCTTAAAGTACATTAGAAAAGTGAGCTGCTATGATCACTAGCATTACCATCATTATTTCTTCTCTGGATGCCACTTCACTAAACTTTTTTGGGGGGAAGAGGCTGAATTTAATCTCTCCTTCCTGAACCTGGTCTAATTCTCTGTTCTTCCCCAGGGAAAGCAGGGTATGGATATTCTAACTTAGTGTATGTAAATAACAAATACCGCAGTTTGGGCTATTGTTGACTCCTCTGGTCCTTTCTCCTCCAGACCCTTCCTTCCTTCCACTTACCTTTTCTACTTAACAGAACCATCTGCTTTAGCTGGGAAAGAATACCCACTACTGCTCTATCCCTCTTGCTTGAGGGTTATAGAATGGTGACCTGAGGGGAATCTGGACAAGAACTTTGGGATATAATGAAATATAAAAGGAAGGATTGGAGGGGGAGACTTTTCAGAGAGTTTTAAGGAGAAATCCTAGGGAAGGAAACCTGAGGTGGAAGGGAAGCAGCCCTCTTGCCCATTTGGGTGGGTGGGTGGGGGAGGAGCAATTGTATCATGAACCCCTGCACACTGATCTTAGGGGATATTGACTCTAGGTATGGGAGGTAGGAGGATAGGAAGGGATATCTTGTCATAGTTGGGAAAGAGCTTCAAATATTGAGTAACCCCAAACCAGATTGCGGTGATTACAACTTTAAGATAAAATGAACCACATGCCACATCCTATATCCCACATCTTCCAAATCTCCAGAAAAAGGAACTGGGGATGTTTACCCTGAATAAGAGAAGGTGGGGGTAACATGTAGAAGAATGATTAGACATGTTTTGTTTAGTTAGATAAAGGTAGAGTTAGGACCCAATATCAAATAGTTCTGAACCAATATAAGGAATGATGTCCTAACATTCAGAGCTATCCAACAATGACATGGGATTCCTCAGGAAGTAGTAAGGCCCCTATCACAGGAGGTATTCAAGTAAAAGATGGTTGATCACTTATCTATGATGTTTAGAGAAAATCCACAATGAAAGTGAGAATGGAACTAGATGATTGCTAAGGTCCCTTCCAACTCTGAGACTGATTGAGAACAATACTCCATTCCCCAGACCACCTATCAGACTTCCCAAAGACCCCACATCCACCCCTGTAACAGTCCAGAGAGCATCCCAGTTCTTCAGGTCAAAAGAAGCCTAGTCTAGGTCAGAGAGGGGAGGGATGTACTGAGCACTTAAAGCCACCAGAGTAGGCACAGTCTAAGTCTCCTGAGTATTGGGTGTGGTGCGGTAGGGAGATCCAGAGTTCCTAGAAGCAGAAGAAAGATGGACTACATTTCCATTGCCTGGAACCCCTGGAGAAAATCAAAGGTCTGGGTACAAAACTGTGGCTCCCCTTCCCATCCATACTGGTCCTAAAACCCCCTAGTCCTTTCCCTGGGCTCACTGCCAGAGCCAGCTCTTAAAGGGGTCAAAGGTCTTGCTTTTCACATTATTTTAGCTTCCTGTGGTAGTGACAAACAATTTCTTCTCAGGAAGTTTTTTATAGTTGATTTTTAATAAGCAGCCTTACTTTTGTAGGAACTTGAAGCATTTGTAGTGGCATAGAATATCTCAGAAAATAAAACTGGTCCATCTAAACCCCTTAGTATCATATTCATGCTTTCTGTGACTGGTGTCCACCTATCTCTTCAGCCTTATCTCTCTCTATTCTCCTCCAAAGGCAAACAGGCCTCATGGTCAATCCCCCTCCTACATGGCCCAGGCCTTCCTGTTTCTGTGACTTTGTGCCTAATTTCCCTTAGCAGTGTGGTATTAGGGAAAGAACAGGGGAATTTGGAGGCAGAGAACCTGGGTTTGAATTCCAGCTCTATCTCATACAACCTGAATGACCATAGGCAAATGAAACATGTTGGATGACATGGTTAAGATCCAGAAAACCTGAGAGATTTGAACAATGGCCTAAATGGAAGAAAATTATATTCAGTAACTACAGCAAGATATTAAAAAAAAACAGAGAGGAAACCATCTACATGAAAATATTTATAGTAGCTCTTACCCTGATAGCCAAGAATTGAAAACTAAGTAGATGCCTGTTGATTAGGGGTTGTTTAAACAAATTATGGTTCATGAATAAAATGGAATATTTCTATGCTGCAAGAAATGATTAATATAATGAAAAAAGAGAAGCAGAGAAAGATCTTTATATCTCCTCAAATATTTTCTATCTGGTCATTTTGGATTTTTTTTTTACTTCACCTCTACGTGCTCTTTCCCCCCAAATCCCCAGCCCAGCCTCATCACTGGGAAATTTCGTTATCTTGTAAGATCTAATCATCCTTATTCTTTCACCTCATCAGTAACTTCTGTCCCTCAGCCTGGAGGATAGAGCCATTTAACGAGAAGTGATAGGACTGATTGTCTCCTCCCCAACCCCCACTACCTTTCCAACTTTAAATATTATATTAAATAAATATTAAATATTTATTTATTTATTTATTATATTTATTTCCAACTTTTTCGCATGTTGTCGTCCCCCATTAGATTGGAAGCTCCTTAAGGGCAGGAACTTTTCTTATTCATATTTGTATACCTAGCATTTAGTAATAACAAAGTACTTGGCACATAGTAGGCATTTAATAAATGTTTACTGATCTGACTATGTAAACTATGATACATAGAGGACATAGCCATTGAGGAAACAATAGACACAATGCCTATGGAAAGAATAACCATGTTCTTTTAAATGAGATGGGTTAGCAGTAGGGAGGAAGAGAAGGGGAAAAATCGGGTTCCCTCCCCAAAATGAAAAAAGAACAGAAGGCCAGAAAGAATTACAGACAAGCAGGACAGCTTTGAAAGTTACATGTTGAATTTATTATACACTTTAAAAGAAAACAAACTCTTCATAAAAGAAATTTGTAGTTTCATGTACAAGCTCCTCTTGTTCTACAATGTATATAGAAATGTTCATTTGAGTTGGCATTTATCAAACTCAGAATAAAAGTTATTTTAAATGTGCTAAAGATTACATTGAGTAAAGATTAAAGTTCTCCACTTGGATTCAATTAGTTTCACCATTACAAGATTGAGGAGTCAGTTAAAAAAGTTAGGGTGGTGACAGGCCAACAGAAGGAGGTATAGAGTCTATAACATGAGAAGGGATAGGCTGTAAACCCCCTCCCTCTCCATGTACATACACACACACATCTGGAGTATTATGTTTTATTTTTTTTTAGACAGGACAAGAGAAAGAGAAGAGAAAAATTTTCCAGAGGAGGATTATTGGGGACAATTCTGTGTCCCATTGGTCAATTAAAAGAAATGAGAATGTTTAACCTGTAAAAGAAAATGCTTAGAGGAGACATGGTGTCTTGTGGAAGAGGAATTAAGCTCGTTCTGCCTGGCCTCAGGGCAGAAGTAGGAGCAATGAGTGGGTGGAAGTAACAGAAAGGTAGATTTAGTCTTACCAGAAGGAAAGAATTTCTAACTATTAGTTATCAAAAAATAGAATAGATTTTCTCTAGAGATGATTGGTTCTTTCTCACATAATGGGATAATCAGCTGAACTCCCTTGATTTTCTGAACTGTGGCATTTCCCACGTACCCTTGCACCATTGCGTGGGCCTCATACTCAGGCCCCTCGCTAAAGACCATGCTTGTTCAGAGGCTTCTGGTTAGTCTCCATCATACCCATCACTGGAGGCTGTTTAAAAAATTATTGGCAGCTGAGCAAGAAGAGTCGCCCTCTCAGCTCTGAAGGAGAAACAGTTTCTACTTGGGATCTCTGCCTCATCCATGTTTGTTGAGACATGGTCAATACCAGCCTTCCTGCACCCTCCCTCTCCCCACCAGCAGTTATGGTGGCCACACACATATGGTAAGATGGATAATTGTAACCTTGGTCGTTGCCTTGTGAGTTCAAGAGGCCAGGAGTTCCAGTGTGCTGATGACCCCAGGAGGTACTTTCTGAAACTACATTCTTTTCAGAGGAAAATGCCAGTCAAGAGGATGTGCCATGCACATCTGGTGAGCCAGAAGATGTAGACTTTGAATTGTTGCTCAGATAGTGCAGACAGGGGAAAGTGAAATCTGTTCAGTAACCCCACAAGTCTTGTGAGAGTCTTTATCTCCCAAGAGAGCACAAGAGAGGTGATGGGTAATGTGTTTCCATATCTGTTCATGGCTTCCTATGAATCCTTTGCACCCTTAAATCTCTCAGAAGTCATTCCAATATCACAGGAGAGAAGATATTAGAATGATAAGCTTCATCTTTTAAGTATTTGTCAGTGTCTTCTGATCATTTGTGGTGGAGGAAATAAATAGCTATCCTAAACATGATATCTGGTTGTACAGTGAAAAAGAAAGGGCACAGTTTTCTCAGCCCAGGACCATCATGCCACAGCGAGGAAGAGGACTTTGTGAAGGACAATATCGTAATAATATGGGAGTCCTAGCCCCTCCCCATTTTTCCTTTTTTATACTTTCTTTGAAATAAAATATATATGTGTATTACATAAAGAACTTAACAATGATCAACACAAACATTTCAATTTCAAAAAAAAAAAAGAGCAAGACTCTAATTTTAGCCTTAATATGCACACACAGAAACTCACTCCGACACCTACCCCAAACCATGAACACCGGAAAATCGCTGTACTTGGTTCTGAGGAAAATACAAAGATAAAATAAAAATAGGGTCCCTTTCTTCATTCATTTTATAGTCTAGCAGGGAACAAAACACATACACAAATAACTATGATGTGAAATAATATATAACAGATATAGTAGTACAAATAGTGTGCCATTTGAGATCCAGGGAAAGAAAAACCATTGTACAACAGATGACTGAGAAAGGTTTCAAGGAGGACCATAGGAGAGGGCCCTTGAATTCATCCATCTTTCTCTCTCATTCTTCTAAATCTCCTTTTCTGCATTATTTTTCTGGCCTTTGTTTTAGACCCCACCTCCACCTCTTTGCAAGAGAGTCAAACCTGAGGTTTCCCAATCTTATTACACTCTTTGGGTTCCAAACTTTCAGAGAACCAGAAACTTTCAGATTTGGAAAGGACCTTGGAACTAAAATATGGGATGTTAGAGCTGGAAGGGACTTTAGAACATACAAAACTGGAACATAGAACATGGAATGTTAGAGATAAAGAAGACCTTTCAATTGGGATATCCCCGAGACAACGGTATCTACACTGCGAATATTTATTTGTTGATTCAGATAATACAACAGGACAAAAAAATACTACGAATTAGTAAGTGAATCTGTATTTTTAATCAAGTCATAATAGCATCTACAGAGGTTAAAAAAATAGCATGGAAGCCGACTAAATGAAGTCTCTTTGCCACTCCTCTTAGTCTGAAGATTCAGTCTTCTTCTAAAGCCCTTGATCTAATTTGAAAGAGAAACCCAGTTTATTTCTAACTTTCACTTCTAAAACAACGTCCAGTTAGATCAACCTCTTTCCCAATGCCCAGAAGAGATTAATGAGCCCTCTTTTACCTGAAGAAATTAGGGTATAAAGTAGTGGAAGGAGGTCTCCTTGACTTGTTCGAGGTATTGCTGTGTTTGTCCTTCATTCTCGAGGAGCACCATGACATCCGGATGATGACATGACTTGCAGTTGACTTTGATTTGAGGGAGAAGAGGAGAGGTAAGGGGAGGGGATGGGAGAAGGGGAGGGGAGAGAAGTGGCTACTCACTCATAGGTTGTATTTGTCTTTCATCCTCAAAGAGGACCATGACATCAAGAAGATGACATGACTTGCAGGTGACTTGGATTTGAGTGAGGGAGGGCTGTGCAAGGTCACCAACCTCCATTTTCTTCTCCTAAGCCATCTGGGTCCAGTAGCAGCTGATTAGTTCAAGTGGCCCCCTAGGAAGAGGGAAGAACTCTTGAGGGCAGTGGTCCTAGAGGGATTGAGTGGTTTTAGAAAAATGATTCTCTAAGATTCAGTTACTACTGTTCTGGATTGATGAAGCAAAGTGTTAAATTTTAGCATTTAACCCTGAGCTCTGTTAATATTTTATCACACCGTAAAATATTCCTTGTTCAAGAATCCTATAGATAAGGACCTCAAAATGAGTCAGGTTAGAGATAAGCCTGAGGGCCTGAAGGGGCTTTGTCAGTTTGGGACTTCTCTTAAGCAGAACAATGCATGAATTTAGAGTAATGATGTAAGTTAATGAAAATTGTTTCTGTCATCCTTGTACTTACAGTGCAAAGTACAGTAGTAATACTTCTCTTCAACAATTATAATATTTACTATATGTAGGAGACATAATAAATGGTATCTGACTATGTAACAAGTGGGTTCTGCTTACAGACCATGTGTATATACACAGATGCATGTATATATACACATGTATTTATTCATGCATAGATGTGTGTATATCCACACAAATTTTACAGGTGAAGGTGGTATGTATGGCCTACAGGCAGGCAGACATTTGACTCATCACCCCTCCCTCCCTCACCCCTTCTGGTAGGGCCAGGCTATTAGCAGTCAGTTTGAGAAAGTTCATAGCTAAACAATTTAATTACATTAATAAAAGCATACAACCGTGGTAGCTGTAGCAAATATTAGTTCCCCACCCCAACCTTCTCACTCCCATGTGGCTCTTGAAGCATAGCGACAGAAAGTAGAAAGTTTACTTACAAGGTAGACATGTCTCACTTCCTAGCACTGTGAGTGGATCCAGAGCTAGTCAGTGACCCAGTAGGGAAGCAGGTGACCTATCACATGGGGTGGAGCCCGGGGAGAAAAAGGAATAAGCATGTAGACAGTGCCTACTATGTGCTAGGCACTTAAACAAATATTAGCTCATTTGAACTTCACAACACAGAGAGGGTAAGGGAAGTATTTATGTAGCACCTATGGTATTCCAGGCATTGTGCCAAGTGCTTTTGCAAATAATTCGTTCATTTGAGCCTCATAACAGCTCTGGGAGGTAGGTACAGTTATTATCCCCATTTCACAGTTGAGGAGACTGAGGCAAACAGAGGTTAAGGGACTTGCCCAAGACCACAAGTAAGTGAGTGAGGCAGCATTTGAACTCAGGTCTTCCTGACTTCAGGCCCAGCCCTCTCTCCATTGCGTCACTTATCTCTTGAGAGGAAGGTAGTTACTATCTATCTAGTCTTAGAAGGAAAGGAGAACCATACATGTAAAGGATGTGGGCATGCTATTCTGTCTCTTCCCATGCCTCTGTCCTTTCTCTTTCAACCTTCTTGCCCCATTCCTGAGTCTTCCGTCATGATTATAAACCATCACCAATCCAGGTTGTGCTGGCACCAAACACAAACAGCAGACTCGATGGAAACACTGTATTCCAACAAACACATTCCCTGTATCTGTCCATGGATTCTCTTGAAAAACTTGTATGGTCCACAGGTAGGGCACCACGGCCCTAGAATACAGAATGTCAGAGGCAGAAGAAACAGGTATCTCCAACCACCTTCCTCATCCCATGCTTGTCTTCTTCTCTATCCTGGATCCCTAACTCCCAAACACCCTGGCCTCTCTGCTTCTTTTCTGGGACCTCCATATTTCCATCCAAGGAAAGGGAAGCTCAAGAGCAGACCTGGTACAAACCACTCTCTGCTCTCCCCCAAAACTGGGCCCCACAGGAAGGCCAAATGAGAGGAATTGTTCCCAGCAGAATGGAGTTGCTGGAGCAGAGGAAGGAGAAGGAAACCCAGAACAGGAGAAGAGAGTGTTTACAGCTTCCAGCACAGTTATATTTAGTATTGGTGAATTTATGACACATTGTTTGGCTCTCATTCTGCCCCTCTGCACCCTCCTTCTCCCATGTCCTCCAGCCTGGGCCACTCTATTGACACAGGAAGTCAAATAATCATAGTCTACTGCTTTCTCTTGCCAGGTGTTCTCCTGCTACACCCCCTCTCCCCACCCCCAGTCCCTGAGTCCCCTTTCTCCACAGCCTTTCTGGACTGTTGCCTTGGGCCTCAGGGCTGGGACCAGTTACAGAAAGAAGATACACAGAAGTCCCAAGGTTCATAGGCTCATTGAATTCATAGCTGGAGGAACCTTAAAGAACACCTAATTTAACCTCATTTTACAGATGAGGATTCTAGGCCCCAGAGTTTTTTCTTCCAGGCCCCAGTTCTTTTCTCCAAGAAGAGAGGGGTTCCCTGGGAGACTCCATGTAATAAATTTCAAGTGCAAAATTCCGGCAATGAGACTGAGGGCAAGGGAGACCAGGAGGGAATAACTGAGCAATATAGGAAAATTTCAATTAGTAATAAAAAGCCCTGAAACTTTGGGGTCACCACATCAGAGGATCATAGGTTTAGAGCCAAAAGGACCTTAGAGATCCAACCCTCTTATTTTACAGGTGAGAAAAGAGACTCCCCCCAAGAGCTTAACTTTCCCAAGATTACACAGGTAAATAGGTAGTTGGTAGCAGGACCAGTGTTCGGAACCAGATGCTTTGCCTCTAAATCCAGCATCTCTCCATTGTGCCACACTAGCTGTGGGCTGCCAAACAATCAGTTAAAATTTAAACGTGACTGCATTAGACAGTGGGTTCCACTTCTTGGCCTTGGTAGCAAGAACTGCATGTGGGCTGAGATTAGGCCACTCTCATCCTACCCTCTCCCATAATTCATTAAATTTTTCAGTAAGAGGTCCAGCCACTTCCCTAACCAGCAGTTACATCTGTCTGGGATACCCCAGGCTATGTGGGCAGTTTCATCTTCCTGAGGAGTCAGGACTTGGATGCCTGGTCAGTACAGAACTTCCATTGAAAGGAGGAAGGGGTGGGAGGAAGATGAGGAGGGGAAGGGGATGCACAGGGCTCCCACATTCATTCATGCGCCATTTGCATTTTATTTACAAGGACCCATGTGACCTCTGAAGTCTTGTCATAAAACAGTAGAACATTAAAGCTGTAAGAGACCTTAGACATCAAAGGTGATCGGATTTTCAAAAGACTTCAGAATCGTAATAGAACTAGAGGTTGTCACATCTGTAATAAGAAGAAATGACATTTATGAAGGGCTTTAATATCTACAAAGATCCACTGACTTGTTCAGACTTCACAAGGACACTGAGGTGGGTACTGCAGCCATCATCACCCTCACTTTACAGATGAGAAAACTAAGCTGAGAGAGGTCATAGACCTACTAAGTGATGGTTACAGAATTCCACCCAAAATATCTGACTCCAGGTCCGGCATTCTATCTGTTATAATATTAGCCAGCCTTTCTAGAGTATCATAAGAGTTTGAAAAGTGCTTTATAAATATGATCTCATCCTCATAACAACTCTGGGAAGTAGGTAATGCCATTATCTCTAGATTACAGGTGAGGAAACAGAGGTGAAATGACATGCCCAGGGCCACCCAGCCAGTAAGAATCTGAGATCAAATGTGAACTCAGGTCTTTTTGACTCCAGTGATTGCAGGCTCAGGTCTCTATCCCTTGGACCACCTAGTTACTTCATTATGTCATTCTGCCTTGTATGAAGCAAAAAAAAAAAAATCTATTCAGGGAGGTAACCAAAAATTTTCCCAAACTACAGAAATACATCCAAACTATTAGCTGCCATTTGTGCAAAATTAGTGCCTCTCTTTCTCCCATCCAGACTGAAGGCATTCCAGACAGTCATCAAGCTCTGGTTTGAATACACTCTTAACACATACATCTCTTTCTGGAGGCCATCAACCAAATGCTGAATGACTATGTGTTCTAGAGGGGATTCTTTTGTAGGCATGGCTTAAGCTAGATGAATCTCAGAACATTATAACACAAAAGAATCTCAGAACATTATAACATAAAAGCAACACCTCATTTCCACAGTTATTTTTATATTTCAATGATCTAATTTCTATATTTCTATATAGCCACCCACTTTTCAGATTAGAACACTGAGGCTTAGGGAATGCCAGAAACAGAAGAAACTTTGGAGATCATCTAGTCCAAATCCCCCTTTTACAGATGGCAAAACTGAGGTTTGGAGAGGGAAAACAATTTGTCTTGGATCATACAGCTACTGCTGTTGGAGCCAGGATTTAGACCTAAGTCTCCTGAATCCCAAGTCTATGTTTCTTTACTGTGGTCCAACGTCACAGTGCTTCTAGGGCTTAAAATGTTCCCTGTGCCGCCCTGAACATCCTCAGTGTCTTGACTTTTACTCTGTTCTGTCCCTGTTCAATTCCTCATAGCCACAAACCAAAATCTGTCCTCCCACACTTTGTCCTGGGAATAGAAGGGGGGATGTATAGTGGGGAGGAAGGTGGGAGTGGGAGGAAATGAGGCATAGTGGGGAGAATGAGGGAGGGAGGAAGAGAAGAAGCCTCTGGCTCTGATGGGGTCCCCTGAGCTTCCATTTACAATCTGACTTTCTCCGTGATTGCTCTATTAGTAGCTTTTAACTCCCCTCTGACCAAAAGCCATTCTAAGTCTATCAACATCCTTTATTCTTTGAGATTACATCTCATTTCTAATCCCAACACTTACGTTTGCCCGTCTGAATTGTCTGATAGACAGATATACATACACATACATACATGCATAATTTTTATTGATGTTTTATTTTTATTTTATCCATATCTTCAAATATATTCTTCTCTCTTTCTCCTACCTAGTTAGCCATCCCTAATCACAGTTTTTTTTTATAAAAGAGAAAAAAATCAGTTTAGAAAATCAGCTAACACATCAACCATGTCTGACAACATATGCAACATTGCATAGCTCTAGTTCCCAGCCCCTTCTACAAAGAAAGGAGGAATATAAATTTTCTCAACACTTTTCCAGGGTCAAGTTGGGTCATTATAGTCACCCCCCCACACACACATACATGTTTGACTTTTTAAACAGCATATACCACATCCTTCAGAGAATCTGGGCCTAGAGCCCCCTACCCAGTCTCCCCTTGTTCCTTTCTCCTCCTCTCTCTTTCCCACTCTTTAGTTCCCTTAGACCTGTTCAGGGTAGAATAGTGAGATATTGTTCCTATTTCTGTAGTGCCTTACAGCATACATTTGTGCTTTACCCAACCCAATGCCCCCACCTACAGTGTCTGCCCTATCTCTGGGCACTAGTTGGTACAGCTTTTCCCTTTTAATTTTATCCAAGGGATATTAATTAGCTCAAACTCCTACTAGTGTAGACCTCTATACCTGGCAAAGACTTTCCCCAACCCATGGGATCAGGTTTACAAGGGATTATTTTAGTATTCAAAGCTGTCCTTCCTATTGGTCGACTAATAGTATAGCCCCTTACAGATTAAAAAACACTTTCTTTACCATACCCCTGTGAGGTAGGTTGATAGATATTCCTTTTTTTTTTTTCCCAGATGAGAACACTGGAACTCAGAAAGGTTAAATGATTTACCCATTGTCAAACACTGAATATTTCAGCTGAAATTCAAAAGCAAACATCCAGGACAGAGTGCTATATCAGTTAAAAAGAAGAAACAGTCCTTGGTTCACTCTCTTTTTTTAACCCTCCAAGTGGTATCAAGTAACTTTAAGACTTCCTGGTGCTCTTTTTCCTCCCCCTAGTCACCTAGGGCTGCTCTCTATACCTAAAAGTGAATAGAACAAGCAAACTCAATTAGGTGAGTTTGCTCTGGGTCCCTGCCTTTTGTGAGTTGTTTTTTTCTGAAAAGGATTGATCATTGACTTCAAAATGGACATGCCAAGGCTTCTGAAAGAGGCCCAAATGTCTTAGGGTCCATCAGGTAGAACTGGCTGGAGTCAAGGCAAGGGGAGTTTCTTTGCTAGAGAACATGTCCATTGGTTGAAATGTAGATTCAATGCCTGCCATAACTTACCAGAAGACATTTATTTTGAAGGGAACAGTGCAGAGTAGAGATGAAATATGGAATGCATATTTGATAGTAACATCAACTGCTTTATAATCTGATGAGGTTTAAAAGTCAGCTTCTTGGGAAGAGAGTATTAGTTGTAAGTTAAGTTACAGAATCTTGTTTTTAAGTTTTTCTTGACATTTTCTTCTATTTTTTCATTCTTTTGGTTTTGTTTTGTAATTTCTTGATTTCTCATAAAGTCATTAGCTTCCATCTGTTCCATTCTAATTTTTAAAGAACTATTTTCTTCAGTGAGCTTTTGAACCTCATTTTCCATTTGGCTAATTTAGCTTTTTGAACCTCTTTTGCCATTTGAGTTAGTCTATTTTTAAAGGTGTTACTTTCTTCAGCATTTTTTGGGGTCTCTTTTAGTAAGCTGTTGACTTGCTTTTCATGATTTTCTTGCATCACTTTCCCAATTTTTCCCAATTTCCCACTCTTCCCAATTTTTCCTCCACCTTTCTTACCTGATTTTCAAAATCCTTTTTGAGTTCTTCCATGGCCTGATACTATTGCATATTTATTTTGGAAGTTTTGGATGCAGAAGACTTGACTTTTATATTTCCCTCTGATGGTATGCCTTGTTCTTCCTCATCTGAAAGGACAGAAGAAAATACTTGATCACCAAGAAAGTAACCTTCTATAGTCTTATTTTTTCCCCTTTTTTGGGACATTTTTCTAGCCAGTTACTTGACTTTTGAGTCTTTTGTCAAGAGGAGGGTATACTCTGGGGACCTATAAGTTCCCAGTTCCTTCAAGGTGGCACAATTAAGGGAGAAGAGTTTACTCCTCTCCTGGCCTGTGCTCTGGTCTGGGAGTCACCAAAGCATTTCTGCCTAGGATCTGCAAGTAGAATTCCCTTTCCAGAGCCTCTACCAGCTCCACTATGCCAGCACTCTTCCTCACCCCAGGACCACCACTCAGGGCTGAGACTCAGATCAGTGACTCAATTCCCCCAGGGTCTTTAGGCAGAGGGCTCCAAAAATGGACACTGATGCCTGGGGCTGGGCCTTCTCACCCAGGTGAAAAAGCTTTCTCACTGACCTTTGAAGCTATCTTTGGCAGCATTTGTGGGTTGAGGGATTTGAGAACTGCAACTGCTGCTGGGGATTCCACCCCTGAGGCCTGCTATGGTCCTGTTCCTGATGGTGCCCTATGGCCAAGGCTGGGTTGTGCTCCACTCCACGCCCTGTGCAACAGACCTTTCCTGTTGGCCTTCCAGGCTGCCTTGGGATGGAAATCTCTTTCACTCTGTCATTTTGTGGTTTCTGCTGCCCTAGAATTTGTTTAGTCATTTTTTACAGATATTTTATGGGCTGTGGGGGAAGAACTAGAGAAGGTGCATCTTTCTACTCAGCCATCTTGGCTCTGCCCCCCCAAGTCTTTCTTGACAATGCACACTTGTGTTTTTTGTTGGCATAAACATGTGGCATTTCTCTTGTGTATAGGAAATAGATAGTCCTATACTTGATTCATATTGTACACTGACTACCTTTCTATTCTCTGCTTTGGGGAGACCCTAGACATGGACCAAAACCTAAGCTATAAGTAATTATTTTTCCCCCTAGGCTAGGCAATTAGGAACTCAAAGTATGTGAAAAAAGGGAGTCTAGCCCCCTGGGGCATGAGTCTGACACAGAGTACTTGTATAAGTTCAGAGGATAAGGGCCCCTTAGTAGAGATGGGAGTTTGCCTAGTGTCATACTTCCTTGTGCCCAGCAGTGGTTTCTCAATGTCATAACAGGCTGGAATTAGGTTTTTAAACAGCCTTAAATGCCTGGTTGAGGAGTTTGTATTTTATCATAGAAGCGAGTAGGCAGCCAAACAAGGAGAGTTTTAGAGAGTGACATAGGCAGAACTGAGTCTTGGAAAGATACTTTGGCATCTTGGTAAAGAATGGATTGGGGAAGGGAGAGCCTGGAAGCAGGAAAACCAATGAAGAGACTATAACAATGATCTAGTTAATGAGTCAGAGTTATGGTGATGTGAATATGAAAAGGATGGGCATGAAAGATGTTGTGGGGATGGAACTGACAAGACTTTGCAACTAATTGGATTAGATGAATGTGGGAAAAGAATCAAGGATAACCCTGAGGTAGGAACATGGAGTACTTGAAGGACAAAGGTGCCCTCCACAGAAATAGGGAAATTTGGAAGTTACTTATTTTATGGATAAGGAAACAGAAGCTTTAATGTTTAGGAGGAAGATGATAAATTCTGTCTCAAACATATCAAGTTTGATATAGTAACAAAATCTCTAAGTGAAGATATATCAGAAGTTACCATAGAAGACAGAACCCAGTAGAGATTATTCAGTGCAACAACTTCTCTTTATTGAGGAGGGGAAGGTCACTAAATCTTTCATGGACACACACACATACACACACACACATACAATCTATTTCAATAAACATTCAATGAGGGGAATGAGTATGGCTTTGGAGTCAGGAGTCCTGGTTTTTGGTCTAGGCACTGCCATTTACAAACCTTAAGACCTTTGACATTTGAAATGCAGTATGGAGTAATAGAGAGTAAGCATCAGAGCCAGGAAGACTTGGGTTCAAGTCTCACCTTTGACACCTGCTGACTTTGTGACCCTGGGTAAGCCAGCAAACATTTCAGAGGTTTATGCAACTCTCTAGGATTATAAATTGCAGAAAAGGTGCCAACTTGTATTGGGATAGTGTATTTCCTCATTGAAAGCTCCCTTTACTAGTAATGTCACAGATCTAGCGCCTATCCCTCTCCTTCCTTAGACTACAATCCCCTTGAAAACAGAGACTGTTTTTTGCCAGTCCTTAGCCCAGTGTCTCACACATAGGAGGTGTGTAATAAGTACTTGTGAACTGACTAACTACAACCTTGGACCATAACACTGATTACAGGAATAACAACTACATTCCCTCTCTCTCAAGGTTATTGTGAAGAAAGAACTTTTTAAATCATAAAGCATGATAAAAATGTGAGCTATTATTAAAGAGAGGGGAATGGATCTTCCTCAAGGTGAGGAGTGCATTTAGGGTTAAAAATATATGGGGTCAAATCTTTCTCTGTTCAGAAAGAAATTCTGAGGGAGTCAAGGCTTGGTGCTTAAGTAAAAATAATACTGCAATTCTCTGAAATAAAATAACCAGCTCCCAATGACTTTGCCTCAGAGGTCACTCTAGCTTGGAGAATCCCACACAGTACCACATCCTGTATGGTGGCAGCAGGAAGGCTGGGCTCAGTGTAGGCCAGGACCTGACCACTCTCATCAGCCTTGCCCACAAGGCAAGAAGCTGGAAGGTTAAGGGATCTGACTATGCATGATTGTGTCTGTTCCCATAATTATGTGAAATCTGTCTGACCAATAATAAGACCTATAGAACTTTCCACTGCCTGTAGTCCAGGAAGGCAGTCAGAAGAGTGATGCATTTAGAGCTGGAGGACCTGATTCTGTCTCTCACTCTCTATGGGACCTGGGGCAAATCACTTAATTTTTCTCATTCTCAGTTTCCTTAGTTTGAATCTGAGGGATTTGGCCTGGATGACTTCTAAGGTCTCTTCCAGTTCTAATTACTGTTAATCTATCCAAATTATCAAGAGATTTCAAATCAGGGTAGTTTTTTTGAATCTGCAAGAAGATGATAAGGTGACCCTAAGGTGTGTATTCTAAATTATCTACAGAATGGTTCTTCTCAAATGAATGGAATCCCATAAAGTGTGCATAGAAAAATGATGCTGTAATTAAAACAGTAAATTAACATCAAAACCTGGATTTGAAGTTAGACCTTTGGACTTCTGGTCTTCTTTTTTTCCCTTTCTCTATCCTATTGCCCCTATTTTTGAAGAGAGGGGAAGGAAGAGAGGTTTGTTCTTTTTGATTTTCTAATTCTAGCTGTTGTAATGTTCTAGCTGAGGCAGGGAGAATGACGTTTCCCCAGAAAAACAGCTAATGGAAGTGATTCTTGATTATGTCCCCTAGCAAATGGTTAAACATAGGGAATTATGGGAGCACAATATTATAGTGGAAAGCGCATTGGATTTGGAGTCCCGGGCCAGAGTCATGTGACCACACTTTTCTGGGCCTTAGTTTCCACTTTTGTAAAATGAGGGGGTTGGAAGAGATAATCTAAGTCCCTTCCTAAATCTGTGATCTAAATTCAAATTCTCTGACTCCAAATCTAGAGGTCTTTCCACTATACTATGCCTGTGAACCATAGCCTCTTATCCATAAAATAAGAAGGTTGGATCCTGCTCGACTAGCCCAGTCCTCTCATCTCACCTATCAAAAAGGTAAGGATCAGATATTGAGGTCCCAAAGTCACACAGTTGGTGAATAACAGAGCCTGAGCTTGGGATTCCACATTCAGTCTTCTTTCCATCATGCTATGAATGTCCCTTCCAGCTATAACTCTTACAATGAGGCTGGGGCAGGAAGGGGAGAAACTCAACAAAGGAAAGATGTGGAGAGCCAATAGGATTATTCCTGAGCAGAGTTCTGAGTTGAAACCCTGTAAGACGATAGAAGGAAGAAGAATCCCCTCTGGAAGAGCCCTAGTCTGGTATGAGGAAGGAAGGGCACCAACTTATAGAAACTGGGCTCCTGGACAAGAATAGGGAGGAGAACAGCAAGGTGGCTGGAATTTTCAGCTCCAGACCATTCCTTCCTTTGACCGTCTTTAGATGTCCCTCATCCCAGGAGTCTGCTTTCCTGTGGGGGCAGGTTCCTCCCACTCTGGAAGGGGATCTTTCTCCAGATTTAAATACATTCATTTCCTGACATCTAAGGGGGGGAAGGGTTGCAACTGCTTCTAAAGTCATTTCTCCTCTCTCCTCTCTCCTCCCTCCCTCAGCTTCCTCTCTGTGGCTTGCTTTGATCCTCCTCAATAAGGAAAGACTCTTACTGCCAAAGTTCTCCTGCCCCCTCCCCTCCTCAACATCTGGAACTTGCTGGGGGTGGGGATTTCCTCTCATCCTACTCTGTCTGCTCCTTAATCATGCCCCTGTATAAATATGGTAGCTCAAACATTGCCTTGAAATTGGAAGATGATTTAATCTGAGTCTTGAGTTTTTTAATCTGTGAAATGGGCATCATCATAATAACCCCTGTACCAACCTCTTCACAGAATGAGGAAAGTGCTTTACATATGAAGTGTCATAGAAACGTGAGCTGTTACCATCCTGACCATGACCAATAACATTGACAAGCATATCTCATGTTTCTACGGCATTTGGAAGTTTTCAAAACGTTTTCTTCCCAAACACTGGAAGCATTAAGCCCATTTTAAACATGAGGAAACTGAGGTCCAGAGAAGTCAGGTAACTTCTCCAGGGTCACTCTTAGGTTCTTACCATGTGCCAGGAATTGTGCTAGCCAAAGGATACAAAGACAAGATGAAATAATCTCTGGCCTCAAAGGGCTCACATTCTATTGGAGGAGAAAGCACTCATGCATAAGTATGCATAAAATATACATATTCAGAGATGTGTATATATAGCTATGTAGATATATGTGTGTATGCATGTGCATGTATATGCATATTATACATATACATACACACAACAGAATTAATTGGGTGGGGACCAGGAAATGTCTCCTATAGGAGATGACTTGAGCTGAGTTTTGATTATGACTAAGGCTTTAGAGAGTTGAAGGTAAAGAGAGAGTCCATTCTGGGCACAGGGTCAGTTTGTACAGGGGCAGAGAAAAGAGATGTTTTGTGGGATAGACAACAAGTAGGCTGGTTTGGCTGATTGATAGATTGTACAAAAGGAAGAAACATACAATAAATCTGTGAAGACAGGGAGGAACCGGATTATGATGGGATTTCATATCCAAAACCAGAGTTTGTATTTTATTCTTGAGGCAATAGGGAACAAATGGAGTTTTTTGATCAGGCAAGTATGTGCCAAAGTCAGATCTGTTTTAGCAGTATCACTTTAGCAACTACGTAGTGGATGAACTGAGGAGGGGAGGGCCCTGAGACAGGGAGACTTCTTGCGAGGCTATAGCAATAATCCAGGCGAATGGTGATGAGTTCATGTGTATGTGAGATGAGGAAAAAGGGTGGAGTCAAAGGTGACTTTAAAGTTAGGATCCTGGGTGACTGGAAGGATCGTGGTGCTCCTAACAGAAAGAAATGAGGAAAAAGCGAGGGTTCTGAGGGCACGCTAATGAGCTCTGTTTTGGACATGTGACTTGGAGATGCCTGTGAGAAATTCACTTGTAAATGTCCAATAGATAGCTGGTGATGTGACTCTAGAATTCAGGAGGAGAGACCACAACTAGTCACTTTCAGAGCCAGCACTTGAATCCAGGTCTTCTCCAACTCTGAGTCCAGCGCTTTTGTTACTCTGCCACCCTGCCTTACTTCACGATTCTTACAGCACTTTACCAATAACTATGGGACAGCAGAGCAATTATTAGCCCTATATATATATATATATATATATATGAAGAAACTGAGACCTAGAGGGGTCAAAGGACTTGCCCAAGATTATATAACTAACAGGTGACAGGATTAGAACTCAAAACGTCATCTCATTTCAAGAAAATTGTTCTTTCCAAAGTCACAACATTTCATAATGGCAGAGATATAAGGGATCTTAAAAATCTAGTCTAATTCTTTTGTTGTACAAATGAAAAAACTCAGGTCTGGAGGAGCAAATGTCTTGTCCAAGGTCCTATAGGGAGTTACTGGAGGAATCTTTATCAAGCACTAAATTCAGCCTAATTCAGTAAGTATTGATGAGCAGCTGATAGGTACCTAGCCACATTCTGTGTTATTTGCACATTGCAAGGTATCACACACTATATAAATACTACAGTAAGAAAGTTCCCTGTCTAAAGCCTGGATCCTTGCCCTTTGGAAGCCTAATCCTGAAAAAGAGAGACAGTGATGGGGGCATTACACACAGGACATGCAGATATGGGAGTGAAATCAGCATAACAAAGGCTGTTGAATCATATAATCTTAGACGTGGAAGAGACCCCAAAGGTCAGGGATCAGTTAATCAATTGACAAAATGACAAATATTTATTAAGTACCTATCTTTAGGTGCTGGGTAATAAAAAAATTTACATAAGATAAGGCTTCTGCCCTCATGGACATGACAGTCTAGTTGGGTGGTAAGACCCAAACACCTACAAAGCACAACAAAAATGAGATAAACATAATCTACAATACAGGATTTCTAATGTATCAGCATGGGGTGAAACGACGAGAGTCCCTTCTACAGCCTTCCTGACAAGAAGTCGCCAGCTCCAATTTCTCCATAGACAGTGAACTCACAGCTCAAGGCCGCCCGTTTTATTTTGGGGCAGTCTGATTGTTAGATAGGTCTTCCTCAAGCTGAGCCAAAATCTACCTGCTCTGAAGGTTTCACAGGGCGAAGAAAGGGCTTTGGAAGTGGTCTCTTTAAGGATTTGGTTGGTGTCAAGGAGATTGGGAGGAGAATGTCATGGGGAACAGCTCGAGAGGGAGAGAGAGAGAGAAAGACAGAGAGAGAGAGACAGAGAGAGAAGGAGAGAGAGAGAGAGAGAGGGAGGGAGGGAGAGAGAGACAGAGAAAGGGGAAGGAAGGAAGGAAGGAAGGAAGGAAGGAAAGGAAAGAGGGAGGGAGGGAAAGAGAGAGAAAGAGAGAAGAGAGTGTAGTTGAAGAAGGCAGAGATTGTATGAATGTGCACTGAGTGAGGGAAACAAGGAGACTAATCTTTGGCTAAAAAGAGCTACAATAATCCAGAGACGAGATGGGGAAAACTGAGGCTGAGGAGGGAAGTTACTTACCTAATGTCACAGATAATAACTGGCAGAGCAGGCAAATAATGGGACCATATAATTCAATTCAATAAGCATTTACCAAGGCATACTATGTACCAGACACTGGGCTAGGCCCTTTACCCTGCGATCTTCCTTGACTCACTGAGGAAGATGGTTATCTCTTGTGAAATTTAGTAGTGATCTATACTTGTAGTTGGAATATTTTAATTTTTCTGAGGCAGTGGGCAACTATTTACACACAAGGCCTTTCTGCTTCCTTCCCCTGCTTTATGGAGAAAAGCTCAATTAGCAGAACATCTCAAATCCAACAATCAATCAAGAGGATTTTCTGTTAGCTGAGACAGAATCTGTGGCTGTGAAAAGGCCCTATAAACTCAGTCCTAAGTATGAAGGATGGGAGAATCCTAAGTTGTAAAGTAAATGGGACCATTTGGGGTCTGGATACTATAACAGGGTTCACTACCTAGAAAGCATCATGGGGCATACTAGGCCTGCAAGACTTTAGTTAAGGGTTATGTTTAAAAGTCTATACGGTTTGGGTTTGAGTAGTTTTCTAAGTTTTATTGCTGTTTTATTTTGGTCATTGTTTCTACATATATGCCTCTTCTCTCCCTTTTAAAAATCTATTAAAACCAATCAACCCCATCAGTTAATTCTGGCAGTAATTTTCGTTTATATGTATTTTAATGACCTTTCTTTGGTATATATTAATATATTCTCTTTTCCCTTATAAATAAGTCTGGAAAAATACTCTGGTCGTCTGAGGTATGTAGAGATGGGGCTGGAATGTAAAGAGGGGAACGACAGCTTTAGGACCAGGCACTCAAACTCCAAGGCAAGTGGAAGAAGTAGGGGGAGGGGGAGAAATTACAAAAAAAATCAGGATTTTAGTATAAGAGATATCTGAACTCAGGGACCCAAATAGATTCAAATAGCCAAGAGGTTCAGGAAGCATGATATCAAGAATTCAGTAATCAGGGCAGTTTAGAAAGTGGTGCAAGATGCTTAGCCAAATAAAAGAGTCCCCAGAATTGACTCAGTGAGGAGAAGGACTTTAAGTGAGTGAGGCTTAAGGCTCATAACAAGATCCTTCACAGGCTTTGAAGACGGAAGATCAGGTGTATGACTGAGACATGGTCACCTGAGCTGAAGGAACCCTTCCATTTCCTAGGATGGTGGTGATGGAAAGTTACCAGCACATTGAGTACAGGCCTCCTTTCTGTTCCTCACATAAGACACTCCTCTTTAACTTGAAGCATTTTCACTAGTGGGCCACCATGCCTAGAATTCTCTCCTGTCACTTTCCCTTTTTGGTTTCTTTCAAGTCCCAGCTAAAAGCTTTTCCCCATTCCCCCCAAATGCTAGTGCCTTCCCTCTGCTGGTTTATCAAATTATGCTTTAGGTATCTTATTTTTTTCATTGACTTTTTTTGTTTTGCATGTTATCTCCTCCATTAGATTGCCAACTCCTTAAAAGCATGAACTATTTTTTGCCTTTCTTTGTACCCCCGGTGCTTAGAATAGTGCTTGACATATATGAAATGATTCTTCACAGACCAGTAGCAAATACAAAAACAAAAAAATCCGCAAAATTTATGATTATGGGTCGTCCCTTTGTGGATTGCTCTGGGTCTATTTCATCACACAGAGAAAAAAGCTTGAGAACACGGCGTGATATATGAAAAGATAGTTAAGGCAGCCCTGATCCTGGAGGACAATGAATGTTAGGGGGCATTATGATGTAATGTAAAAAGGGATGAATCTGGAGGTTTCTCCTCACCTATTAGATTAGTAAAGAGAGCAAAAGAAGAAAATGGTAAATGTTGGAGGGGTTATGGGAAGAAGACAGGTATGCTAATGCATTGTTGCTAAGATTGTGAATTGATCCAACTGTTCTGGAAATCAATTTGGAATTAAATCACAAAGGTCACTTTGTAGTATAACATCTCCTCACACCCTTTGATCCACATATAGCTCTAGGGAACACAAACTCCAAGAAGGTTCAAGGCAGAGTAGAACTGTCCCAAATGCACCCATATTTCACAGCAGTACTTTATTGGCAGCAAGAAAAAAAAAGAGAGAGAGAGATTAAAAGAAAATCCCTGAAACAAAGTGGGAACAAATCGTGGCCCATGAATGTCAGAACAAATATTATTATATTATTATGAAAGTAGGTATGAATATTATTGTGCCTTAAAAATAATTAATGAGAAAAATTCAAAGAAACTTGGGAAGACTGAAAGTGAAGTAAGCAGGACCAAAAACCTCCCCAACAATGTACCCAGAGCACAGTAATTTTACATTATTACATTATAGCAGAACACTGAAAAGAATCCTAATGAATACAGTGACCAATCTTGACTGCAGAAGACTTATGTTGAAATATATTTTCATCCTCTCAGCAGAGGCAGTAGACATTGGTGCAAAATCAGGTGTATATTTCCTGACGTAGCCAACACATTAGTTTGTTTGGTTCATTTTGTTTTTTCATAAAACTAAGGTATTGTCATAGTATACAAGGAAGGGTTTCCTTAATAGATAGGAGTGGTTATTGGGAAGCAACAGTGATGTGGGAAGAAAGTATCAATAAAACACGTATACACATTTTAAAAAAAAATTTTTATTGTTTTACATCACTTTCATTTTCTTCCCATCCCTCTCCCTAGTGAGCTACGAATACGAATTCCTTTAGCAAAGACTTTTTAAATAAGAAATGACTTTTTTATAAAAAAAAAGCAGTTCAAAATAACCAGCTAATACCTCCACAAGTTGTAACAATGTATGCAGTATTCTACTCCCATAGGTCTTCATCTCTGCAGACAGGAGGTGTTCTCCTTAACTCTCCTTAACTGTTCTCCAGGACGAAGCTTTTTGGTCATTATAATTACAGTATTCATTTCAACTCTTTTCTTTTTTCAATTTAAATTGTTACTATATATACATATATATACAGAAGTGGGTAAATATGTATATACATATATATATATATATATATATATACACACACACACACACACATATCGTTATATACATAGTTTTTACAGTTCTAACTTTACTTTGTATCAGTTCATATATATCTTCTAATGCTTCTGTGAAGTCTTCATATTTATTGTATCTTATGCTCCAATAATATTCCATCATGTTTAAATACCTTTCTGTAATTCTTTGCTACCACAAAATATGCTACTACAAACATTCTCATGTCTGATACCTTCCTTTCTGTCTTTGTGACATCCTTATAGTATATACCCAGAAGCAGATCTCTAAGAATAGATGTTTTAGTCATTTTTAAGAACATAATTCCCAAAAGCTTTCCAGAATTAGTGTGTCCAGCTTCCCATAACCCTTGTATATATATATATATATATATATATATGTATGTCTTTGATTTTTATTTCCCTTATCAGTGATTTGGAACCATTTTTATTAGTTAATAGTTTGCAACTATTCTGAGAACTCTTCTTTTTAAAATATACTTTGATCACCTATCCATTAGTTAATGGGTTTTGTTCTTAAATATTTCTGTTAACTTCCTATTATAGCTTAGATATCAGACCCTTAAAGATATTGGATGTAAAGGTGTTTCCACAGTTAATAACTTTTTTCCTAGCTGCATTGATTTTGTTTATGTAAAATTTTTAAAAATTTCATGCGACTGAAATTGTCTATTTTATCTTTTGTGATTACCATTATCCCTTATTTGGTTAAGAAAACTTCACTTATTAAAAATAAAATATTATAAGGCAATTAGATTGGGTACATTTTACAATTACATCTATGGGAGAAGTTCTTACAGAGATAGGGAGCCTGTCAATGTGAAACCTTTCATGCTCTGTCAGACTTGATTGATCTAGTGGTTAGGTTCATTGAAAGACTTATTCCCCCCTTTCTTTTTTATTCTTTGTTATAAAGGATGACTCTTTGGGTGGAGGTGGGAGGGATGTTAGGAAATGAAGGTGGTATAAAAACCAAAGATATTAATAAACTTTTTAAAAGAACTCTTCCCCTAGTCAGAGTTGTAAAAGGCAGCTGATCTCATTCTTTTCTAATTCTTTTATGTCTTGACCTTTCATATTTAGAATGTATCACCACTTTGAGATTATTATGATGATATATGTCGGAATAAATGTAATTTCTGCCAAACTTTCCAGAAACTATTGTTAGAGGGAGTTCTTCCCAAACAATTTATATTCTCAGGTTTATCTAACCCTGGGTCGACTTAAATTCTTTCTTATTCTTCTTGATTCAATCTCTTCTACTGATCTACCTTTTAACGACTACCAACTAGTTTTGATGATAACTATTTTATAATTTAACTTGAGATCTGCAAGTACTATTTTCATCATCGTTCTTACTTCTTTTTTTCATCATTTCCTTGAAATTCTAGACATTTTATTCTTCCAAATAAATTGCTATTATTTTGTCCAGCTCTGTAAAGTATCAACTAGGTAATTTGACTGATATACCACTAAATCTGAAAATTAATTTTGATATTATAATTTTTAGTATATTGGTTCAGTCCAACCATGATTATATAGATTATAGCTATACATTTATATACATATACATAGCTATTTTTTGTTCAGTTGTTTCAGTCATGTCTGACTCTTCATGACTCCATTTGGGATTTTCTTGGTAAAGACAATGGAGCGGTTTGCCACTTTCTTCTCCAGTTCATTTTACAGATGAGAAACTGAAGCAAACAGTGTTAGATGACTTGCCCAAGGTCATACAGTTATAATGTCTGAGTCTGAATTTGAACTCATGAAGAGGAGTCTTTGCTTGGACCAAGCCCAGTACTTTATCTCCTGCACCACCTAGCTGCCCATACAGATTATACACACACACACACACACACACACGTGTGTGTGTGTGTGTGTGTGTGTGTATATATATACGAGCATTAGACATAATGGGATTAAATTCCATAAAAAGACTTACTAATCATGAATATGGGCAGATTGGTTAATCTCTCTGGACTTCATTTTTCTCATTTGTAATACCCTATATAACGCTTGTACTACTATGCTTATTGTGAGTTGTTACTTGATGTAATATATCATTCACCAACATGTAGATTAAAGGGGTTAGGGAATGTGGCACAGAAACAGGACCTGTGAATATGGAGTAAGAGGCTAAGTGATCATGAAAGGCATTTTAAGGATCCTAGAGAAATAGGAAATCCAAAATTCCAAAATTCTCAGGATTTCGCAGAGCGTTCCCAGCATACTAGTGGGAAAGTCATATATTTAACCCCTTCCTTCTATCAACATTCAATCAATAAATATTTTTTGAGTATCTGCTCTATGAAAGAGACTATGAATGCATCCCTAATTTTACAGCTACAATTATAAAATATGGACAAAACTGGTGTCACTTTAGAGATATTTATGTTATAATTAAAATTTTTACAATTCAGCAAAAGATGTACTGAAAACTTTCACATAGATCACAATAACCATAGAATATCAGAGGTTTAAAATTTTAGGTTTAGGTTTAGGAATCATTGAGTCCAGAGCCCTCACTTTACAGAGGAAAAACAGGAAGACCTAGGATGTTAAGTGATTTGCTCAAAGTAGAACAATGAATGACAATTCCAATACTCAACATAGGGTTCTGCGGTAATGTAGATATTGATACCAAGGTGTGTTGGACTTTTGGGGCCTGGAATTCAACTTGATTTAAATCTATCCATCTCCTGCTACGTATATCAGTGATATATATATATATATCTAGACATAGATATAGATATACTTATATATATACCTATGTGTACACACACACACACACACACACACATACATATATATCACTGTCCTGGGCCCAGGGGGGTCCCTGCCTTCCTGTGTGTGTAGAGATACATAGATGTAGACAGACAGATACATTGTATCTGTCTTGATTGGTCATAATTATCCTTTTCCTCAAAAAGGGCCTCCTGCTTTGGACACACGTGAGTCTCCGCCCTCCAGAAGCTTAAGTCCAGCCCAAGGAGGGGAACCTGCGGCCTAGAGGTCACGTGGGCCTCGAGGTCCTCCAGAGCGGCCCATTGACTGAATCCAGACTTCACGGAACAAGTCCCCTTAATAAAAGGATTTGGTAAAACTTGGCTTGTGTCAAAGGCCGCCCCCGAGGGCCCAGAAGGCCGCAGGTGCCCATCCCCGTGGGGATCCTAAGTCCGGGCCTGGTCACTCCGCAGCCCCGTGACCTTGGGGCCTCGCTCTCTTCCAATCATTAACCCGGAGGGCCCGCCCCGGCACTGCCTTACCGCAGCGGGTTAAGGGAGAGCATCCTAAAGGGCCGGCCCGGAGCCTCTCTTCCCCCTCCCCCGCCTCTAGTCCGCGAGGGGGCGGGGCTTGGGACGTGACTCCGCCCCCGGAGGCGCCCGTATCCGACGTCGCGCAGCGATTGGTGGGACGTGAGCAGGAGGGTGGGCCGCGCATCTCGAGACCCGTCCAGGCCCAGATCCGGCTCCGGCTCCTTCTCCGTCTCCGTCCGCGGATTCCCCGTAGGGGACACCTCCTCCTTCTCCTCTTCCTCCTCCTCCTCCTTCCGGGGTAAGAGGCCTAGCCCCTTGAGACCAGACGGCCGCCTCTAAGATTCCCCCTCCCGCACCCAGGACGCCCCCCTCATGTGGCCCTCTCCCCCCAGGCCTGGCCCCTCCGTGCATGTGCCTCCTCCGCCGCCCCCTCCTCCCCTTCCCGCCTGACGCCATGCTTCTCCCCTTCCCTTCCCTTTCCTGCCTTCCCCCGCACCCGAAGTCCGAGGCCTCCATCCCCGCGTTCCCGCAGTTCCCCCCCACCAGCAGATCCCTCCCTCTCTCCCCCCAACCCCGGCCCAGGCTCTCGGCAGTGTTTCATTTCTCTCCGGGCCATCCCCCGTCCGTGGCCTGTTCTCCTAAATCTTTTCTATCTCTTTCCTCACCGACCCCCTCCCCACCCAGAGTTCATCCCCAGGAGTCAGACCCTCGTACCCCAGCATTTTTTCCTTCTGTTGAATTTCACCCTTTCTTCCCCTCCCCCACCCAGGTTTCTGCTGAGAAGTCGTCATCCCGCCCCCCTTTCTCTCCACTATCTAAAGCCTCGCGGTCTTCAGGCAGCTTCATTCACTGCATTGTACAGTTCACCAAGGGACTTGGAGCCAAAGCTCGGCATTTCTGTGCCTAGCTCTTTTAGTTGTGTAACAGTGGGCTCCGCCATTTCTGCCTCTGGGTGTGTGTGTGCGCCTTGGGCTCTTTGGGCAGGGTGGTGACATCGTAGAGCCCTTTTCGGAACAGTTTCGTTAGATGCACAAGCTAAAATACCAAGATTACAAAGAATCCCGTTAGGTTGACGTGTATTTGTTCTTCGTTGCCCAAGAAGACCATGCCGTCAGAGAAATGATGATGTGACTTGCGCTTGACTTTGTTTTGAGTGAGGGAGGGCTGTGCAGGTCAGCCGCCTCATAGGTTAAGAGAAAACCCCAACAGCAAACTTCATATTAAGAACCACTGCTCTAGAAAATGGAGATGGATAATTCATGAATCTGGTGTAATGATGAAATGTTTTGTCACCTTTAAGGTAGTATAGAAAGGTGAATTACTATTACTATTTCTCATAGATCAGGTTAGAGGCCACATGTGGTTAGAACAACTCCTCCTGTGACCCCACACTTAACCTACTGACCTTTATCCTAAGTTTTCCAGTGTCCGTTTTTCCTACAGGTGCCGGCCTCCCTTTGGATGCTTGCATTGTCTTCTCCAGCATTACTCTGTGCCTTTGGCTTCCTTAGACCTGGGTGCTCTTCCATCAACTTCCCATCCCTGCATATTTAGGAAGGGAATGCCAGCTTTGAAGATTGCTCAGGTGAGTGGGGTTAGGAAATGCCTTGGCCTAAACTCCTGAAACATGCAGAACAGCTTGTTAGAGGACATAAATTGAAACCTTAACCCTGTATGACTTTGGACAGAAGGTCATATATTTGAACATGGAAGAGACCTTAGGGATCATTTAGTCCAACACACATCCTGTGAGTGAAGACAAACAAGCCAAGATAGATTTTGACTTGTTCAAGTTTAAACAGTTATTAAGAGTCTAGGTTAGAACCCAGATCTCCAGTGTTCTCTAGCTTTGGGGATGGGTTCATTGGCACTATTTGTTTTCTCTTCTTGCTCCTCCTTTTTCTTTGTAAGTGATGGAGCTATTTTGTATTAACTTGAGAATCACAAAAGTTCGGAATGTGACAGATAAGTTACTAGATGATACTTCATATAACACATTTTTATAGAGAAAGAAACATGCCCCGAGAAATGACATAAAAATCAGCCTGAGAGTATTCTTTCAGCCTCACTAGACAGATAACGTAGAATATTTGCAGAACGTGCCTGGCAAACTGCTAACCAGGTGAAGGTTTGTACAATCAGTGTAACAAAGTACAGATTTAGGATGACCAGAAATATCTTTAACCTTTTTTTTTAAAAAGTTCCCTCTCCTGCATACAAGAAGGCCCAAGAATTGGGCCTTTGCCCTTTGTTAAGTGAGACATGGCATGATTCCAGAGCTGAAGCTGGCCAGATGGGCACCTTTTCAAGGCATTTCCCCTCTCTGCACCTCAGTTTTTTCCTCTGTAAAATGAGAGAATTAGACTAGCTGATCTTGGAGATGATCTTCGTCTCTGGAATATTACCAGTGTCTGCCCACAGGCCAGTAGGGAGTCAGTCAGTTTTTTACAAATTCATTGGTCGAACATGAGAATGATTACAATAGTGGTGTATTAAGTACCTACCATACAAGAGGAAAGTCTATTATGGGCATATAAGATGTTCACATAGATAAGTATTCTATAGATTTAAATAACAAAAATAATAGGTACAGTTGAGGGAGAGATTATATTTTATTGGACTGAAGAATAAACTACTGTTATAGCTTACACATATATGCCATTTTATAATTTACCAAATGCTCGGTGACATGGACAGTATACACATTACTATAATGACTAGATAATGATGAGATTCCCCTTAATAAATCTGTATCCCTAAAATGTGATTTTTTTTTAAAAAAAAAGATCTTTGAAAAGAAAAGTAGGCATAAGTATACACTAAAAATAATGCTGATTGCTGGCTTCACTTGTGTGTTATATAAAACAGATATTGGGGGAAAATGCTGTCTGTATTTGAACTGGGATGGGTATTTGACAGTTGGGATAAAGAAAGACCAAAGAGGGAATGTAACCTGTGTGTTGTGGCCTAGTGAGCTGATTAGGTCCCCAACTCAGGCCCCTGTACAGCCTCTGGCTTAATGAACTTGATTACAAGATGGATTTGACTGGTTTGAGTCCTGACAATGCTGGAAATGTTGCTAAGCCTGTTTTGGGGGGAAAGGCCTACTTGTGTTGGCATTTGAGGCCACGGCATTTCCTATTTGTGGAAACAAAATTGTGGTTTCTGGTGTCACTGGCCTTAACTTCTGTCTTCCTAGAGGAGTCTGGAGAAGGGTGAGACACCTAGAGATCTAGTTACTGTAGAAGAAAAGTAATTATAGCAAACCTTCCCATAGTGCCTCATGTTTACAGAACATTTGCTTAATTTTATTCAAACAAATATGTAAAGGAGGCATTTCATTATTTTATCCCCATTTTACATAGTGGGAAACTGAGAGCCACTTTAGAAAAATGAATAGGCCAGAGTGACACTAATAAGTGGTAGAACCAGGATGTGAACCCACAAGTCTGGTACTTTTTACCCTACTATAGTATTTCCTGCTTAAGAGAGATGGGATGTAATCTCTGTAAGGTACTTTATCCTGCTTCCATTAAATTGTGGGCTCAGAGCAGCCACCTTCTGTCCTTTTATTAGTCTGATTTGAGCAACTCTTTTAGTGAAATTTGCATGTTCATAGCTGTGGCCCGGCCTATATTTGGAAGACTTTCTGAAGATTATTTGGTCTGATTATCCACTCAGCACACTTACCTCTAGCTTGCAGGGCTTCCTGTGGGAATGCACTAAACTTCACTGGTGCCACTGGGATACATGAAGTCTAGTCTGTCCAAAGGTTATTAATACTGAGTTGGATTTGGCATCTTTTTATAACTTTCTATTTTCTGAACATCGACTAATGGGAAAGTTGAAAAAGGATGATGTTGAGGGTATGGGAGAGACTTTGAGTACTTTACAATTTGTTGTAGGAAAGCATGTTGGCTTGCAAGACCTGGGTTCTAGTCCTAGTTTTTCCTCTTGTTAGGTGTGTAACTGCAGGCAAATAACTTAATCTCTGAGTCTCAGTTTGTAAAAATGAAAGGGCTGATCTAAATAATCTCTAAGATAGAGACTGGCTTTGATATTTGATTCTGTGTTCTAACTTTTTTTCCCTAAGGTTTCTTACAGTTCTTACATTTTATGAATATAAGCTCTGTGATGGTAGAGATTATTTTATTTCTGTCTTTATGTCTCTAGTACCTAGCACAGTACATTGTTCATAATTGGAACTTCATGCTTGAATTAAATTCTGTGTTGCAAAAATTTGTATTCTTTCTAGGATCCTTTCCTGCTTTTAATTTCAGAAGAAAACTCTGACACTCTGAAATGGACATTTATTTCACCTCTCTGAGCCTCAATTTTCATTTTTGTTAACAGGAAATAATAATACCTTCACTGTCTCACATAGAGGTTGTGAAATAAGTGCTTTGCAAACATGAAGCAAATTGAGTTGTGTCTTCTGAGATCGTTTCAGTGTTGGCCTTCTAAGATTTTATGACTGTTCACCTTTTTGGAGATTCTTGGAGATTAAGTCTTGATCCATATGCCATAAGACCTAGCTTAGTGCTCTGAAGCTTTGTTTCTGTAGATCATGAATAAATACTTATGGATTGGGGGTAAATTAACTTACTTTCCATTTTCTCATCTTTCTAGGCAAGTGACTTAGCATGTTTGTGCCATTAGTGGGCTACTACCTTTTAGTCTTTTTTACCATAGCATTGGCCTTGGTACAAGAGCCATTGCTTAGCTCTCAGGACTATGTTGAGAAACCTTCTTATTCCTGGGGGAGCCCTTGTGATCAAAGAGCCCAAAGCTACATCCTTTTAGTTCATGCTCATTTCCTTCTATTAAGGGGTTAGAATTGCAACTCACTATACAGTACCACATGGATACAACAAACCTTATGTGTTATTTCATTTGATCTGTACCATAATCCATGTGTTTGGCCATGCAGGTATTTTCTTATTTTTCCCGTGTGGATTCTAGGGCTCAGGACATGACTTACATTAACTAGCATTTACATTGCACTTTCAAGTTTGCAAAGTACTTTACATATGTTAACTCATTTGTTTAACTTTTCCAAGGATCTAGTACCAAGGATTGCTGAGCCTGGAACTCAGACTGGGAGTCAGAAAGACCTGGCTTCAAATTCTGCCTCAGGTGTTGAGCTTACTGGTTGCCTGACTCTGAATAATTCATTCAGCCTCTCTAACTCAAGTTTCCTCATTTGTAAAATGGGCGAAATCAGAGCACCTATCTCAGGGTTGTGAGGCCCAAGTGAGGTAACTTATGGTTTAGAAAAAAAGACAACAACAGACTGTATAACTCTAAACTCGGTGCACTCTTAGAGTGCTGGACTTGGAGTCAGAAAGACCTGGAATCAAATTCTGCCTCAGGTGTTTACTAACTACATGACTCTTAAGTTATTCAGCTTCTCTTAACCTTAGTTTCCTAATTTGTAAAATGAAGGAAGTACCTTCTTCATTGGGTTGTGAGGATCAGGTGAAATAATTTATGTAAAAAATACTAAATCTTTAGGTGCTATATGTGTCAGCTCTTAGTGTTGCTATAGAATGTGAAAGCTAAAATGGATTTCTGAAGAGCCAGAAGGAAACTTTAAAATCATGTAGCCCACTCCTCGTTCCCCACCCCCCCCAATTCCTGCTCAGGAATTTTTTCCTCTGATGTGAAAATGCCCAGGTACTGTCCTTATGGCTCCCCATCTTAAATTGTGTCAGGTTGAGGTAATGTAGCCTGAAAAATCTATTGTTTAGATTGTGAACTTCAGTAACTATATCTAGTTTTAATTATAGGATTTGTACTCCTCATCATAAATGCCATTTATGCATTTGGGAGGTTTGCAAAGGAGTGGGAAGAAGGGACAGAAATGAATGTAATTTTTTTTAATGTTGCAGATGGGGATTTCCATCTTTTCCATCTTCCTGCTTTCCCTTGTCTACTTAAATTTAAACTAGTGTAAAAGGAGTTAGGCCTCTTGAAACTCTTGTACTTTCTGAACTACCTGATTGCTTCTGTACCTGGAGGTCTTCTGGACCTCACTGGGAAGTGGAAATGGCAATGGCATCATCTATGGATTTTAAGATCCACGTGGACCAGGCATGTAGAGCGGCTGAAGAATTTGTAAATATTTACTATGACACTATTGATAAAAGGAGAAGGGTGCTGACTAGACTGTACCTGAACAGTGCCACCTTAGTTTGGAATGGAAATGCTATTTCTGGACAAGATGCCCTGACTGAGTTTTTTGAGATGTTGCCTTCTAGTGAGTTCCATATCAGTGTGTTAGATTGCCAGCCTGTTCATGAGCAAGCTACTCAGAGCCAAACCACCATCCTCGTGGTGACCTGCGGGACTGTCAAATTTGATGGAAATAACAAGCGCTATTTCAACCAGAACTTTCTGTTAACAGCTCAAGCCACACCCAACAACACCGTATGGAAGATTGCGAGTGATTGTTTCCGTTTTCAGGATTAATCTACTTAGTCTTGGCAGAAAAATAAACTCTAAAATATTTGAAAGTCTTCATTTTTCTCTTGTTGTTCCATTCGTTATAGAAGTGTAAAAAGTATGCCGCAGTTGATGTATCTTAAAAATGTAGATTGCTGTCAGCAACTTTTGCAGTTGCCATTAAGAACAGTGGGATTTTATTTGTATGTAACGTGCCTTTTAAGTACTTTGATACTGAAATTCTGAGTTGGCTACTTGGTTCAAAGACAACTGCATAAAGAGAACTGCTGTAAACCTAACTGATTGAAAACTGAAATTCTTTGTCCCCATAGTGAACTCTGGCCCCCCTCATTATCTCAGCATAATGCCCTAGCAGATGTTCTCTGTAGTATATATGCTTAATATAAAAATACTTGCAGTCTTTCAGTAAATAAGTAGTCTCAACTTCGGGACTACCTAAAGGAGAACAATAAAAAACTGCTTATTTTTATTTGTTGGGTTTTCATCCCTACTCTGATCTTCTGGAAATAGCTGCGTGAAGAAATATCCACATTGCTGTTGTTTTGTTTCTTAAATTTAATTTTTTTTGTGGTTAAATTTAAAGTTCTGAAATGTCTCTCTCCCTATCCTGTACTCGAGAAGGCCACTGTTTGACAGATATATATATATATATATAAATATATATATGTGTGTGTGTGTGTGTGTGTGTGTGTGTGTGTGCGCATACTATGCATGCTTCTGTTTATTTTTCTCTGGAGGTGGGTAGCATTTTCCTTCGTAGATCCTTTGTAGTTGGTTTGCTTATTTATAATACTCAGAATAACAGCATTGCTGTTATTATGTACAACATGTTTTTTAAGAGGGAATGATATTAACTTACACATGAGTTTAAGATTTAAAAGTATTATCAATTATCTCATTTAATTCACTCAACAACTCTTTAAATAGTATTATTAATCCCATTTTACAGAGGAAAAATTTGAGCAAGATCACACAGCTGGTAAGGGTCAGAGAACTCTTTGTATTATTACATCATGATGCCTTAGATGGTGTATTGGATAGAGTACTGGGCCTGAGGTCAAATCTTACCTCAGACACAAATCTTACCTTGCTCTGTGACTTTGAGCAAGTCCCTTATCCTCTGCTTCAATTTCCTCAACTGTAAAACGTGGATCATAATAGTACTACTTACTTCACCATAGTTGTTGGTTCATGGTTTTTAATGAGTTATTCAAAAATTAAATTATTTCATGACTGTAATGCAAACAAATTAATTTGAATAGCATAGTAGAGCACTGTATTTGGAGCCACAAAATCTGAGTTTGTGAAATAGCTATGCTGTTTTATTAATGTGAATAAGTGACCAGGGGTAAATCAGATCTCTTTTTTGAGCCACTTGCCTCATAGAGATGTAAAGAGAGTAGCAGAGTACTATAGAAATCTGAGGTTTTATGATGGTCGTCAGATGTATAGAACTCAGTATAGACTTGATGACAAGAAAAGAAAACGTAGTTTTTCATTAAATTTTTGTTGCTGTCTTTTGTTTTCATATGACCCTCATTTCTCAGCCTCTCCTTTTTCCTCCCCCAGCTAGAGAACCATTTGATAAAATAAAGTCTGAAAAAGAGGGGGAAAAAATCAGTTCATCAACTGAGTCAGATTGTACGCAGTATCCCATAGTTGCCTACATCTGCAAAGAAGGGAGGGAAGTAACATTGTCATATGTCTTCTTGGCTGTTATAATTGGTGTCAGATTTTTTTTTCTATTTACATTGTTGTATTGTGTTCATGGAAAAGTATACATTAAAATTTTCATTGATACTTGTCTTTACATTACTGTCATTTCCAATTTTATCTCCCCTTACCTATCCTTCAAGCTATCCCTTGTAACAGAGGGAAATGAAAAGAAAAAGAAAAAGCAGTGTAGCAGAACCAAGCAGTAGATCAACCAAGTCTAATAGTGTGTTTAAATATCCGCAATCTAAGAACTAAGTTCATGAGACTAAGAATATATATTTTTATAAGTCTTAGAACATATATTTTAAAAAAGGCTTCACCAAAGGGAATGTTTCTTGTCAGAACTGTGTTCTAATTTATGCTTTGTGAATACTATTGCACTTTGAAAAACAGTCAACATGAAGAATCCAGAGAAACTTGGCAAGATTTTTATGAAGTGATGCAGAGTGAATTAAGCAGAAGCAGGAAAACAGTGTATGCAATGAACACAGTAACATAAGGGAAACCTAGTTCAAAAGGCAACAAAACTTATCCGTGCAGTG
This sequence comes from Potorous gilbertii, assembly GCA_028658325.1. Classification (NCBI taxonomy): domain Eukaryota; kingdom Metazoa; phylum Chordata; class Mammalia; order Diprotodontia; family Potoroidae; genus Potorous; species Potorous gilbertii. The sequence continues at coordinate 43,015,729 of CM053769.1, read as the reverse complement.
ACCAAGCCTGGTATGAGGACCAAAGCAGAGCAAACCTGACTCTTCCTCAGGGGCAGTGGACTGCAGCTTTGGAACGAGGCATACGTTAAGGCAATGGCCGCTGGATTTAATCCCAGATCTACAACTTGAGGAAAGCTGAGAGGCCACCACGTTGTCCAGCCCCCTCATTTTACCTGTGAGGAGGAAACTCGGGCACAGAGAAGGGAGGTCACTCTCCCAACGTAGCAAGGGGCGAGGCCTTCCCTCCAAACCCAGCATTCTTTCAAGCACACTGCTTCTGCACTGGATTGATTTTTTACTTTATACATGAAGAAGTAATGTGGACATTTAAAAAATTAGTAATCCATTAAAAAAACTTTGTTTTAAAGTGCTGGACTTGGAGCAAGAGGTTTAGTCCTGTTTCTCGCACTCATTGTGTGAGTCTACAGAAGGTATTTCATCTCAGAAAGCCTCAATAGCTTTACTTATAAAATGGGGATAATATTATCTCCTAGGGTTATTGTGAGGAGCAAATGTGATTTTGTAAAATGCTTTACAAACTTCAGAGCACACAATAGAACTGCTTATTTTGCTTATTTGAGGGCATCAAGAGAAAATGGCTTACTCAGGGTCATACACTAAGTTGCAGAGATGATGTTACCAGAAGTTGGGTCTCCTGACTTCTAGTCCAGGATCTCCTGCCTTCTTCACCAACCTTACCTTGGCCACTCTTTCTTATGCTTTTCTTTCTGCTGTCCCTAGCATGAGAGAGCCCATCAGGCTGGCCCTTCTGGTGGATGAGTGTACTCAAGAAAGCACAGTACAAAGCCAGACATTTTCTTGAGGTAGGGAGAATTAGAACAAAGAAATTGGATATTTTGAAGCATTATTTCTATCAAGTCTGACGAATTGTCCTCCAGATTGCAGCTATTTCTATTTAGAGACTACGTGGTAAAGTGGAAATAGCACTGAATCTGGAGACCTGAATTCTGGTCCCAGCTCTGCTTTTTTTTTTTTTTAAAGCTGCCCAAGTGTGGGTAAGTCAGTTACCTTTTCTGGTTCTCAGTTTCCTTTTCTCCTAAATAAAGAAGGTCTACCTGAAAATCCAGGTTCCTTTTAGCTTTTAAGAATCAATGGCTCATGACTTGGGGGAGGAAGTATATGTGTCTTCTAGGTTCATGGTACCTTCTCCCCTGGACAGTCAGGACTAGGAATTGATAAATCAGAGGCATGCCATGAACATTCTTGATCTGGATATAATGATAAGTTGGAGAGAGGACTAGCTGATAATATGATTAAGTAAAGTTTGAAACTGGTTGAATGACCTGACCCAAAGACATGGTTAATGCATGATTGTTAGCCTAGGAACATGTCTCTTGGGGAGTGCCTTTCCTTAACCTTGTTCTGTTAAATATTTTTATTAGTGTTATTTTTATTAATATTTAATTAATATTAAATTTTATTAATGTTGTTATTTATTACTATTGTATAGACCAGAGCTTCTTTAACTTTTACCATCTATAAACCCCTTCAGCGCTCCTTAAACTGTGGATTGAGACCATATGGGCCCCATATGCCATGTCAGAAGCACTGATATGGACAACATAGTTATGGAATTTGTTGATGGATGACAAATTTGAGTTATTCATTAAATGATGGAATTATGATACCAAAAATATATTAGTAGATTCAATTTAAAGGGACAAAGGTAAAAGAAAAAAGAATCTATTGCACAGGCATGGAATGACAGAAGTATGGCTAGACAAAAGTGCACTTGGAAAAGACCTACTGGTTTTTGTGGATTTATGGACTCAACAGTATGGTGTGGTATCCAAAAGAGCCAGTATCTTCAACCTCCTAGGATCCAGAATGAGAAATGTGATAATGCTCCTCTGTCACATTGCATCTAGAGTTCTGTGGCTAATCCAGTAGCCACATTTGAGGAGGGATTTTGAAAAGCTTAAGAGAACCCATAAAGAGAGGTGATCAGAATGAATCCTAAACCTAAACCTGTTTTTGCTCCCAACTTTGCTGTTTCTTTTGATGGCATCAAAAAAAAAATAGTATTCTCCACCACCTTGGTTCAAAACCTCAAAATTCTTTCTGATTCTTCTGTCTGCTCCCTACCCTGTTCCTATTCAAGTGATTTCTGAGTTCTATTGATTCTGCCTCTTCAATCTTTATTCATTACTGTCAGCTTATTTCTACTCACGTGGTCACCATCCCAGTTCATGATCTGAGCACTTCTTGCGTAGTCTGTTGTAGAAGTCCATGCCTTCCCAACTGTTTACCATCATTCACGTAAAGTATTAAGATAATTTTTCTAGGGCACAGGTCTGACCAAATTGGATATTCTGTAAAGAGAATTTTGCATCTTTTCCCTATTTTAAGGGCAAACTTTTTCTATTTCCTCCTCCTCATACCCTCATTTTGCATAGTATTCTACACAGAGTAGATACTTTATAAATGATGAATGAATTTGAGATTTTACCCTTCCAATTCTGAGATTGTGGGTTTTTTTTGAGGGGGACTTTAACCTTTTCTCCCTGGACTACCACTTTCTTTTCTCTCACTTGGTGACTTCATCAGCACTGTTTTAGGTTTAATTATCTCTGTGGTGATGACTCATTGATTTATATAACCAGCCCTAGTTTCTCTCCTGAGCTCCAGTTTCACATTTTGGACTAGTCTTAGATACATCTCAAACTCTAACATATCCATAACAGAGCTTATTATATTATCCTTCCCCCAAATGCCACACTTCTAGATTTTTCGTATTTCTGTGTCTTAGGTTCATAATCTTGATGACATCTTTTATTCTTCATTCTCCCCAAGCCCACAAGTCTACTCAGTTGCCAGATATTATCATTTATATTATCACATTCACCCCCTTGCATCTTTTGCATGTGCCTCCTTTCCATTCAGCTAGCTACCAGCATAGGTTAGGCCTTTTTCCTGAACTATTGTAATAACCTGCTAACTGGTTTACCTGCCTGAAATCTGTACCCTCTCTAATCTTACCTTCACACAGCTGCCAAAATTTATCTTCTGTTGCTCAAATTTGGCCATGTTCATTCACCACAGTAAACTCCAGCATCACTTTATTTATGATCAAATAGAAATTCTCCTTCTTGGCCTTTCCCTTTACAGCCTGATCCCTTCTTACCTTTATAACTTTACTGCCTATTCCTCCTTTAGGCACACTATGGGTCAGTCAAACTGGCCTTCTTTCTTCATCTTGCTTTGACCTGCCTTGGCACTGGCTGTGCTATACATGAAATGCACTCCCTCCTGGAGCTCTCATGTCTTTCAAGATTCATCTCAAGGGCACCCTCCTACATGAATCTTGTCCTAATTTTCCCCATTGCCATTGCCCTCCTCCCAAATCAACCTGTATGGTCTTTGGAGCTGTTTGAGGTCATCAGGGACTTTGAGTTTTGTCTTTGCATTTCTAAGTGCCCAGTAGAGTGTACGGCACCTAGTAGGCAGTTTAGATTAAATGTGTGTGGATCAATTGATTCATTCTGTTCATAGGATCATAGCTCTTGGACTGGAGGGAACCCTGGAGGTCACTGAATCTGACCTTTTTTATAGAGAAGGAAATTTATTCAGTGAAATGAAGTGACTTGCTTATGGTTACACTGGTAGCAGGCAGCAGAGTTGGGAGTCAACATAAGTTCTCTGTTTCTAAAGCCAACGGTCTGTACCAACCCCATTAAACATTATTAGTTGACGTGTGAGTAGAAGCATTTCATCTTCACAGAGCCTAAAGAAAGTCACATTACAGATAGTTTCATTTACTTTCCAAAACTTCTGTGAGGTAAGTTAGTAGTAACCCCCCTTATAAGCAGAGGCAAGTAGGTGGAGCACTAGGCTTGGAGTCAGGAAGGTCATTTACTTAAGCTATATGACCTTGGGCAGATCTGTTAACGTCTGTTTGCCTCAGTTTCTGCAGTTGTAACATGGAGCTGATGATAATAGCACTTGTATGCCAGGGTTGAGGATCCAGTGATACAATATTTGTTAAGTCCTTAGCACAGGGCCTTGGCGGTAGGCTCTGCATAAATGCTATTGCTATCATTACCAGATTCCAAAAGATGAAATAGTCAAATCTAACATTTATCTGGCTATCTACACGTTATGATAAGTCTGCATTACGGCATCTAGAGGTGATCCTAAAGGCTACCTATGCTAATAAAGAATTAGTTTGGGTAAATAACCAAGCTGGAAGAATTTTAAGTATGGGCTTGGTGATTGAGTCTGTGGTCTGAAAACCAGCACACCTAAGTTTGAAGTTCTCCAGAGGACTGAGTACTGTCTGGGTGCTACATCCACCATTAAGTTACTGAGCTGTTGGAATCTGTAATCACTTGAGCTTGAAGCATCCATTGTATTGCGTTATCCATGTACTCTGATGGAATAGATCGTTACATTCCAGTCATGCTTATTTAAGCAGGTGGGGGTGGGGGGAGGGATATGCCTTGATCTTTGTTTCTTTGATTGATTCTCAGCTTATCAATCATCAGTAATTCCTCCCTCTTGCAATACCATTGAGAACATAACACTTTATTTTCCCTTGGTTACCTTCAGATTGGTGTCTCCCTGGGAGGATTTTGGGGCTATCTTAAATCTCTCTCATCCACAACCCATTTATAAACTGTCTTTCTGGACTTTGGTGGGTTAAAGCTTCCTTTTACAGCTGGCTATCTCCATCTACTTTATGTTGATTCCTATTTAGCTTAAATTTCTGAGGCTTGCATTTATCTTTTATCTTGCTCCCAGATGTTGGCAACTCCCTGCTTGGGGCTTGACTGTGGGAAACCAGGTCCTCTGAGAATAAAAGTTCTCATTTCTCTAATGCTTTATAATTCACACAGAGATTGCCTCACAAAAACTCATTTGAATTCAGCCAACAGTTATTAAGTGGCACTGTGCTACATTTTGGTGATAAAGATGAAACAGCATTTGCTGGACTCAAAGACCAGATTCTACTGGGAGGTACAATATATGCATAAATAAGTGCATTACAAGTAAAATTGGGGGAGGAAAAGTGTTAACAACAGGAGTGGGAGGGAGCCACCTCAGAAATGTCTCCCTTCAGCCTTGAAGAAAAGCAAGGATTCTAGGATGCTGAGTTCCAACCCAGAGAACATTGGACCTGTGATTTCTTCAATGTGTAAATCTTAGAGTGTTAACTTTTCCCACTGATCACTACTGGTGATGGAAAAAGCTCATCAACTTCTGCAATTTGAGTCTCAGAAATTTCCCAGGACACTTAGGGGTTAACCTGTTTGCCCATAGTTACACACAGTAGTAGGTGTCAGAAGCAGGACCTGAAGCCCTAGGCTGAACACGACCTTCTCTCCACTAAGCCTTGTCGCTACTGTTGGGTGTTGATTGTTTTTGCAGAAACAAAATCAAAATGATCTCTTTCTTTAAGGAGCCTACATTCTGATGGAGTGATGCTATAACTAAGTATATGAGTTAGCAAATTGAAAATACATATAACGTAATGTCGAGAGGGAGAGAGCTAATAAGTAGGGGAATCTGATCAGCCCTTATAGAGGCGGTGACAGCTGAGAGTGTGTTCCACATATGGGGGCAGAGTGTGAAGGCAGAGATAGGAAATGGAGAACTGGGTTTAAGGAACGGCTATTAGAGCAGCATGGTTGATAATACCTAGGTTTTGTGAAGAGGAATAAGCATTTATATTAAGCATTTATTAAGGCCAGTCACTGGTAATACAAAGGAAGGCAAAAAACAGCCTTTGCTCTATAAATCTGATGGGGAAGAAAACACAAAACAATTGGGTACACATTGGAGATAATCTCAGAGAAAGGGCACTAAAGTTAAGAAAGACTGGAAAAGGCTTCTTGAAGAAAATGGTGCTCCAGCTGACACTTGAAGGAAACCAGTGAAAGTAGGAGGCAGAGATGAAGAGGGAGGGAGTTCCTCATGCATTGGGGGTGGAGTGGGGCAGCCAGTGAAATGATGTACTTTGTTCAAGGAACAGCAGTGAGGCCCATGTCTTTGCATCAGAATATGTGGAGGGGAGGAAGGTATAAGAACCCTGGAAAGGTAGGAAGGGTATAGGTTTTAAAGGGGTTTAAAAATTAAAAGATTTTATGTTTGATTCTACCAACATGTGGGAGCAAGGTAAAAGATAAATATGAGCCTCAGATTTATATTTGATTAATAGAGGCAAAAAGGAGTCACTGGAGTTTATTGAGTGGTGGGTTGATTTGGTCAGACATGCTTGAGGAAGGTCAGTTTGACCAGAGTGGGGAGATGAGCCAGAAGGCTATTATTGCAACACTCTAGGCATGAGGTGATGAGGCATGCATGAGTATGGTAGCAGCCTTAGAAGAGAGGAGGAGATACATGAGATGCTACAAAGGGGAGAAGTAATAGGAATTGGCAACAGATTAGAAATGGAATGAGTGAGGAGTTAGAGGCACCTGGGTTGGTGGTGCCGTCAACAAGAAGAGGGGAGTTAGATGGAGGAGAAGGCTTGGTGGGGGGGGAGGTAATGAGTTCAGTTTTGGATATATTGAAATTTCAGATGTTTATGAGGTATCTAGTTCTGGGTTTCCAATAAAAAATTGGAAATGAGAGCCTACAATTTGGGAGAGAGGTTAGCTCTGGACAGATATGAGAATCATCTTCATAGATGTGATCACTGAATCCATGAGAGCTGATGAGCTCATCAAGCTAAGTAGTATACAGGGAGAAGAGGTGAGGGTCCCAGGATAGAGCCATATATTTCTTAGGGAATACCCTCAGTTAGTGGGTAAAACCTGGGTGAGGATCCAGCAAAGGAGACCGAGGAATAGTCAGATAGGGAGAAGAGAGCCATGTTATAAAAACTCAGAGAAAAGAGAGAAGCAGCAAGATGAAGAGGGTGAGGTTCAATGTCAAAGCCTGCCAAAGGCAGAGAGAGTTCAAGAAGGATGGACTGGAATGGTAAGTGGGAACCAGATTATGAAGGACCTTACATGCCAGGCTAAGGAATTTGTATTTTATCCTAGGTGATTTTAATAGAAGAGCGACATGATCAGATCTGTCTTAGATAATTTTAGTAGCTGTGTGGCAGATGGACTAAAAAAAGGAGAGACTATAAGTAGGGAGGGAAGCTCTTAGAAGCTCTTAGAAATACTGCCCAAGTAAGAAGGGACTAAGGCTTGAACCAGGGTGATGAGGATGTGAGTGATGTTGTAGAGGTAGAATTTGGAGAAGGCTTGGGTTTAGGGAGAAGATAGTTCTATTTTGGACATGTTTCTTTTCACATGTCCTTGAGACACCCAGAAGTCAGATGATGAGGCATTACTAGAATTCAGGAGAGATATTAGAGTTGGATACTTAACCTTTGGGAGTAGGTGAGATCTCTGAGAGAAAATGTAGAGAGTTGTGAAGAGGACCCCCATGCTAAGGGGGTAGGAGATGGACAGTGACCCAGCAAAGAAACTTGGGAAGGAGAGATCAGACAAGTAGGAAGAAAACTGTGAGAGAGCAGTGTCACGGAAGCCAAGGGAGAGAGTCCTGGAAGAAGAATATTCTATACTATCAGAAGCTACAGAGGAATGGTCAGGGAGCATGAGGACTTAGAAAAGTCCTTAGGAGTTAGCATCTAGGAAGATTGGTTTTGGGGGTGAGGAACCTGTGACCTTAAGGTTCACTAGATTGGTCCAGTCAAAGGGTTGCATTTGAGGACCTAGAGGGCCACAAATGGCCTTGAGACCAAAGGTTCCCCAATGCTGCTTTAGAAGAAAGTGTAATTTCAGTTCAATGGTGGGGAAAGCAACCAGGCTAGAAGTGAGCTGTAAACAGGTAAGGAAGAGGCCACAAGTGAAAATGATGCTTTCTGGAAGCAGAAGGAATAGTCAGTAGCATTATCTCTTTCATGACCTTGGGCAAGTCTCTGAAGCTCCATTTCATCTATAATAATATGTGCTTTAAGGCATTTAAGATACCTTCTTCACAGCAGTTCTGCAAGGTAGGTGGTGAATTATTTCCTCAGAGATGTTAAATGATTTGCCCATGATCCCAAGACTCAGATTCCTGAGGCAGGATATGAAATGAGATCTTCTGATTCCCAATCTGGTGCTAACTCCATCTGTCATGCTACCTCATCTGTAAAACAGAGGTTTCAACCCTCAGGGGTTTCATAGAAGGACCCAGTCAAGTGTCAGATTCAGAGCTGGAAGAGGCCACATCTCGTCCATCTTTTTCTTTTTCCAGGTGAGGAAACTGAGGCCTAACTACTTAATGTCAGGTGTTCTTTTTAAAAAGTCCAGCTGTGATGATTATTGGCTGTGTCTATAATCCCTACTTATGAATGAAGACATCTATGGAGGATCTGCTTGTAATCACAAATCTAGAAAGCAGCAGAACTCGGATTTGAACTCAGATCTCCGAACTTCTGCCATAGTTTTGTTTCTGCTCAACTATTTCTATGTCTTTAGGTGCCAGCTACTCTAGCCCTGGACTTTCCAGTTAGTGTTTAATAAATGCTGGTTGGATTGAATCAGAGCAGTTGAAACGCTCAAGGAAAGTGCTATTGAAGTATGGAATGATAACAGGGATCTTTTGGCAAAAAGGCTAAACTCCAAGTGACATCATGTTGTTGGGATGCTTAGAGCAAGCACTAGAACTGTGGCCAGACTGAAAAGACAGGCACGTCAGAGAGTGTTCACCCTGGACTTCTGTGGCAGTTTATGTTTAAAATGTAATGTCTTCACTTGGTTTAAAATACTGGTTTCTGTCAAAGTGAATGCTCCTGGAGCTCCGATGACTTGTGAAGAGGTGTTTTTCCAGTCCTTGAACATTCATCAGCCTTCTGTCCTCCTTTAATCTTCCCTCTTAATCGCAGCTCTGAGAATAAGTTTTGGTCTCAAAATAACTAAGATTGTCTGGTCAGATGTTTTAGGACATGTGGCAGCCAGATGGACTGTAGTGAAGTTTATTCTTTCAGGAAAGTAATGGTTTTTGCCATGGAAAACTCCATCACATTTAACTCCTGCTCTTCTGTGGTGGTCCTTGGGCCCCTGCCTCCTGCTGCTTTGAAAAACAATGCTGGTTGATGGAACACTTTGTACTCGTCACCCTTGTTTTCCAAAGGAGGCAGTTGGTAAAGAGCACTCACTGGACTTAAAGTCAAAGCACCCAATGCATTTGCTGTCTTTGGATAAATAATTTTCCGTCTTTGGACATCTGTTTTCTAATCAGTAAAAGGAGGGAGTTGCACTAGTTTCTTCTTTGCCTGTATTCCTATGTTGCTGGAGAAGTTAGGGGACTATTTGGTGGCAGAACCACAACTAGGCCTCATGTCTCTTAGGCTACTGATCTTTCCATTTTACCATAATGCTCTTTAGTATCCATGGTGATTTAAAAAAAATAAGTTTGATATCTTGTTTTCATATTGTCATAATTATCTCCTATATCCCTCTACTTCCTCCTCCCAGAGAATTATCCCATATAACAAATTGTATTTTTTTTTAAGATAAAAAGAAGAGGGGGAAAATGTGTGGACCTCCTACCTCCATGAAGGGTAGGCTGAAGGTATCCTCTCATGTATATTTCTCTGAATTCATCATATTAATCATTTTTTTACAGCACAATAGTACTCCATTACATTCACATGCTACAGTTTGTTTATTCATTCCCCAATTCCCCAGTTGGTGGGTACCCACTGTATTTCTATTTTTTTTTTTTTTTTTTGCTTTCACCAAATCTATTGCTGCCAGTATTGTGATGTAAATGGGTCTTTGTTTCTGATCCCTTGGGGCTATGTGCTTAGTAATAGTATTGCTGGGTCAAAGACACTAATAATTTAGTGACTTGCATAGTTCCAAATAGTTTTCTGGGAGAGTTGGGCCCGTTATCCATTCCACAAATGGTATGTTATTGTGCTCATATCCCTACAACTTCTCCTGTATTAATTCTTTTTGTTTTTTATCTCCTAGGCTGAAATGGTTTTTCATGATTCACAACCATAGTGTCACCATGAGGATGTAGCTTTTAAAGAGATGGATTTTACAGGGGGAGGGAAGTTTAACACGATACATTTTCCCAGGTGCAATCCAACTTGACTTTTTCCTCTTCTATCTTTAGCTTATTGCCTATCTCCTCTGCATGACCAAGATATATGTATTGATATACTCATTTGATGGATTGCCTTTCTTTTTGTGTCTTACTCTAAGTAATTTGTGTTTCTAGTCAACTTTGTTTTCTAGTATATAGTTAGGCTGATCTTACTCATGTTACTGAGACTCTTTTGTAAGTGTGTTTAGAGTTCAGAGGACTGATACAATTAGTATGAGTAAATGAATGAATGAAAAAAATATTTACTAAGTGCTTATTGTGGGGATACAAATAGAAAAACAAGATCGTCTCTGTTGTCAAGGAGCTCACACTCTTATAAAGTAGCTAGGTAGTGTAATGGATGCAGCATTGGACATGGAGTTAGGCACTGTGGAGTTGGGCATGTACATATATATATGAGTTATTATAGATGAAATGGAGGTTCATGCCCAAGGTCATGAAATGAAAAAGGTGACAGAGATAATGCTGTTGACTCTCCTTTCTGCTTTCAGAAATGTAAGCCATGTCTGAACTCAGATCTTCCTAACTCCTGACTTCTGAACTATGTGACACTAAGCAAGTTCATCTCAGTTTTCTTATCTCAGGGTTGTTGTGAAGATAAAATGAGATCTTTAGAAAGTGCTTTGCAATCCTAAAGGTGATATCTATAAATCCTGGCTCTTGTCACTATTCTTTTATTGAGTGGAGTGATCAGTGGTCAGATCTGTGCTTGTACTTTGGCAACTGAATAGAGAGTGAATTGAAGTGGGGAAAGGCCTATCTAGACCAAATAGGGAGACCAATTAGAAAGATGTATTGGTAATTTAGGCAAGAAATGATGATGACTTAGCCCTGAACTAAGGTGGTGCTGTGTGAGTGGAAAGAAGGGAAGGACTAGGAGAAATGTTATAAAGGTGGCAGCAACCAGACTTGATAGCAGATTGGATATGCAGGGTGAGTGCTTGGATAAATTGAGTGTGACTAGAAGGGTGGTGGTACCCTCGATAGACAATATTAGGGGAAGTGTGGAAGTGGGAAGGTTTGGTGGAGAAGATAATGAATTCTATTTTTCAAATGTTGAAATGGCTAGGTAGTATTCGATTCAAGATATCCAGACAGCATCTTTATTGCTTGGTATCAAGTGTAGAAAGACTAGCTGTAGCAATAATAAAAGAAAAAGAAAATTAATGAATAAGTAGGGAAAGAGGAAACAAAATTATTGCTTTTTGCAAATATGATGATCTACTTAGAGAACACTAGAGAATTACCTAAAAGAAAAATTAAAATAATAACTTTGGCAAAATAGCAGGGTAAAAAATGAACCAACTATTAACACTTTTTTCTGTTTTACCAACAAAACTCAACAGGAAGTGAATGAAAAAGGAATTCTCTTCCAACTAACCACAGACTGTATAAAACATTTGGGAGTTTGCCTTCCAACATACACATGAGTGAGCTATATGACCACAATTACAGAAATACTCTTTAAAGAAAAAGAGACCTAAGTATTGGGGAGATATTATTTGGTCATGGTTGAACTGTGTCAATAAAATAATAAATGATAATACTATCTAAGTTGATTTACTTAATTCACTACCAGGGTATGTAGGGTGTTCAAAAAGACTAGCACCTCTGGTGTGAAGGCTTACACAGTTCTTTTCAGGCATGTTCATCCACCTTTGGTGTCCACCTGGCTCTCAGTTTTTACCTGGGGCTCCAACAAGCTGTGATATGTGCGCAGCCATTCCTTGGTAACCTGTCTCAGCTGATAGGCTAAACCAGGTTGAGAGTAACTGACAGGCCTCAAATCTGTCAGTGCGTTAGGGGGATGTTATCCCTGGTGGAATGGGTAGATGAGAGCAGTTTGTTCCAGTGGAAATGAAAGCTGCTGAAGCAGACATTGTGGGGTGTTTTGGGACTGGTCAGGCATCAAAAGATGTCAGTGCCATCCACTGCATCCTGGGTCATTGCCAGTCGTCTTTAGTTTTGTGCTGCCACTGAACTTCAGTGACTCTGGAAGAAGGAGTGAGGCTGATGACTTTGTGCAACCCTGCCTCACTTAAATCCAGTTGACATGAGTCAGGATGTCACCCTGTGATGTCGCTGGTCCTCTTCAAAAGTGAAGGACAAAACATAACATACAGCAGCCATACTATCAGAGGATTACTTTATTGATCTATAAGAAAATAACAGAATTCGCCTGGAGAAACAAAAGAACAAGAATTTCAAAAGAAAGTGTTTTTTAAAAAAAAGGTAATTAAAGAACCTATACCAGATATGAAACCGTACTATCAATATTAAGGGCTCAGTGTAAAGGACTCCCTATTTGATGAAAACTACAGGGGAAACTGGAAAGTAGACTGGCGATAATTAGTCTCAGATCAACACTGTACACACATTCCATAATATGCTCTAAGTGGATATCTGACCTTAATATTAAACATCATACTATTAAAAAATTAGAAGACAAGCAGATCATATACCTCTAACAGCTATGGGTAGGTGATGTACTATTAACCAAACAAGGGATACAGGTAATTACAAAAGACAAAATGGATAACAGATTACATGAAACTGAAAAGCTTGCGCGCAAGCAATATTAATATGGATCAGAAGGGAAGTGATTGAATGGGGAAGAAATCTTTGCAAAAGATTTCTCTGATAAGGGTCTGGTATCCACAATAGATAAACACTTAACATATATGTTAGTTATAGGTACATATGCATATTTGTATATATTACATAATACATATACAGTGTGTATGTGTATCTGTCTGTCTCCAAAAGCCATTCCCCAATAGGGAATTGAGGTAGCTCAGTGGCATAGTTGATATGGGGTTAGAACTGGGCTTAGAACCAGGAAGACCTGCCCTCAGATCCCGCTTCAGATACTAGCTAGATAAGTCCTTCACCTCTTTGTGCCTCACTTTCTTTAATTGTAAAATGGGAATAATAGCAGCACCTGTTTTCTAGGGTTGGTGGGAGGATCAAATAAAATAACATTTGTAAAGCACTTAGCACAGTGCCTGGCACATAGTAGGCACTTCATAAGTGTTTGTTTCCTCTCTTCCAATAAATATGCACAAAATTATATGAACAGATAAAGTATTTCAGACTATTCATAAGTCACCTGAAAAAAAAATACTCCAACTCACTAATTACAAGAGAAAAGCGAATCAAAGCAGCCCTCAGGTTTTCCCATATACCCTGCACATTGGCAAAGATGATGGCGTGTGAGAATAGGAAATGTTGGAGGGATTGTGGGAAGATAGGCACACTGGTGTTGGGGGAGCTTTGAAGCAGTGTAACCATTTTGGAAAGCACAACTTGCAAATACAACTAACTAAAAGGTCCACATCTTTGGTCCAGATTGTCTGCTATTAACAAATTCCTTTGGTTTTGTTTGATAATTTCTTGATTTTTCATAAAGTCATTAGCTTCCTGTCTGCTCCATTCTAATCTTTAAGGAATTATTTTCTTCAGTGAGCTTTTGGATCTCCTTTTCCATCTGACCACTTCTGCTTTTTAGGGCGTTCTTCTCATTGACTTTTTGGATCTCTTTTGCTATTTGAGTTAGTTTATTTTTTAAAGTATTATTTTCTTTAGTATTTTTTTTTTTGGGTCTCCTTTAGCAAGCAGTTGACTTGTTTTTCATAATTTTCTTGTATCACTCTCATTTCTCTTCCCAATTTTTGCTCTACTTCTCTTACTTGATTTTCAGAAGTCTTTTTGAGCTCTTCCATGGCCTGAGACCAATTCATACTTTTCTTGGAGGCTTTGGATGGAGGAGCTTTGACTCTGTTGTCTTCTTCTGTTTATTTATTTTCATCTTCCTTGTCACCAAAGTAAGATTCTATAGTTGGATTTTTTTCCAGTTTTTGCTCATTTCCCCAGCCATTTACTTGACTTTTGAGCTCTTTGTCAAGGTAGTTCTCTGCTTCCAGTGGAGGCGGAGGGGTGTACTGTCAACCACTCATCCCCCAACAATCTGTGGGCCTAGAGTTCCAGGAACAACTGCTGCTGCTGCTGCTGCTGCTGTCGCCCCTACTGCTGCTGTGGCTGCCATGGACTCCTCCACACATACCCCCACCTCTGATTCAGAGATTCCATTTCTAGGCATATGCCCTAAGGAAGTCATCAATAAAAAGAAAGTCTCCATATACAACAAAATAATTTATAGCAACACTTTTTATGAAGGCAAAGGGTTGAAAACAGAGTAGCTGCCCATTGATTGGGGAATGGCTAAATAAATTGTGGTACATGAAGGTAATGGAATATTACTGTTCTGTATGAAATGACAAATGTGATGAATATAGAAAAACATGAAAGTATCAACATGAACTTATGTAGAATGTATTAAACAGAGCTAAAAAAACAAACACCCACAATGATAGAAGCAATGTAAATGGAAAACTACAACCACAGAAGGAAAATCAAAAGTAAATATTGCTAAATCATAAAGGGCAAGCCTGACTCCAAAAAAGAGAGATGAGGAAAAAGTTCCCATCCTCCCTCTGTGCAGAGGTGGGGGGTCCACAAGTGTACGTTGCAGATATTTTCAGACATTTTTTGAGATATTGATCAAATATGCTGATTTTTTTCCTTGTCTATTTCTTTTTTTGTTGTGCAGGATGGCCTTCAGAGGGGAAAGATTGTTGGGGGAAATTAGGATTGACATAAAGGAAAACCCTCAAAATACATCAACAAAAACTTGTTTGTTTGTTTTTTTTAAAAAAGAAATGGAAATAACTCAGAAAACATCTTTTGCACTTTTTTGCTAATGACATTTTGATATGCAAAATGTATAAGAAATTTACTCAGACATATAAGGACAATAGGCATTCCCCAGTAAATCAGTGGTCAAATATATGAGTTGGCAGCTCTCAAAGGAAGAAATGCATGCTATCAACAGCCATGTGAAAAAATCTTCCACATCACTACTAATATGAGAAATGCCGGTTAAAATAACTTTGAGGTTCTCCCTTGTGCCTGTCAGTTTGACAAAAATGACGAAAAGAAAAATGTTAATACATACTAAGGTGTAATAGACTTCAGTAGTTCCCTTATTTGTGGAGCTATGATGGGGTCCAGGAATTCTGGAATGAAATATAGAGCTAGACCTAAAGTCTGTGCATCCCCTTTGACCCAGTGATAGCGTTAATAAGTTTGTGTGCCCTTCATTCTCAAAGAGTCTTATGATATCAGGGAGATGTATATAAAAGAAAAACTGAAAGGATCCACATGTACAAAAGTATTTATAGCAGCACTTTTTTGTTGTATTAAAGAAGTGAAAAACTAAGAGGGTACTAATCAGTTGGGTAAACAAATTATGGTATATGTATGTAATCAAATACTTTACTGTAAAAAAAAGCAAAAGAAATGAATTCAGAGAAACTTATGTAGGAAGACTTAATATGATTTAAAGTAGAGTGAATTGAGCAGAACCAGGAAAACAATTGAGCAACATTGTTAAAAACAACAACTTTAAAAGACTTCAGAACTTCAGTAAGTTCAGGGACCAGTCATTACTTTAGAGGAAGGAAGATGAAGCAACGCTAACCATCGGTGCCTGACAAAGAAGAGAATAACTCAATCTGGTGTCCTGAGATATGTATTTTTGAACATGGCCATTAGATGGATCTGTTTTGTTTGACTATGATCATTTGTTACAAAGGAGTTGTTTTTTTAATGACAGGTTTTGTAAGGAGAGGGGGTTAGTGGTAGGGATGCCAAGAAGAAAATATTTTTTAAAAGGCATAGACGAGGATAGAGATTTAAAAGAACACACAGACAAGCAGGATATCTTTGAAAATAATGTGCTGAATTTATTGTATTTTTAAAAAATGAAAGATGCATAATAGATATACAGTTTTTACACATGGTCCTCTTTTATTCTAGTCTTTTCATGTAAAGTACATATGTTTGATGTTGGTCAAGTACAGGTAAAAAATTAATTTTTAAAAATGAGAGGGCTGGACTCTGATCTCTGAGATCCATTTCCATTCTTTTTTAAAAACGTAAGGGGAGTGGGTAGTACTGGCTTTGGCAGCACATACACTAAAATTAGAATGAAACAGATTAGCATAGCCTCTATGCAAGGATGATGTGCAAATTTGTGAAGCATTCCTTTTTTTTTTTTTTAAATGGGGATGGGAGGCAGAGAGAAGAGTACTTGTGAGTGTACTTGCATGTGATATGGTATTTGGCTAGGTCAGATTTAGAGTCAACACAGCTTCCCAGTGAGCAATAGTTCTCAAGAGGTCCTGTGTTCCTTCATATAGCTTCAAACACATTTCCTGACTGAACCACTACATTCTACTTTGTGTTTGTACCATGTGAGAATTGTTGGCAAGACTAGAAATGAGGGATCCCTGCTCTGTGGGGAGAGCTGGGTAAATTTATATTGACTTAATTTCTTTGAACTTGTTTCTTTCTCTTCTTAAAATTGTTTTTTCCTCATCTGACCCAAGCCAGGGCCCTGTTTGTCTCCTTTCCTTGTAGCCAAAAAGGTCATGCTAAAAAATTATTTCTTGAAATAAATGCTTGGGACATTTATATATTATCAGCATGAGGAGTGTGAAAAAATGGATGGATGATTGTTGATTTTTTTCCCCCTTTAAAGCAAAGCGATGATAACTCTTTGGAAAGCTTGTCTTTTTTTTCCAAACTAATACATGTCCTTTTGGCCTCCCATTTCAGAGTGGTTTACAAGAAACAAAAGTTAAAAGTTCCATGGATAATTTTTTTAATGTGGCTTTTTAGGCCACAAAAGGATCAGAACATATTTTAGGATCTTCATTTACTGACTACTTCTATGTTTGGGGAAAATCAGTTAATCTCTCTGCATCTTGATTTTCTCCTTTGTAAGATAAAGGGTTAAACTAGATTGACTTTTAAGGTCCCTTTTGGTTCTGACATTTTGTTACAGCTTAACATACATACTATGTTCGGAAATCTCTTCTAGCTCTGACATTTTATGTTCTAAGGTCTAATACTTTTCAGTTCCAACATTTTAAGAATCTTGTGATTCCTGATTAAAATTTCTCTGAGGTATATCTGTGATTTAACTCACTTGTTTTCTTGATTATCTTTTGGGAACTGCTCATTTGAAATCTATGCTGCTTTGCTGATGTCCCCCACCCCCCTGCCCCAGAGTGGGAAAAGACTGTTTTCAATGTTTGAAGAGTTTTGTTTTTGTTTTCTTTTCCAATCCAGCTTTCTAGAACAATGCTTCGGAAAAAACGACGGTTATCAGAGTCAGAGGCCAGCCAGAGCCAGCCCAAGTTGGATTCTTTGGGGGATCACCCACTTGCCTCACCCAGGAGTCCTGCTCCAGAGTACAGTATCTATTTCACACCCCAAAAAAGCAACAGTTCCCGGCTGGGACCTGAGTTTTTTGACCAGCCTGCAATCACCCTTGCCCAGGCCTTTCTTGGACAGGTAATTTGCCTGTAACTCCTTGGCCATAGGACAAACTAGAATTGGTTGAATCAAGAGGTTTATTCAGGCTTTCACTCAGCATTCAGTAGTGTTTATTAAGATTCTACTGTCTGCAGTATGTTAGTTTCTGAAGGAGATTAAGTTTAGATGAGATATGTCTGGCCTCTCGTGGATCTTATAATTTAGAAAGTAGATTATACATCTACATACAGATTAGATATAATGCAAAGTAAAAGGTACTGTGTGCATAAAAGGAGTATAAACTTCTATCATATCAATCAAAGAAGGAATTGCTTCCAACTGGGAAAATCAAGGAAGGCTTCATGAAGAAATCTTTGATCTGGACTTTGCAGTATAGGTAGTAACTGGTCAACAGATAGATATGGGGGATGGGGTGGAGTATTTCTAATAGAAGGAACAACATAAAGAAAGGTGCAGTGGTGGGGAAACATAGGATGGCCTTGGGGGTCAAACAGGCCTGTTGGGCTAGAACATCAGTTGTACAAATGGGTATTACTATGAGATAAGGTTGGTGTCTTATGATGGAGGCCTTTAGAATTAAAGTATCATAAATTTAGAGGTAGCAAGGACTTCAGAGGCTATTTAGTTCAGTCCTTTTATTTTTCAAATGAAGAAATTTAGGCCCTGGGAGATTAAGTGAATTGCTCAAGATCATCCTGGTGGTGTGATTGTGCAGTAAAGAATTTAGACTTCATTCAGTAGGCAATAGGGCGGCATGTGAATAAGTATTGAATTACTGTCAACTAAGGCTAATGGAGGGGAGTGCCTGGGTATCAGTTATGGGGTCCCCCCAAAATAGCTATACATATTTGCACATGTCCAGAACTTAGAAGAAAAAAGGAAATGGGTCCACAGATTTAAATTGTTCTGATTTGCCTTCCTATGACCTTACTGTAAAATGATTAAACTATAGAGTGCTAGTGGTGGAAGGAACTACAAAGCTTTTCTAGTGAAAACCTTTTCATTTTACTAATGAAAAAATGGAAGTCAAAGCAGAGGGAGCTGCTTGCCTCAAACCTATGATCATGTGGTAGCTGAGTGAAGATTTGACTACAGTCTACTTGACTCGGCTCCGTCTGGTGTCTGGTGTAGCTTTCATGTTGATAAAGATGGACAGAAGATACAGGAAACTTACTAGTCACATAATCTTTGGCAAGTCATCTCCTCTCTCTTGAGTTTCTGTTTATTTGGAAAATGAAAGGACAAGATGGGGAGACTAGAACATGTTTGTATATAGTGGGTATATAGTCAGTATATTTATAGTATATAGTCAGTAGAGAAGAACCTGAAGACGACAAAACTGTGGTGAATGATGGAGCAAGGTCTGGGAGCAGGCAGGGAAGCAAAGGGTCAGCCCAAATTGAGATAGCATTGTCATTGTGTCCTTGTGGAGGCTATCCTCTAAGATTACTGCAACAGAGGACCGTCTTTTATCCTCTGAGATTGGAGCAATGGGGGAAGGTCATTTTATCATCTGATGGAGCAATGGAGAAGGGCCATTTTGTCATGGGATTAGAGTAGTAGGGGAGGACTGCTTTATCATCTGAGATTGGAACAGTTGGAGAGGGCCGTGTTTTCCTCTGAGATTGGTATAGTAGGCAGGGCTAGGGGAATAGATGGGTCCATAAGAGTTTTTTCGAGTTTGGGAGATGAAAGGATTGAAGATAGTGGGATAGGATTTTCAATCTATTTAATAAAATAAGAGGCAATATCATCTGTTTGAGAGAGGGCAGTTGGGGTAGAATTGAGAACTTGAGAAAGGGTCTGCTGTTAGAGCCTTTGTAGAGAGTGTGATAGGGAGTTAGTTAGAAATGAGTATAAGGATTATTGTGAGAGGGCCAGTGTGAGTTTACAGAGTAGGGATTTGTAATGGACTCAGTTAACATGATGACTTGCTCTAGCAATGGCTTGGAGGACTGAGAGTCATAACAAGAATAAAGAACCAACTGAGATTAGTGAGAGACAATGGGAGGCTGTGCTTTAGTCCTGTGATCCTATGACAGGAGATTCGGGGCAGAAAGGAATTTCAGTGTGTGAAATCTTGTGGCCCTGGGTCTAAGGAGTGGCAGGCCCTGGGGGTAGGTACAGTATAGACATAGATGTAGAGGTCATGGGAATTGATCTCGTTAATAAAGTAAGAGCCGGGGTGGTGGTAGGTCATTGTCATTAATATGAGGTCAGGAATTGGGGTGGAAAGGCAGATCATGAACCAGATGAGGATGTCATTGAAGAAGGATCTGTAGGTAGATCAGGCCTATTACTCTCCTTTCTGTGGACCAAGAACACTTGTCTTATCGCTACTGCAGAAATGTCCCATGATTTTGGATCTATGATCTATAGATAGGGTCCATGCCTTGGGTATCCAGGCAGCACAGTAGAAAGAGAACTGAGCCTGGAGGCAAGAAGACCTGGGTTCACATCTAGTCTGAGACCCTGATTAGGTGTGTGATTCTGGACAAGTCACTTAACCTCTGTTTGCCTCAGTTTCCTCAACTATAAAATGGGGATGATAGTAACCCCTGACATTGACTATGAAGACCAAATGACAGATTTTTCCAAGTGCCCGATATCTAATAGGCACTTAGTAAAAGTTTCTATTTCTCCTCTCCCCTCATCTTTTTTATTCCCCTTCTTTCCTTTATCCTTTTCCTTTCTTTTTCTGTTACATAAGGAATGATTGGTGATACTGCAAGTTCAGTATGAACCACCCTTGTGATGTGGCAGTCAAAAACCCTAACACCATCTTAGGCTGCTTTAAGAAAGTGATGGTATCCAGAGTAATGGAAGTGATAGTATCTTTGCGTATCCTTTTGCCTGTACTGGTCAGAGTACTTCTGGAGTATTATATGCAGGTTTGAAGGACATCGACAGCCTGGAACATACAAAGGAGAGTGAGGGGCCTTGAATCCATATCGTAGAATAACTGGTTCAAGGAACTATCAGTGAAAACAGAAAACTTGGGGCTCAGTGTATTTGACAGGGACTTGTTCTACATGGTTCCATAGTGCAGAATGAAGAGTGGGGGTAAAATTTGTACAGAGGAAGATTTCAGCTGTAAAGAAAAACTTCTTCATGACTCCAGCTACTCTACTGGGAAATGGGCTGCTTCAGGAAGTCTTCACTTGGCACCTGGAGGACCACTCATTGAGGTTGCTGTAGAGGATATTGGTTCCAAGGGTCCTTCCAACTCTGAGCCTCCCTGGTTCTATTTTTTTTTTCACTTATCTATACAAGTTTCTTCCTGCCAGATGGTACCAGGAAATCTGTTGCCATTCTCTCTCCTTAACAAAAAATGAAATGTGACCCTTGAGTATCTTTGTTTGAACAGCCCTTTCTTGGTTGGGAGGGTGACACTCCTTCCCTTATGTGTATGTTAATTGAGGTGTGAGAACATTGATTACCCGTACCTATTAAGCACCTCCTTCATGCCTCCTAAGACACTGGCTTTAGTTCAGGAGACACAAAATGAAAAATAGTAAATCCTGCCTTTAGTGAGTTTTAATTTTACTGCATGGGCTGTGACTTGCATACTAATAAGTGACCCAGAGTGGAATGTAGAGTGCAAGGTAGGAAGGGAGAACAGTACAGGCATAGAGGACAGCCAATGCAAAGCCATAGTGATGAGAGATGTCATTGTAGGGAAGAACTAGAAGCCCCCTTTGGCTTACTGTACCTTGAGTGTGTTGGGTAGTAGATAGAAAAATTGCTGAGCTTGGAATCTGTAAGACTAACGTTGACTCCTACTAGAGATACTTAATAGTTGTGTGGCCTTGGACAAGTTACTTACTATCTTTGTCTCAGTTTCTTTATCTGTAAAACGGGGGTAACTCCTGCCTCATAGGGTGGGCCATTAGGTGACTCATTTTAGTGAGTTCAAATCCAGCCTCAGATACCTACTTGCTGTGTGACTCTGGGCAAGTCACTTAAGCTTGTTTGCCTCAGTTTCTTCATTTGTAAAATGAACTGGAGAAGGAAACAGCAAACCACTCCAGTATATTTGCCAAGCAAACTCCAAAGTGGGGTCAGAAAGAGTTAGAAATTGATTGAACCACAACCATAACCTCACAGGGTTGTTAGGAGAATTGAGTGAATTTAACATACATAAAGTGCTTTGGGAGCCTTAAAGCTTTGTGTAAATGCCAACTATTATTAGTTGTTTTTTGGTGAGGTCTTGGGAGTTAAGTGACTTGCCCAGGGTCAGGGTCAAATGTCCAAGGCCAGATTGGAACTCAGGTCCTCCTGACTCCAGGGCTGATTCTCCATCCACTGAGCTGCTCCTTAGCCATTATTACTGTCACTGTTATTAGTGAGATGGACAGGAGGACTCGGGTTGGAAAGGCTTTAAAAACTGAACAGAAGACCTTTTATTCCTAGAAGCATCCGCCTTTGGTGTCCACCTGGCACCCAGCTTTCACCTGTGGCTCCAAGAAACTCTAGCATGTGTGGCAGCCACACCCTGTGTAACTGTCTTGGCAGATGGGGTAAATCAGGTTGAGGATAACTGACGAGCCACAGACCTGTTGGTGAGTTAGAGGGGGTGTCTACCCCAAGCATGAGAAGACTTCCTTGGTGGAATGGGTAGATGAGAACAATTTGTTCAACGGCCATGAAGGCAGCTGAAGCAGGCACTGTGGAGCCCTTAGAGCTTGTTCAGACGTGGAAGATACCAAGATCACCTGCATCCTGGACCATCACAGGTCATCTTGACTTTCGTCTTGCCGCCTGACTTTGATGGCTCTGACATGGTGCGATTCTGCCTCACTTCAGTCCACTTCACTCATGAGTCAAGATGTCACTCTGTGATGTCATGGGTCTTCTTCAAAAATGAATGACAGACAACAATAGCGGTGATATCCCCACTTTACAGATGAGAAAACAGATTCAGAAAGGCAAGTGACTTGTTATAGGTCCTGCAGTCAACAAGATATGAAATCAGAAACCTAAGGTTTCCACTTTCTGGTTAACTTTTGCTGTTTTCCTTCCCAGCTTGGGTTGAGATTTGTTACTATAGTTGTATAGGAGGGACTGCCTTTAATGACCCTCCTGTTGCTTTCTCTGAGTGGTTTTGGCCTTTGTGACCATGAGACTTCTCCTTCACCTTTTGTACTTTTTCCTGCTCACCCAGACCTGGTGTTTTGGCCAGGGGTTACTTGGACTTCTAAATATTTAATGGAGAAACCTAGATTGTCCCAGCTACCTCTGAGAGAGAGGATGAGGGCTCAATGTCTTATGTTGAGGCATGTATGCATGTATGTCTTATGTATGAGGGGGCCAGTTTAGTAACAACAAATGGAGCTGGAGGAAATCGCACTTTGTGACATCACCATGGTGTGCTTCTGGAGTACAGCTTGATTGGGGGCCTCTTGAGTCCAGAGCAGCCTCAATGAGTGTCTGTTTCTGAAGCTTTTGGAACCCTCAGGTTAGTGTAATTTTGAGAGGAATGTATTGGGGAAATGCATTAAAGGGAAGGATGGAGGGAGGGAGGGAGGGAGAGAGAGAGACAGAGACAGAGAATGTGTGTGCATGCATGCATGGGCACACAGGCGTTTACCTCATACTGATAGGGGTTTCATGCCAATCTGAGGGTCCTGAAGTGGGTGCCTTTGGAGGGGGAACAAAGCAGTTGTTGAGTCAAGCATACTGTGTGTCTGAGAAGTGTCAAAGCTCCAAGGTCTCCTGTAGAAACTGCAGTGGGAATAGAGATCTGACCAGATGTCTTTGCCTAAATCTGTCAAGAGCATGAATCCCATGGACCAGGAAGTCTCATGAGAATCATGTGATGACCAGAGATTGGAAAAGGACTTGAATTGAGTCAGAGGAGTTGAGTTCAAGGCATTTCTCTGTTGTCCTCATCAGTGCTCTGCAATGAGTAGTCACTGGCTAAATGCTGGTTGGATAAATGAATGAAGGAATGAATTAATATTATCGTGTTCTCAAGAAAACACTCCTAGCAGGTCCTCCCTCTTTTGAGATCTTAACGCAAAGTGCCAATGACCAATTGTAAGGGATATTGTAAAGGATTTGGACTTGGGAATATTTAGCCAGGAAGATGTGTAAAATGAGGCTGAGTTCTTTCCTGCCTCCTTCTCAGGTCATTATGAAGAGGGCACTTTGGAAGTTTTGAATCATGGTGGAGATGTGCGCTGTTATTGCCTGTGCTCCGGGCCCTTAGACCCCACCAGCCTAGAGAAGTTCATGTTGTATTTACCACATTTTCCTAGTATATGTCGTCACATAATGATTCTGCCAGAGGAAGACCCATGCAGCTGTTGGGAGTATGGAGCTCTGAGATAGACTTCCTGGAATTTCACTTTAGGGGATTTTCTTTCTCTTCCGGCAATTTCAATTTTGTTGTATAAAAAGACCCTCTCTGCTTTTTTCGGCGGAGGTTGTTAGTGTGCTCCTGACTGAGTGTGCTCAGTAACACTCCCCAGAGAGAGAGGCACACCCAGGCCAGGCTCTCTGACAGACAGGCTGAGCTGGGCACGGAAGACAGACTGCATGATCAACAAGAGGGTGGGCATCACCAAGACATGGGGAAGACATGTAGATTTGGTGGCTTTTCTGGCCAGGCTGGTCATGGGGACTGGGGGAGGTGAGAGTGGGGAGCTTCCTCAGGGTAGAATTCTGGAAACCAGGGAATTCTGTGAAAAGAGTTCATTGCTGCCGCTTCTATCCCTGTCCTCATTACTGCTAAACCAAGCTTCTGGCAATAGCCACCTGACCAGCCCTTCCCTTTCCCTTCTCAGTTCCCCCTTCCAATCCATTCTGTACATGCAGCCAGATACACTGCCTCCCCCCCCCCGCCCCATCCCAGTAATAACAAGAGCTCACATTTCTCTAGTGTGTTACAGTTTCCCACATGCTTTTCTCACAACAGCTGGGTGAAGTACATGGTCTACACTTACCATACTGGTCTCCAGTATGCCTCAGCAGGTAGCGAGCTGGGCTAGCAATCCTCCAAGGTCCCTTAGAAACATCAAGTTCTGGCTTTGGTCTTTACTAACTTGGCATGTCTTTTCATCTCTCTGGACCTCAATTTTCTCCTCTGAAATGGGAGTAATAACACACATGCTACGTATTACACAGGGGTATTATGAGGAAAGTGCTTCATAAACTTAAATGCAGTCTTTTACTGCTTCCTAATTGATTCCCCATCCCCTTGGTATCAAACTTAAATTGAAACAAGGCCACCAAACTGCAAGCAGCATATTGATTTAGAAAACTGCATATTAACTATCAACATTCTATTGTGTTTTTATTTATTTTGTTAAATACTTTAATCTGGGTCCAACAGCTCACAGGACTGATTGATGGTTGCTGGAGGCCAGAGGTCAGTGTTGCCTTCTCTACTCTATTCTGCTCCTGTATTCTGTATTCTGTTCTCTCAAGATTCCTACATCTCTCCTTCCCTTACACCTTTTCAATTGAGGACTTTGCCTGGAAAATAAAGGCTATTCACCCTGAGCTTTCTCACCTCCCCACTTTATGTCTCCAGATCCCCACAGTCTCTGGCTCTGTAAAGTGGACCGCAAACCTAATAGTCTGTCAGGTTCACATCCACGTTATCCTTGACTCCACTTTCCTTCATGCCACATATTTAATCAGTTGCCAGACTGCCTTGTATCTCCCTCCACCACATCTCCTCTTGTCCCTTCCCTCCTTTTTACTTATACAGCCACCACTCACCTGGCCCAGAGCCATAGGTTTCTTCTACTTGACCTTCCTGTTTCCAGTCTCTCCTTCCTTGTGACTATCCTCCAGCTGCTAAAATGATTTTCTTAAAGCATTTCTCTGACCATTGATTCCCCATCTTGATGAACTCCAGGGGCTCCCTGTTTCCCCTAGGATCAAATAGAAATTTCTTTGTTTGGCATTGGCAACTTTTACAGCCTAGCCTCATTGGCCTTCTCAG
This sequence comes from Potorous gilbertii, assembly GCA_028658325.1. Lineage (NCBI taxonomy): Eukaryota > Metazoa > Chordata > Mammalia > Diprotodontia > Potoroidae > Potorous > Potorous gilbertii. The sequence goes on along the minus strand of CM053769.1, from coordinate 42,990,294 downwards.
CCTTATTACATATTACTCTGTGGTGCAGGCGAAATGACTTTCTCATTCATCTTCATGCGTTCAATATTCCACCTCCCTTTTCTGTGCCTTTGTAGGGGTTATCTCTGGTGTGTGGAATACACTTTTCTTACCTTCCCCTTTTAGAATCCTGTGTTAACTTCAAGGCTCAGCTCAAGCACTGCCTTCTCCCTGGAACCTTTTCTACTTCGTCCATTCTTCCTACCTTTATTACCTTGTATCTATCTTGTATATACTTATTTGTGATCTTGTTGTTTCCCCAATGAACTGTCATATCCTGGAGGGCAAGGACTGTGGCATTTTTGCCTATGTCCACAGCTCTTTAAATGGCAACTTGATGCATCATAGGTACTCAATAATACTTTTTGGTTGATTTATTAGTGTCATAACGACTGCCTCCACAGAGGAGCTTAGACCCTATTTGTCAGTGACAGGCCTGTTCTCTGCCCTTGGACCTTAACATAGAGTGAAAAGAGCCCTACTCTACCGCTAACTAGCTAGCAGTGACTTAGGCCAGTCTGACTCCTTGCTCCTCCTTGCTCCTTATTTTCCCCATCTGCCTAAGGAGGGGTGTTCACTTCTGCCATAGCTGCTGAGGGAAAGCTGTAGGGTTTCTGTGAGGGGTCCTTGGGAACTGTTGATTCCGTTTGCTTAGAGTGAGATTCAAACTGTTTCTCACAAATGGTCAGTGTTTGGTTCTAAGGCATCACAGGCCTGTGCTGAAAGCCCCCTCACTGACTTTGAATGTGCTTGTGTCAGACTGCAATGAACAGTCTCTCTGTTTCTCTTTTGCCAGAAACTTCTCAGGCTTTTCTGAATGATAATCCCAATTCACCGAATGCGTTTTGTGTTCCAGTAGCTTGGCCTCCCCGCCAGAGCATTTCTGATGCTAATGATATTATAACGGTTCTCCTCTCGGTGCTTCCTCTGTCAGACTGGGCCCCTTCCATGGCCCTCAGCCAGAATGGTCTTTAACTCCTGGTAGCTGCCCTTTGCTTCTCTGCCTTGTGGGGAAGCTGAGTGACTGCCCAAGTGATCTGTCGTTCCGAGTTCCCTGGCGTTATTACCCTCACCCATCCCCCAGCATCGCTTCTAAATGGAAAGAGAGCCCAATTGTGTTTGCAGGTCACTTTGATCAGCCTGGGAGTGTGTTCTGTTGACTAAGCTATTTTTGGTCTCCCTGTTTTGAATAATGACCATTTTCCACCTGCAGGAAGGGTGTTTTATTTACAAATGAACAATCCTTCCCAGTCTCCAGGGAGAGGGGCCCCTCTACATCTGCCTGGTTCTGTCAAGGGAGAAGCTACTTGGCAGGTTTGGGTTCCAAGAAATGATTTTCTGTCTGTTGGAGATTGCTTGGAACTGAGACCCTGGTGCTCAGACGGCAAGGGATGCTTTTCCTATGCCAAGGAGGGTTTGGAGGCAGCTGCAAACCCTTCATTGTGGTTTCAGCACATTTGCCCCATTCTGAATGGGCAGGATAGTCTGCGAGATGGGGCTTGGGCTTTCCTTTAGAAACTTGGAGCAAAAACTCTGTGCAGAAAGGGTGGTCAGACTCTCCATTCTTCTCCTCCCCTCCCCGTACTGGTTCTCCCTTCTGTTACTTTAACTTCCTTTGAGAAGTTAACTCAGGTAATTATCTTCATTGAAGAGTCTCATCCTGCAGCCAAATCTGGGGCTTAGTGTGCAGAGCCCAGCAATTTTATCTCTTTCTTCTAAAAAGCAATATGTTAGTTTTAAAAAAGGAAGTGGTCAGTAAATACTTATTAAGCATCTACTGTATGTCAGGTCCTGGAATTCATTTATCTGCTTTATCCCACATTTCCCAGTATCAGCCCAACCCTTTTCTTGCTATGAAGAAAAATAGTTAAACAGAACTGATGTAGTCCCTGAGTATGACAGTATACGGAATATCCAGTTCTTGAAAGTTCCATGTCTCTCTACCAAGAAGAGGGAGCTATGTTGTATCATCTGTGCTGTGGAACCCAAACTGTCATTGCTCTTCATCTGCGTTTAGCTTTCTTTAAGTGTTGTTTTCATTTATTATGGTAGGCATTTTACATACGTTCCCCCCCACCCCAATTCTGCTTTCTTCACCCTGACTCAGTTCATTCAAGCCTTGCTATGTGTCTCTGAATTCTTCATCTGTCATTTCTACAGCACAATAACATTCCACTTTACTTATCAGTCCCTATTTCTCTTCAGTCAGAAGCCAGGCTCTGGAACAGAGGTGTCAAACATGGGGTGACCGGTAGGTGTAGCACAGCACCCCTTAGTGCAGCCAAACCTCATTGAAATGTAACCAGGACATGTTTAACAAAATAAACATAAATGCAATAAAAAGTAGATAACATTACATTTTAAAACTAAGTCATTATGCCATGGCAGGGATACCTGTTTCTGTTTGAGTTTGATACCCCTGCCCCAGAGGACTTAACTCTGATCCACTGATTTTCTGCCTTAGGACCCTGCTGTCCCAATTGGTGGATGCCTCGTAATTCCCCGATATCTTGTCTGGGCTCCAGTCATACTTCACTTTGCTCATCAGCCTGCCCCACTGTGGCTCCACTCACTATTTCTGTGACTTTCCAGATCAAAATATTTCCCTTCCTGCTCACCACTCTTCTCTCTATCTAGATGTGTTGTCTTCCTCTATTAGAATAAGTTTCTTGAGAGGAGGGGCAGTATTCACTTATGTTCTGCTCTTTGTACAGTGTTTGGCACATAAGAAGCACTTAATGTTTTTTCATTCATTTACATACTGTTGAGGTCTAAGGGTGCTGGGACCCCAAAACTCAAGGGCAAATGACTTGCAGGGTCCTGTTTAGAATCAATTCGACTCAAGGCTTCTTTCAGCCAAAGACAAAAGTTTTTCAGAACACTGGTCTGGGTGGGCAAGATTTTAAGAATCTGAGCATTTGCATCACTAGTGTAAGTAGACCAGATTCTTAAGGATCTGAGTGTATTTGTGACTACAAACAGTCCAGAATCTTAAGGAATCTAAGTTTCTTAATGTGTACCAAGAGGTACAGAAAGACTATGGAAAGGACCTAGGAGTGGCCAAGTAATCTGGGGTCACTGGGAGGCAACAGAGAAGGACCCGGAAGGGCCAGGTGCCCAGGGGAATGCCAAGGACCTGGACCATGTGGGAAAGTCCAAGGGCTTTTCCTTTTTGGAGTTCAGATCCCATCCCCTTCAATACTAATTTGTTCAGCCAAGTCTTGCTACCACAAATGCTGCTATGTCTGTCACTTAGTCATTCTTTCTAATGCATTTATTAAGAACCAACCGTGTATAGAGGCACTGGGAGAGTTCAGAAGTTTCTATAAGATACAACTCACACATGGAGCTTCTAGCCTAGAAGGGGGTAAGACCAACACAGAGAACTATAATACTCTGTATTATATGAAAATGTACTTGAGGGTTCCAAAACTTAGTACTGTATGTGGTCTGAGGAGGAAGGTCATTACTGACTAGGAGGATCAGGAACTTCATGTGGTCAATGGCATCTGAGTTGGGCTTTAAAGAATGGGTAAGAATTCTTCAGGTGAAGTAGGGGATTGAGGACGTTTGCAGCATATGTAATATGGTAAGCAAAAGCATGATGTTGAGAAGGTGCAGGGTATGTTTGAAGGACTGTGCAATCATAGGATCACAGGTTCAAAGGACAGTAAATCTAGAAGTGGAAGGAACTTTAATATTTGCCTAGTTCAACCCCCTAGGGTAGGTAGTTGGTGCTGTGGTTATAGTGCTGGGCCTGGAGTCAGGAAAACTCTTCTTGGGTTCAAATCTAGCCTCAGTCACTAGCTGTGTGACCCTGGGCAAGTCACTATAACCTTGTTTGCCTCAGTTTTCTTGTCTGTAAAATGAGCTGAAAAAGAAAATGACAAACCGCTCCAGGATGTTCATCAAGAAAACCCCAAAATGGGGTCACGGAGAGTTGGATACAACTGAAACAACTCAAGAGAAACAAAGTCCAACCCTCTCATTCAGCAGATGAGGAGAATGGATGCCCAAAGAGGTTAAATGATGTGCTCATGGTCACACAGCTATTAAGTGGCAGAGTTGGAAATAAAACACAGGCTCTTGATTTCAAGTCCAGCCCACTTTCTACTGTACCTCGCTGTATTCTAATTTAGCTGGAGCCTAGATTACATGTAGGGGAACAATCGCCTGAAAAAGTAGGCTGGTGTCAACTTGCAGAGGGCCTTGAAAGCCAGATTAAGGAAGATGAGCTCTATTCACTAGACAAAGGAGGAAGGCTCATGGGCAGCGAGTCACAGGACAGAGTGAAGATTGGAGAAAACCTCAGACATACTAGTGCACGGGGACAAAAAGGCTGGTACCACTTCCAGGGCTCTCCTCAACATTTGACCAAAGAAATCAGTATACTTTTCCTGGCTATTACCATGTCTGCTTTGGAAGTAGAAGTTTCAGAACAGTCCTGGCGCTGGTGAGGCTGCTTTCTCCATGTTTCTTGCCATCTCCAACTTGAGTCTGGGGGGAGGAGATTGAAGTGACTCCTGTGTAGAAGGGGGCAGCCAGTGGCACCAGGGCAGGCAGGACTCATCTCTGGACCAGGTACAGTGTGTACCTCACTCAAGTGTGGTACTACCCTTAGTGTGTACCTGAGTAGCCCAGGCTGGCTCAGAGCAATAGCTCATCTCTGGTTAGGGACTCCCCAGGCTGCCTTTGAGGCGGGTGCCTTCGATGCAGCTGGGGGCCTCTTTCTTGACTGTGTGAAGCCGCAGACAGTGGGATGTGGACTATTAATTCAAAGGGGCATCATGTCCAGAATATAGAAGAGGATAGTCCTGCCGTCCACCCTGGTCAGGCTACATCTGGAGTGCTTTGGACCTGACATCACGGGAAGGACACTAAGAAGCTGACATACATCCAGGGGTTGATGTCCATGATAGTGAGAGGATTTGAAGCTGTCACTTAAGGAAATATTGAAGGAACTGGATATATGTTGCCTGAATAAAAGATGGCTTAGGCTTTGAAGGGCTATCAAATAGCAGCAGGATTAAGTTTATTCTCCTTGGCCCTAGAAGTTGGAAGTAGGACCAGTTTGTGTCTGAGGATGGGGATTGTTATAGAAAGGAGAACTTTGGCTTAATGTAAGGAAAAATATACTAACAATTAGAACTGTCCAAAAGCAGAATGAGCCACCTTGGGAAGGAGTCAGATCCTCATTGTTCAAGCAATGGATTGGAGATTCCTAGTCAGGAAAAAATTAGACTAGATGACCTCCTCAGACCTTTCCAGCTTTTATGATAATCTTTTACATCCAAAACAAGGCCATGAAGAAAACATTCTTTTGCCGTGTCTTTGGACTTGCTTAGTTGCCTTTAAGGGCCTTGGAGTGAAAACATAATTATAGAACAGCCCATGACAATGCTGTCATATGAGAAAAACCCAAGCCTAGGAGTCAGGAGTCCTGGGCTGGTACATAGTAGGCCTTTTTTAAAGCATTTGTTAAGACAAATGCTGACTGACTGACCCAGTTTCAAGTCTGTCATTGATAACATTGGATGATTCATTTGGTCTTCTAGGGCCCCATTTTCTCCACCTACAAAATGGGACCACTCTGTTGCTACTTGAAAGGGACATGATATGTTTTTGTGCTTCGAATTCTTTATAGAAAGGACCTCAGGGTACTTAGTAATAGCATTGAGGGTGATGATATAGCCCTTTAGAGAGCTGACAAAGTACATTCTTCACCCCAGTCTTATGGGCCTAAGAATGCAAATATCATTACCTCCACCTTACTAAGGCAAAGCGGCTAAAACATGGCGATATTCAGACTCAGAATCACAAAACCTGAGTTGGAAGGTCCTTAGGAGGCCAGCTTGATCAATAGTACTTCAGTGGGACTCCCCCTGCAGCGCAGCAGAGCCCAGCCCTCATCCAACCCTCTGTTGGAGGCCTGTGAGGCAGGCAGCCAGCCCCGGCCACCTTCAGACAGACTCCTGACATGGTAGAGCCTCTCTTCAGTCCTCCCACGGGGCTCATGATCTGGTTCTCTGGGCCCAAGCAGAATGAATCCAACTCCTCTTCTGTATCACAGCTTCTTTAGGCTAAGTACTGGAATTCCTTCAACTGATCCTCAGATTGCATAATATTAATGTCCGTTACCATGCTGGATATTCTCTAGCTTATCAATATCCTTCTAAAATGTGGTTACCAGTACTGATAACAGTGCTCCAGGTGGAGGCTGACTGGCACCACATACCTCCCCATTAGATGAGAGACCCACTTACCCACATGTAAGTATCATAGGTGAGATTTGTTCTTGTTCATTGTTCTTCTTCCAAGGTGCCCTGCTTATGTCTTCATTGTATGACCTCTCTTAGAGGAAGATCACATTAGCTTTGTGGATGCCATTTTGCACTATTGACTCATATTGAGTTTGCAGGCCCCAGGTCTTCTGACTTTCAGACCCTTGGCTTTATTCACCACTCCATTATTAGTTGAAGTATAGCTCTGGAGAGTAGCATCTGCCACTTTGCCCACACACTAGTTGAGAAGAGCCCTCGTCCATTAGCTCAAATTCTTACATATGTTTTAGGAACTAAAGCTGATCTTGGAATGGAATGAAACCACAGCTTTGCTCCTAAACTATCAACACCAGAACTTATATTATAACTCCTTGTTCTTTCTGCCTCTGCAGTGGGCCTCAGGTTTGGAATCAGAGGACCTGGATCCAAATCCTGACTGACTATGCTGCTTCTTACTTGTGTATGGTCTTTTCTATTTTGCTTCTTGCTCATGATGATCACCTTTTTCCTGGCTTTTAAAGTGGATCTCTGCCTTTGGGGCATAGGGAACTCTGTCCCACGGTTCTTGTGCTGAGAACTTGAGGCTTTGTGTGTTATGGCCTCTGGTTCTTTCAGCTAGAAGCTAAAATGATGCAACGTACCTGGTGCTGAGCTGGCTGGTATGAGAAAGCAGAGGTCAGGTGAAGTCTTTCTCAGTTTCCCCAGAGTTACCTTGGAGCTAGCTGCATTAAGTGTGGGGGAGGGGTGGTCTGGCCACAGGAGGTCTCCTCTGCTGAGCTGGAGCATAGGCAAGCTCAGCAGTTGGTGATTCAGTCTGCATCAGTGTCTTCCTCATTCCCCTGGGGTGCTGAGGCAAGCCTGGGGTCCTGGTGTTGACAGTTATGGGCTTCATCCCCCTGGGCTCAGGATCTCCCAGTTTGTTGAGGTAGGGCTGTCTAGGACAGCTCTGATCCTGCAATGGTTTCTCTCCCCACCCCACCCCACCCCCAGCCACAGTAAGAGGCACCTTCCCTTTGCAATTTTCTTAGCTTCACTAAAAGACTGTTTACCCCTTTGGCTGATCTCACTGTTCCAGGATTTTTCCTGGGGAAATATTCTCTGGGTTTTTCAAGGTCAGTGAGGGGAGGGAGATGGCATTGACCAATCACTCTACTATCTTGGCTTCCGGAAGTTTAAGTAGGTGACTTACAGATATTTAATCTGTGGACTGATAATCTCAGGAGCAGCTGTTGCAGTTACCTGAGGTTCTGCAGTTCTCTCTTGCTCACTCCACTGGACTCCCATGTTTGATATGTTTGAGAATCCACACTGGTGCAGCTTCAGACCACCCAGGGCTTCCTGCTTGGCTTTGCTATGATGGAGTCCATGCTGGTACAGCCTGTGCACTGTGTGCTCTGCGCTCCTCCAGCCCCATGCAACAGATCCTTCCCATCTATCTTCCAGTCTGCCTGGGTTGGAAATCTGCCACTGTGTCTCCTATTGTATTCTGCCACTCTAAAATTTGTTCAGATTCTCTTTTAGAGGTATCTGAAGGAGTTTGTCTTAGAGCTTCAGTGAGTACTACTTCTCATTCTACTATCTTGACTCCGCCCCACTTCTTACTTGTATAACCTTGAGCCTAGCACTTTCTCTGGGAGTCTGTTTTCTTTTTGTCAAATTGGGTGGATGGCTCTTAAATTTACATTTTAACTCCCTCCTTGGTTGAAATCTTATGAGCCTGGAACCATATTCAGAAACAGCAGCTGACCTCAAATGACCATCTTTTTTTGGATCATTGGGGATCCCTCTACCAGAGGTTGTGATCACAAATGAGTTCTGGAATGCAGCTGTGACTTGTCAGGGCTCTGGTAACTCCATTATGAGACTAGCATGACCCTGGATCTGGCTTCAGAATGCAGTCATCTGAACACAATTAAGTGCAATCCCTTTGTATGGTCATCCAAAACCACTTGGGTTTTGTTTTGTTTTGTTTTGCTTTATAATGGCAAGGCCAGAATGAGTCTAATTAAGTAGATAGGAAGGCTTGAGCCACGTGTCAGTCTGAAGACATTAAACAATAAAGCAAAAGAGTTCACTTGACTACTCAGAAAGTTCTTTTTACTTGAGGGGTATGTTGAATTGTTCTCCCTGCTGTATACCCACCCCTGATTGGGAGCCACCTCCCACTGTGCTTAGCCTCTCCGAAGTGCTCTGCCAGCATTATCTCAAATAGTTTTTCTTCCCTTTGGGCTGATCTTTGAGGCTCAGCAGGGCCCTGGGATCTTTTTCCCCTTGTGTGAGGAGTTGAACAGATCAGAGCTTCATTCTTGGCCATGCCTTTCTCTTCTTTTGTGTGAGGCTATTTTTGGGAAATGATCAAAGGTTCAGAAATGAGATTGAACTAATGATGAAGGTTGGTGCTTCTTAATACCTCTGACTCATTCAGTCTCAAGAAGGAAGCAAAGAGTTGGGATTCATATGATTTTTGAGGGATTAATGACTATTGGAGAGGTCTGTTTTAGAACTCAGGTCTCCTAACTCTAAGTCTGAGGCTATGATGCTAGTTGCTCTGCTATGATGCTCCTGGCAGTGGTATGCCAGAAGCAATGGGAGAAAGCCTAGTGGGAAGAGGACAGCCCATGCTCAGTGATGCTATTATTTTTAGCAATAACTTAGTGACTTGACCCTTTCCTGTCCTGTCTCTCCTAAGTTCTACTCATTCATCCAAGAACTCTGCATCTTGCTTTTCAGATTCTGGTCCGGAGACTACCTGATGGCACCGAAGTTCGAGGCCGGGTGGTGGAAACAGAGGCATACTTGGGGCCTGAGGATGAGGCTGCACACTCAAGGGGGGGGAAGCAGACACCTCGCAACAAAGGCATGTTCATGAAACCAGGAACCTTGTATGTGTACATCATTTATGGGATGTACTACTGCATGAACGTCTCCAGCCAAGGTGAGTGAGGCCAGGCCTGGTGAAGGAGCTGGACCCAGGCCCAGGGTCTCTACAGCACCATCCAGGGGGCTAAACAAGGCAGTTCTTAGAGGGTTCGCCCCTTAGGCCCTTTCCTTCTCCCCAGAGAGAAGACTCCTCTGTTTGAGAGTTTCTAAAGAAGACAGACTTCTCTAAATCCAGCTCCTCTCCTCAGCCAACACTTACACATTTCTTTCTTTAACCTTCAACTCTGCTGAGAGGCAGCATGATTTTTTAAAAAATGAATATTTTTTGTCTTTACATCACCTCAGTTTCACATTTTATCCCTTCTCCATCCTTCTCTGAGGGTTTACCTTTTTCTTATTTATTTATTTATTTTATTTGTTTTCAGTTTTCAACAATCACTTCCATAAGTTTTAAATTTTGTCCTCCTCCCTCCCCATCCTTCCCCAAGACAGCTTGCAATCTATATGCGCTATACACATACATTCTTATTAAACATATTTTCACATTAGCCATGTTGCATAGAAGAATTAAAACAAATCGGAGAAACCATGAGACAAACCAAAACACAACATAGCACAAGGGAAAATAGTCTGTTTCTTTCTGCATTCAGATTCCACAGTTCTTTCTCTGGATGTAGATGGCATTTAGCATCGAGTCCTTTGGGAATGTTTTAGGTTTTTGCGTTGCTGTGAAGGGTTAAGTCGATCAGAAACAGTCCTCACACCCTGTGGCTGTTACTGTGTACAGTGTTCTTCTGGTTCTGCTCATTTTACTCAGCATCAGTTCATGTAACTCTTTCCAGGTTTTTCTGAAGTCTGCATGTTTGTCATTTTTTTTTTTTTTACATTTTCACCATAATCATGTTGTATAGAAGAATTAAAATGAGTGAGAGAAATCATATAACAAACTAAAACATAATACAAAAGAAAATGATCTGCTACCTTCTGATTGAATTCCTTAGTTCTTTCTCTGGATGTGGAAGGCCTTTTGCCTTAAAAGACCATTGGGAATTTTTTAAGTCTTTGCATTGCAGTGAAGTTCTAAGTCTACCAGAAAAAATCCTCGCCCAGTATGATATCGTTGCTGTGTACAAAGTTCTCCTGGTTCTGCTCCTTTCGCTCAGCATCACATCATATAAGTCTTTGCAGGCCTCTCTGAAGTATTTCTGTTCATCATGTCTTATGGCGCAATAGTACTCCATTACATTCATATACCATAATTTATTCAGCCATTCCCCAATTGATGGGCATCCCCTTGATTTCCAGTTTTTGGCCACCACAAAGAGTGCTGCTGTAAATGTTTTTGTACATATGGAACCCTTTCCCATTTTTATGATCTCTTGGGGAGACAGTCCTAGAAGCAATATTGCTGGGTCAAAGGGTATGCACATTTTTGTAGCCCTTTGGGCATACTTCCAAATTGCTCTCCAGAATGGTTGGATCAGTTCACAACTCTACCAACAATGAATTAGTGTTCCAACTCTCCCACATCTTCTCCAACATCTATCATCTTCCTGTTTTGTCATGTTAGCCAATCTGATAGGTGTGATGTGGTATCTCAGAGTTGTTTTGATTTGCCTCTCTCTAATCAATAGTGATTTAGAGCATTTTTTCATATGAGTATAGACAGCTTTAATTTCTTCCTCTAAAAACTGCCCATTCATATCCTTTGACCATTTATCAATTGGGGAATGACTTGTATTCTTGTACATTTGACTCAGTTCCCTATATATTTTAGAAATGAAGCCTTTATTACAGACACTAGTTGCAAAAATTCTTTCCCAGTTTTCTGCTTCCCTCCTAATCTTGGTTGCATTGGGTTTGGCTGTGCAAAAACTTTTCAGTTTTATGTAATCAAAATTATCCATTTTGTACTTCACAATACTTTCTATCTCTTCTTTAGTCAAAAATTCCCCCTTCTCCATAAATCTGATAAATACACTATTTCTTGCTCCACTAATTTGTTTATAGCATCAGTCTTTATACCCAGATCATGTATCCATTTGGACTTTATTCTTGTGTACAGTGTCAGGCATTGATCTATGCCTAGTTTCTGCCACATTGTTATCCAGTTTTCCCAGCAATTTTTGTCGAGCAGTGAGTTCTTATCCCAGAAGCTGGGGTTCTTGGGTTTATCAAACAGTAGATTGCTATATTCATTGCCTACTGTGTCTTGAGTACCTAGCTTATTCCACTTGTCTACCCCTCTGTTTGTTATTTCTTATAGCACAATAATATTCCATTACATTCATATGCCTAAGCTTGTTCGGCCATTCCCCAATTGATGGGCATTCCCTTGATTTCCAATTCTTGGCCACCACAAAAAGAGTTGCTTTAAATATTTTTGTACATGTGGGACCCTTTCCCATTTTTATGATCTCTTTGGGATACAGTCCTAGAAGTGTTATTGCTGGGTTAAAGGGTATGCACATTTTTATAGCCCTTTAAGCATAGTTCCAGGGCTTACCTTTTTAATAAAGAATTTTTTAAAAGGAAGAAAAAAAAATTCAGCAAAAGCAACAAACATACTGAAAAAAATCTGATGTTATGTTCAGTGTTTCACATCCCTGGTTCTCTACTTCTGCAGAGACTCAGGGAAAAAAGTGTATTCTCCTCTGGAAAGCAGCTTGATGTTGGGGAAAACAGACTGGATTTGGAGGGCCTTGGTCCCAGTCCAAGCCTTTGTTATTCACTGCCGTAATTGGAGGATCCTTTTCTCATCTGGAATAAAATGAAGGGGTTTGTACTTGATCTCTAAGGCCCTTCCCAAGCACCAATCTCAGGATCTGAGGGTCCTGTGAGTGCTCCTTCCCTAATTCTCTGTATGTCATTTCTCTTCCCTATCTGCTGTCTTTTAAGAAAAAAACATAGAGAAGAATCAAGAATGAATATATCATAAAATTCAAGCTGAGGAGAAAGAAGAGGTCAGAACTGGAGCTCCAGAGTTGGATGAGTGGGGGAGGAGCACAGTTGAGACTTTGGTTTTCATCCTTGAGGTTGCTTCTGAGAGCATCTGGGACCTTCCCACAGGCCTCTGGGGCATTAAGATTGTTATAGTTGCAAGGGCCTATATCCAAGGGTTAGGCCCTTAGTGAAGGCTGTTTCCATGATAGACCTGGGAAGGTAAGCACCTGAGAGTCCCTTGAAGTGTGTCATAGCTAAATAAATATTGATTGATTTGGAAGTAAAGAGAAAGAGCAGGGAAGTCTAGCTGCTCTGAATAGAAGTTTGAGAATAGGAACTTATGGTCACTTTAATATTGTCCCTTTAACTCTGACCCCCTCCATTCCCTACCCCCAAGAAATGGTTGTCTTTTGTTTTCCCTGTAGCAGGCCATTCTATCTCCATTCTGCCTTGAAAGGGCATTCTCTTTATTGGAAATAGCCCGGCTTCAGCTCCCTTGCTTTCCTCCCATATCTTGCCACTTGAATAGTACAGAGTAAATTTGATTCCAGAATTGTAAGGACCAAATCCAGAGAGTTTGGGAAGGGAAGAGAAGGGATCTGCCAGAATAAGAATGCCAATCATAACTGTAGCTTCAGTCCAGTGAGTGTACCCAAGCTTATACTTGGTGCTGTACTAGAAAGAGATGGAAAAGAAGGCTCTTGTTAGAGAGAATGAGTGATCATGGGACACTTACATGGGCTAGGCGCTGTGCCAGGGATGGAGGTACAAATACAAGCCAGCAAGGCAGGCTCTGCCCTCAAGGAGCTTCCATTCTCACCGGGGAAGAGAATACATTTAGAGAAGCAGTGGCCAGGGAGAGAGAAAGGTGAGTAGTTATAAGGAATTGGACATGTGATTTGATTCCTGTTGTCAGAGCTAGAGTTGGGGAGGGTGGGAAGATAAATGCATGCTGCAGTTTGACATGAGGATGCCCAGGAGGGGGCTGAATTCTCATCAGTCAGAACCTGCTCTCACAGGGGGCCAGGAGAAAGAAGAGGAGGCAGAAAATGAAGATGCTTGAGGTTTAGGGAGGCTGCTGGGAGATGGTAGAAAAATGAAAAAGCATTATTAAATACTTATTGTGTGCCAGTACTGGGCTAAATGCTGGGGATATAAAATACAAAAAGGAATACAGTCCTTGTTCTCAAGGGAATAAGAAAAGATAATGCATTAAAGGCAGTGGTGGTCAGGGAGGGGTGATTTGCTCAGAGTAGTCACTGGGGTGTTGCTGGCAGCCATGGGGCAGGCAATTGATTGAAATGTCCTTTCCAGGAATAGTAAGTATATATGTCTCCAGCAATACCAGATTGTGTACGATCAAGTACCAGCTGGAGAGGAGGGAAAGATGAAAGGAGGCTACAATAGTTGAAGAAAGTTTCTTCTGGGAAGGGGGCACTTGGAAGTAATTTATTACTTTATTCAAAGACACCAGACTTCTTGACACCCAGAACCTCAGCTACCTTGGGAGAGTGACCAAGCCCTAGCTTGCCTCACCTGGAGGAATAAGCCGAGACCAAGACCCAATGGTCCTGGCCTTTTCCCCTGACAACACCACTGTATGGAGACTGAGCATTCCAATTCTCTTGCCACCTGAACTATTCTTCTGTGTTTAGTCATATTCCACCACCTATTACTTTCCCTGTCCTTCTACTAATTTCCAGCTGCCTCAGAGTAAATTGTCCCCAACTTCCAGTTTCCATTGTCATCCCATCCTCAACATCCTTCACCACCCAATTTTCTCTCCAACTGTTCCTCTACTTTTCTTTCTTTCTTTTTAAAATAAGTTTCCATTGGCATTTTCTTTTTCTTACATCTCCATAGTGATCCCAAGTATTCATCCCCATTCTCCTTCCCCTCCCAGGAAACCATCGAATATGACATAGTATTTTTTTTGAGAGGAAAAAAAAGCATAATGGATCAATACACTGAAAAATTCTGAAAATGTGGAATATGTAAGACCTGTATACCCACCACCTCCAACTTCTTACTTCTCTTCATTTGAGTCCCACTTGGTTTTTATGATTTTGTTACTTTCACTTTGGGTTTTCTGGGGTGTTGTTCTTTCTGTGTCTGTTGTGTCCATGGTTCTGCCCCTCTACCTTGGCAACAGCTCACACAGCTCTTTGTGTGCTTCTCTGTATTGACCACACACATCACAGTGTAGTAATATTCCATTTCATTCATGTGCCACCATTAGTTTGGCCATTCCCCAGTTGATGTGTGCCCCTGCTTTTTCACCGTGCCTCTGGAATTTCTGTTTCATTATGAACAAACTTCCCTTCATTCTGTATCACTTTCCTTACTACTCCTGTCTTTTTGCCTGCTTTGAAACCTGACTTCTCACAGATGACACTGAATCCCTGGCTATCATATCTACCGCTGGTTGTGTGTTCTTCCACACCTCTCAGATGTGCTGGCCCTGCATTGGCAAACAGAGCACACCTTGCTCCCTGCTGCCACTTTCGGGCCCTCCCTTTGCCACACTCTCTTAGCAGCTTTCCTCCTTTAAATTTTATTCTGTTAAAAACTCTAACCCCATGTAGCCCAGAGAATAATAGCTGCTGTCAAGAAACTGACATTCAAAAGGAGGAGAAAATATGAACATATGTTAGCATAGATAGAATAAATATAGAGTAAACACAAGTTAATTAAATATTGGGTAGTTAGGGAGGAAAGACATGAGCAGGTGAGGGGATCAAGAAAGTCTTTGTTTAGAATGTGGTGCTTGGGCTGAGGCTTGAAGGAAGTGAAGGATTCTACCAAGTGGAGATGGGGAAGGGATGCATCCCAAGCATGGAGGATGGCGAAAGCATGGAGAGGAGAGATGGAGTGCCCACCCCTGAGAAGGACCAAGAGAGGGCCCGGGTTGGACCACAGAGTGCAGGATAAAAGAGCACTGTATAAGGAAGTCAGAAAGGCAGGTTGGGGCAAGTGGTAAAGACTTTATGTTTGATCCTAGAGGCAAGAGGAAACCAGTGGAGTTCATTCATGGGAATGACATGGTCAGAGCGGAGTTTTAGGAAAGTCCCTTTAGGAACTGGCTGAAGGATGAATTGGAGTGGGGAGAGTCTTGAGGAAGAGAGACCAGTAGGAGTCCATTGCAGTAGTCCAGGTAAGAGGTGATGTGGAGCTGAATTAAGGCAGTGACTATGTGAGTAAAGGGAAAGGGTGAGCTAGAGATAAAAACGACAGTTGGCAAAGGAATCATTAATATAGGTTGAAGGTTAGTGAAGAGTTAGGGTGACACTGGGGTCACCAACCTGGGAGACGGAAAGCTTGGTAGAGGTTGAGGTTTGGGGGACATGGTGAGTTCTATTTTAGACATGTTGAGTCTGCGACATCTCTGGGACATACAGTGGAAATATGCAGTAGGCATCTGGTGAATTGGGAAAGGAGGTCGAGAGAGACTGCTCCAGGATATGGAGATTTTCATCGGGATGACAATTAAACCCACAAGGGTTGATGAGGTCACCAAGAGCAGGAATAGATAGAAGAGGGCCTAGGATATAGCCTTGTATTATAAAATTACTGGGTATGACCTAGATAATGAGTCATCAAAAGAGACCAAGATATGGTAAGATGGGAACCAGGAGAGAGCAGTGTCTTTAAAAACTCAGAGGGGAGAGAATGTGCAAGAAGAGAGGGTGGTCAACAGGGTCAGAGGGTACAGGTTAAGAAGGATGAGGTTGGGGAAAAAAAGACAAAAAGATTTATCAATTAAGATAGCTGGTGACTTTGGAGAGAGCTATTTCAGTGCAGTGATGAGGTCAAAAGTCAGATTGCAGCATCAGGGAGTGAGAGAAGAAATGAAGGCAAAGAGTGTAAGTGACTTTTTGGAGGTTGAGTCACAAAGGGAAGAGACAGAGAAAGATAGCTTGAAGGGAGGGATAGTAGGATCTTGAGAGGATTTTTTAAGGATGGAGAAGCCTTGGGTGTGTTTGTAGGCAGCAGAGAAGTCAGTAGGCAGAGAGATTGGTGATTAGAAAGGGAGAAGGAATGCTTGCTGCAGAAGATGGGAAAGGGATGTGATCAAAGACCATTGTATAGAGGGGTTGATCTGCAGCAAGAAGTGACATTTCATTATAACGGGTTATATAAAAGGAGAGATTAAAAGATAATGTCAGAGGGATGTGAGATGAGAAGGAAGAGAGGAGAGGACTGAGTGGCCTCAACTTAGAGACTTGGGGAGATGAAAGTGTGGGAGCCTTGAGAAGAGGTCTGGGATAGCTTCCGTGGGAGTGAGATAGGGAATGAATAAAAAGGAATAAAAGGATTGCCTTGTTTCAGCCAAGCGCAGGTGAAGTTAGATAACAAATCTGGAGTGTATCCCAGTCAGCACGGGGGTGTGATTTCTAGTTATTTCAAACAATAAATGAGTGGGAGTGGAAGAAGTGCATGGTGGGAGTAACCCAGGGTTGGGGTTTTGCAAGGGATGAACGAACAGTAACCGGCCAGGGATTTGAGACCAGAGAACAATATATGAACCTGAAGTGTTTAACTGTAGGATTGTTAACTATAGGAAGTCTAAGCAGGGTCCATGGCCCTGAGGGGTGAGGAGAGACTGGAGGTTTTGAAGAGGGTAAAGAATAGAGGTGTAAAACCTAGGGAGAGACTTGTGGCCACATTGGGAAGGTTCAAGTCTTCATTAAAGAAGTAGAAGGCCATGCAGGCTGGACTTAGGGGAATACTCCCTGGATGATTTTTTGCAATGTGACAAAGACAAGCGGAAAGATGTGGTGGCAGTGACAGTGGGCCAGCAGGCCACAGAAGTGGAGGTGCGGACAGAATGAGCAGCTACTGCCCCTGGGCTGATATCATGCTGTGGCATCTCAGAAGAGATGGGCAGGCTTGGCATCCAGGACACAGGTGGTGGATGTAACCATGGCAAGGAAGAGGGAGGGTGCAAAACGTGGGCTTTCTGAGGTAGATGAAAGGAATGTTCATAGGGTCATAGAACTTAGAGCAGGGGCTGGGGGGTTCCCTACCTTTGGAGGATGAGAACCCCTTTTTTTATGTTTCTTTTTTTTAATATAAATTTATTTATTTAACTTTTTACATTCATTTTCACAAAATTTTGCGTTCCAAATTTTCTCCCCATTTG
>CM053769.1:42844356-42972529 GCA_028658325.1 Potorous gilbertii | reverse complement strand
TGGAGCTCCTGCCTGCTCTGGGAGCCTCTGGCTGCCCGCTGCCTCTGCCGCTGCCTCCTGAGGGGGCCTGAGTCATGGAGACACCCCTCTCCCCTCTCAGTCCGTCCAGACATCTTTCTCACTGACCTGTGCGTCTGTGGGTGGAGGGGCCTTCGTAGCTGCCCGAGATTCCATCCCTGAAGCCTGCTCGGATCTGCTCCTCTCAGTGCCGCGTGGCCAGGGCAGGGCTGGGCTCCGCTCCCGTCCGGTGTGCAACGGACCTTTGGGATCAGTTTTTCAGGGCTTTCTGGAACGGAAATCTTCTTCACTGTGTTGCTGTGCGGCTTCCACTGTTGCAGAATTTTTTGGCGTTCTTTTTAGAGGAAATCCATGGGCTGTGGGTTCGGAGCTAGCATATGTGAGTTTTCTACTCCGCCATCTTGGCTCTGCCCCCCAAGAACCCTTTTTTTAATGAAAAAAATTTTACAGCTCTTCATATGATATAGTTGCACTAGTACCTCGTAAAACTGATAACAAGAAGCTACTGTGAATTCAGTCATGCTTTTATATTTTAATCACAAGGCCATATACATTTATTTGAAAATAATAACATATACATAATAATATGTCCATATGTGAATTTCAGTCTACAGAAGGTATTTTTTCTTATTTATTATATTAAGTCATCCTGCATATTTTAGTAGAGCTAAATGTAGATTTAAAAATGAGTGTTTCATGGATCCCAAGATTGTTTCAGTAACGCCCTGTGTGCTTTACCCTTCCATGCCTTCTCCCCCCGCCCCCATCCCACAGGTTCAGAACCATTGATCTAGTCCAATTCCTTTAATTTACAAAGGAGCAAACTGACGCTTAGAGAGGTTAGGTGACTTGTACAGAGTCACCTAACGTAGGTGGTAAATAGTCCAAACAGGACTCCAGCTACGATCTTTGGACTCCAAGTAAGGAGGCAGTGATCTGCAGCAGAAAAGAGCCCTAGATGCATGGTCAGACCACCTGGGGGCAAATCCCACTTTTAGTCCTTAACGTCTTCTTGGGATGCATGTTGTTTCGTGCCTCACCTTCCTCCTCTGAAAAATGGAGCAAGTACTTTCTGCTTTTCCCCATCATGCATGGGGCTATAATGAGGGTCAGATGAAATAATGGATGGAAAGTATTTATATTTATGGTGCTCCCTTAGGAGAGTGAGCGTGAAAGAAGTGAAGGGAGTTGGAACCTCGAGACTGGAAAAGTTTATACGTGGGACTCTGCTAGCTCCTAATTTTGTCTTCTGTTTGGGAAAGAAAACACCCAGTTTTCTCCTTTGGGCTTAAAATAAAAGAACTCAATCTTTGAAAGGAAAGAAAGTTGTCTTGTCAGCACTTTGGCTCCCCCGGCACCTGTGTGCTGGGGCGACGTTCATGAACTCTCTGTGTGGTCTGGGCGCCTCAAACCCTCAAACCCACAAGAATGAGCGAGACAGCCAAAGATGTGTTGGCCCCACAGCCCTTCAGCGAGTACAATGGGTTTCTTAAAGGCGCTTTCAGTTACACTGACTCTTCCCAAAGCTATTTCCCAGGATGGCTAAGAGCCTTTTGTCAGACACATGTTATAAACTTTCTCCTCACGCATGGGTCTCGCCCAGCCAAGTACAGGCCCGATTCTTACCCCCAGCTTTTGAGTTCTTCCTCTTCAGAGCTAACCACTTTGGTAGTACCTAAATTGTTGATTAGATTATGGGATCCTCTTCTCCTGCCTCCCGCTTCTAGCTCACTCCCCCTGTGGCTTTCTTGGTTAACCATTTCCTTCTTCTGACCCTGCTCCTTCAGAGAGCCTGAAATCCCTGCTCCCTTCTTCCCTGGGCTAAGTGGGTAGACATTCTTTTTCACAGTCACCCCTGCTACAGATAAGCATTTCAGAGCCTCCATAGGCAGTCCACCTACACAGTTTCTCTTTCTCCTGTTCTAGAGATAATCTTTAGCTCTTGACATTATTTCAGCCCAAATGAACATGTTTGTTAGTCCTGAAACTTCTATGGTCCATACTTGAACTATAATAATGCCTCCTCCCTCACAACTCTATAATACTCAGCACCTTATATAAAGCATGATAATTTTTAGGACTTTACCATTTGCATGGCACTTTCAAATACATTTTAATTTGAGCCTTAAAACAACCCTGGGATATAGACAAGGCAGGGTTTTTGATCCTCATTTTACAGAGAAGGAAATAGGATTCCAGAGAAGTGAAGTGATTTGCCTCCAGTCACAAAGCTGCCAGTGAGCCAGAGAGCCAGTGCTCCAACCCTGACTCTACAAAGAGGCAAGAGTTCTTCCTTTCTGTGATGCCATTCTGCTACCTTCCCATAGACGCAGGAGATAACCTGCTATGTTCTAGGCACTGTGCTAAGCCCTGGAGATACAGAGAAAGGCAAAAAACTGTCTCTGCTAGTCTGTTGAGAGAGAGAACCTGAAAAACGACTGTACAAACATGATATACGTACATCAGATAATTGGAGAAGAACAACAGAGGGAAGTCACTAGTATTTGGGGGATCAGAAAAAGCTTTTCATAGAAGATGGAACTTTAGGTGGAACTTGAAAGAAGCCAGGCAAGCCAGGAGGTACAGATGAGGAAGGAAAATATTCTAGGCATAAGGAACAGCCAGTGAAAATGCTGGAGTTGAGTTGTCTTGTGTTAAGAATACCAGAGAAGCCAGTGTCATTGGATCACAGAGCATGTGGTAGGAAAGAAGGTGTAGGAAGACTTGAGAGGTAGAAGGGCCAGGTTGTGAAAGGAGCATTGTGTATTTGATCTTGGAGGTGCTAGGAAGCCACCAGAGTTTATTGAATTTTTGTTGTTCAGTCATTTTCAGTGGGTTTGATTCTTTGGGACTCCATTTGTGGTTTCCTTGGCAAAGATACTGCAGTGGTTAGCCATTTCCATCTCCAGCTCATTTTACAGATGAGGAAACCGAGGCAAACAGTGTTAAGTGACTTGCCCAGGGTCACACAGCTAGTAAGTGTTTGTGGCCAGATTGGAACTCAGTCTTCTTAACTCCAAGCCTGGTGCTCTATCCACTGTGCCACCCAGCTACCTGTTTATTGAATAATCTGCAGAATATAGTGAGATCTTCACTTGAGGAAGATCAGTTTGACAACTGAATGGAGCGTGGAATGGGGTGAGGAGGGACTTGAGGAAGCTAGACCAGCATCTGCTATGGTAGTAATCTATGTGTGAGGTAAAGAGGGCCCACCCAAAGGTGGTGGCTTGGGAGATGTTACAAATATAAAATCAATGGGACTTGGCAGTTGATTCGATATGCGGAGTGGGGGTAATGAGTTGAGAATGACATCTAGGTTTCAAGCCTGGGGTACTGGGAGGATGCTGGTGCAACTCATCAGTAACAGGGAAGTTCAGAATAACAGCAGGTTTGAGGGGAAAGAGTTAAGTTTTGTTCATGTTGAACTTAAGATGTCTACAGAATAAGAGGGGAAGTCACTGGCTTTCCATGTGGTTTTTTATCCACAGATTGAAAGACAGGGATAAATGCTCTAGAGAGCGAAGCCTCCGAGGACACTGATTCTAACAGCACCTGTGCAGATGAGCAAGAGAAAGATTGAGGAGGCCAGGGGCCTGCCCAGATGGGCCTTCCTCGCACCCCCTTTCCATTCCTGTGCATACCCCTCTTTGTGACATTTGCTGTGGTTCCCATATTGCCCAAGCAGATCCTTTCCTGTGGTATCTCTGGATTCAGA
Organism: Potorous gilbertii; assembly: GCA_028658325.1. Lineage (NCBI taxonomy): Eukaryota > Metazoa > Chordata > Mammalia > Diprotodontia > Potoroidae > Potorous > Potorous gilbertii. The sequence goes on along the minus strand of CM053769.1, from coordinate 42,968,796 downwards.
GAATGGCTTTAGGTTTCCCATTGAGGGGAGGGCCATATCGTGACAATGTTCAAGTGGTCCTTTCTGCCCCTTGGCATGACTTCTGAGCTCAAGCTTCTCTTATTCCATTTTCTGTCCCTTTTCTTCACCCCAGACTTACAGAACCTACTGGTTTTCCTGTTGCCCTTGTGGAGGAGTAGCCTCCTATGAAAACCACCATATTCATGGGCCTAAGGTAGAAAGTATCAAGCTTCAGAATCTAAATGAAATTGGGCAGGATAATCTCAATCATGTGGGCTAGAAGTCTCAGCCCTGTCCCTGACTAGCTCTGGGACCTTCTTAGGTAAGCCAGTTTTCACTGATAGCTTCTGTAGAATGAAGCAGTTGTTCCTTTCGGTGATAACATTCTATGCTTTACATCTCTAAAAATCAAAGGGTTGGAGTGCTGTCATCTAAGAATGGCCCCAGTGGGTGAAAGTAGATGTTCTCAGAGTAGTTGCTGTTTCTCCCTCATACTTCCTTAGGCTCCTTTATGCTTACAGATGAGGAAAAGAGGTTCAGAGAAGTGACAGGATTTACCCAAGGTCACAGAGTTGGGCATGAACCCCAGGCATTCTGACTCTAAAGCTGATGTTCCTTCCAGTACAGCCACTGTTATTCTCTGGCCTCAGTATTTTCCAACTTGCTCTCCTCCGAAGCTCGATTTCCTCATCTATAATGAAGATAATGACAGTTGCATTATTTCCTTCAGGTGAAGAAAGTGTTTTGTAAGCCATAAAACACTATAGAAATGTGAGTAGCTGTCATTGTAGGTTTTAAGTGTCATGTGACCTTAGCAAAGAGATATCTCTGGGCTTCTTTGGGCCTTGGGATTCCTATCTGTTCAGTGGGTAGATTCACCCGTTCTTTCTCCTTCTACTTCTACTGAAAGTCAGGCAGGATAGAGGACCTTGAATCCTTTAGGGGAGAGTCACAAATGATCTTGATGGTTACTCATTATCCTTTTGCTTGACACATCATAGCACCACCACACATGGTACACAGCATGTTTTGCTTACTCATATGTAAAAAAGAATAAAGAGGGGAATCCATGTTGACAACTTACCTCTGCAGCACTAAGGGCCGAAGCTTTTTGACTCCTCAAAAGGTCAGAATGGAAGCCTTAGAAGGACCTAGCTTATTGTGATAGTAGACACAGAGATTGACTGCTAGACATACAGCTTTGCTTCCTCCCATTGTGGGGTATATGGGATGTCTTGGGTCAACCCTTAATGAAAGGATAGGTTCCCTAGAGGCAATCTTTGGGGATGATACTTTGGTCTCCCAGGAGGCCTAGCTTTTATGGTTTTCATGAGCTCATTTTCTGAGAAGGTCCAAGGAGTCTACAGCAGAATTCCAAGTCTTCTTCATCACTGATGAGCTCCCTGGATTGAGGAAGTTCTGGGAATGAGTTTGCAACTTAACTGTTGCACACTAGATAGACAGAAGGTAAGGCATTGGCAGTTGACCCTTGGTTAGGGCAAGGGACGGTTCTGTAATTTTGGAAATGCTAACTAGGGTGGGGAGAGTAGGGGGATATTGAGACCAAAGGGGAAAAAAAACGGAGACACATTTGACACGTGTTGGTGAGATTACAAGAAGACCTAATTGACAAGAATGGAATCACATGTTTGGTGGAAGGAGCTTTCCCTTTTTCCAGGGCAGTTGTACTCTCTCTTCATACTACTTGTATTTATTTCCCTGTGCATACATTGTATTCCTCCAGTAGAAATCAAGCTCCTTGAGGATTTTTTTAATATCCTTGTCTTCCATCTTAGAGGGGATTAAATTTATTAAACTGAGAAGTAGTGTAGGATCAGACTGAGCATCTTAGACTCGAAATAGGGAGCTATTGAAGGTGTTTGAATTCACAAACGAGATGAACAGAGCAGTTAAGATACACAGCGGGACACTAGAGAAAAGTTTGAAAGCTATTACGTGGTCCAGACAAGGGGTAATGAGATAAATGTGAAGTCTTACCTTTAAGTGGTTTTTTAAAAATTCGCTTTCCAGGTACAAGATAGGAAAGACACATTATTTGTAAGCTGGAGAGCATCCAGGGGGCAACCATAATGGTGAAGATTTGTTTGTGGAGCTAGGGGTGTTGATCCTAGAGAGCAGACCATGATATTAAAATATTTAGAGATACATGGAAGGATTCGATTTATTCTATTGGGCCCTAGAAGGCAAAACCAGGAGCTTGAAAACTTGGAAAGAGATATATTTAGGTATGATGTAAGGAGAAATTTCCTGACAATTAGAGCTACTCAGAAGTAGAATTGGCTGCCTTAGGAGGGAATGGCTTTGTCTTTTGGAGGCCTTGAAGGAAAGCTGATGGCCACTTGTCAGTTATGAGAGGAGTCTATCGTAAGGAAATCTGAGAAAATTTGGCTATAGGAGAGGAATTGTGATTCCTGGATTTGAGAGAAGGTCACGTGGTGCCATTTACAGAAACAAGACAGTTAGCGGGGTACTCGGGGATTCCTTTTGACAGAAAGTTCACTGAGGGAACATAAAGCAGAGCTGGCCTCCTTGCACAACACTGAGCAGGATTCCCTATTTCTGCCTTCTCTTTCTCCAGGAGGTTTCCAGCTTTGGGGATGGGGAACTGATGTGAACAGAAAATTGTGCTGACACTTGCAGTTTTATAGAGGGCCCAGCAATGAACATATTCTGTGGCAAGGAAATGTCCCTCATGGACAAGAGCCTGGCTCCCCCCAGGGTATGGGGTGGAAGTGAAATGCTGCTGTTACCCTCAGCCACGGAGTCAGGCACTGCCCTTCAATGCTCGGCCACCACTGGACAAACGTGGATGTGAACAGGCTGTTGAGGAACCGATGCAGTATTTGCAGGGGAGTTAGCACTTCAGGGCTTTGTTGGCCTCCATCATATCTTTACATTCTTTGAAAGCTTGCTGCAGATGTGTTTGCAGACACATCCAGGCCAAGATTATCAGCTCTTTTCTCTGGTTTCCAGTCTGTCCCAGGAAGGACTCACTCACTTTGAGTTTCCCAAGTTTTTAGCTCTGCTGGATGCTTCCCCCTGACTTCTTCTGAACAAATGAAAGGCAAGGACAGTCTAGTGTGGAGCAGAGGCCATGGGCCCCCAAGAAGGCTGATGCTGAGGGAAGGAGGCCGCAAGGGCAGTGAGTCACTGGGGTGGAGGGGCAGGAATATCCTGTTCTCAAGCAGCTCAAATTTGTCAGCCAGAGGCTGGATTGAGCGTGAGAGCTCCGTTGAACTCAGCCTGCCTGTGGTCGGTCCCCTAGGGCTGTGTCCCACTCGGGAGAGTCAGCCTGTCCGGACAGCCAAGTGGGAGGGTGTCTGTAAATTTATGAGAGATTTTACATACAGGTTCTGGTTTAGTTGAAAACAAAAGCTACTTTGATATGGCATTGTCCCTCCCCCTCTTCTCACCCACTTACTGGCTGGGGATTTGTACCTTTCTATTTCCATGTGACCCTTTAGTTCTTGGCTAGCGGGAAAGCCTAGAGGAATCCCCAGGAGGCAGCAGGAAAGGTCCCTCAGGGCAGAGATGTAGAGGGGTCTGGGAAGACTAAGGAAAGAATTAGGACTGTGGGGGGAAGGGAAGTGAAGAGGTGGTCTAAGCTAGGCTCCAGATAAAGCACATCCCATCAGACAGTGTGGATGAGGGAATTCCCATCTTAGCCCTATCACTACTGTGCTGGCATGACACTGGACTCTGGGCTGCATGAAGGTAATTACTTGCCTCAACAGCCCTACCAGCACTGTCCTAATTTTACAGATGAGGAAACTGGGACTCCACTCCAGGAGGGGGGGCGCTGTTAAGGATCATAGGATTGTGAACTGAAGAGGGAGGCTCAGAGAGGTCACCCCCACGCCGTGGTGATGGAGCTCGAATTCAAAGCCGAGTTTTCTGATTTCAGCACTCCTTCACTCTTCTACTCAAGGAAGTACCTGAAGAGATCATCTTCCTCCACGCCCTCAGACTGCCTAGCTCTTTTACCTGATTCACAGAATGCCCAGTGCTTGACAACAAAGCACCACATGTGATCTCAGAAACCGTGGCCTAAATTCCAAGGCAGTAAGGAGAGAGCACCTGCTTCTGTTCCTTATGAGGGGACACATGTTTGTGCAGAGTTGTCTCCATTCAGTGCACTTTGGAAAGGCGCAGGGGAGAACCACTTTCTTGTGTCATTCCTTATTCTGGCAGCATTCTTCTGACTTGATCAGCTCTTTTGACTTGGCCCAGTCAGGATACAGGTAAGGTAATAGGTAGGGAGACAGACTAGAAACCTTTGAGCCAGTGCTTTCCCCAACGAGCAGGGCCTGTCTGAGGCTCCAGATGGCTTTATTTACTGGGAAAATAATCTGGGATTGGTGAGCTCCAGGGCCCAAAGCTGAGGCCTTGGGTGTGGGCAGGGGAGTAAGACCTCCTGAGATCTGCTCTGCTGGCCTCCTGTAGGAGGACGGCTACAAAGGAGGTATCATGCTTAAAACTTGTACGGAGGCTGGATTTGCCAAAATTTGACAGATTTGTCCTGTTGGGCCGGCCCATTTTTGGATGGCGTTAAAGTCAGGCTCTCTCTCCACCGTCCCTCTTGGCACAGGAGAGCATGTCCTAGATGTGGGTGCACAGAACTACGAAGCCCATGAAAGCTGCACACTGCTCGTTACACTTGTCCCTCGCACTCAAGGTTGTTCAGCATCTTGGCTTAGTTTCTTTCCTAATTATGGATTTGCCTCTAACAGAACATTGATTACTGAAGACAATTTCTTCCTCAAAAGAATGAGGAAGGAACTTTGGTTTGGGGCCTGGTTTTCCTCAGTTTCCCTCCTGTGCTGTTTGTGACTTGCTGTTGTTTCCATTAGCATAAAGGGAAGAAAGATCAGGAGAAGCAGCCAAGAGGTTTTCTTGTCATGACTGATGACTTGTAGTACCGCAATAAAAACTTGTAAACTAATTAATTAGTGAGCTTAAAAATGTATTTCACTGTTTTGAGAAAATGAGTTATTACTCTTGCCAGATTAATTCCCAACCCTTATCTAAGGATACCACAGTTGGGCCCAGTCTCACAGTGGGGCTGGGGGAGGGTTCTTACTACTTTGCATTGCCTTGACCCACTCGCAGAAATCCTTCCAAAATTCTCCTCATACCCTGTAACTCAAGACTTGTGCTTGCCATCTGCAGGTGAAGGGGCATGCATCCTTCTTCGTTCCCTGGAGCCAGTGGAAGGCCTGGAGATGATGCGGCAGCTTCGTAATGCCCGCCGAAAAGGAGCTGCCAGGGCCCTCAAAGACCGGGAACTTTGCAATGGTCCCTCTAAGCTGTGTCAAGCCCTGGCTATTGATAAGAGCTTTGACCAGAGGGACCTGGCGAAAGAGGAAGCCCTTTGGCTGGAGCAGGGCCCTGAAAGGCCAGGGGAACACAGTGTGGTGGCAGCAGCCAGGATTGGTATCAACTATGCTGGAGAATGGGCCCTAAAGCCACTCAGATTCTACATCCAAGGCAACCCTTATGTCAGTGTGGTGGATCGAAAGGTAGAACAGGAAATGCAGGCCAGTGACTAGGGCCCAGCTAGGGAAGCCAAGCTGCTGCTGCTGGTGCTACCAGTGAATTTAGCACTTGCAAGCTGAGCCCCTGGTATGTCAAGGCCATGGCTTGGCTAGGCTACAATAAAGATTTTAAAGGTTTAGAAAAATAAATTCTTGTTTCCACAAAACAATGTTAGGTAAATCATGTACATACAAGTATCTCAACTTTTTTTCAGTGTGGTGTTTTAGGGCAGGAAAGTCAGCAGCCTTCAAGGAGATTAACTATGGCTGTTCTCTAAGCCATGGGTTAGAGGGTACCTAACCCTCTCCTTTAAAGCAGTCTGACTTTCTAATTGCAGATATCTATGGCCTTGCTCAAACAGCAGGGCAGAAGCCCTGGGCATCTGAAGATACCAGCCAGGCCATGGTCTTACCTTTTTCTCTAGCCCTGACACCATCATCCTTGCTAGTTGCCAAAATGTCCTAGCAGGCCTTCTCAGAGGTCTGCCCTGGGGCCCAAAGTGGTTTTTCTCAGAGAGCCTGGTGCAGACCCCAAGCTGTTTCCAATGCTGCTGGCTCAGGGACATCCTGACCAGCTCTCCAGCTGATGCAAAAATCATCTAACATCAGGAGGGCCCAGGGTCACTGCCTACTTAAGCATTTTACCATAACAGCACAGAAAGTGTATTTATTTTCACAGACAGAGTCTGGGAGAGGCTCTGACAGAGACGACCTAATTGACTGTGAATCTCATCAGGGGTGGCTGCCACAGCATAGAGGGAAACTCTTGTTTTCCCATTGCCTTAGCGCTGCTGTTTACACATCTCTTGGCCAGCTTCTGCCCTTAAATGCTGTCAAGGCATTCAGGCCACTCTGCATGGGAAGGGTCCAGAGGGTTAAGTCACATTTTCTATAAAGGGCTTTCATAAGAATATGGAGAGAAAAACTGATCAAGGGGCTATATCCCCTTTAAGGGGGGAGGGCACTCCTTATAGAAACTGAATGATAATTATAAGGGACAGGAAAAAGGTAGGAGCTAGAAAGCTGACTCCTGGCTCTTTTACTTTCCTACGACATCCTCTACAGCCCCTAAACTCTGGGGCTGCACCATGGTTGGATTAAGAAGATCAACCTTTAGGAGAACCTTATAAAAATCATGTGCTACTTAAGCAGGGAAAGGAAGGCCTCTCAGCTTCCCCCACCCCACCAATCCTAGGCTGATAACCAGCAAGTATACAGGATAGTCACGGGTGCAGGAATGACTAGCAAGCTGAGAAGAGGGGCTGGAGGGAGTCCCCATGCCATAGTCTAGCAGCAGGCTCAAACTGAGCTGGAGCCCACAGCCAAATCCCGATTAAGAAGCTAGCATGTGAGTCAAAGTCATGTTATTTCAGGGCATCTTTCTCCAGCCTAACTGAGCTACCAAAGAGCCTTTCCTCCACCTACATCCAGAATTCAAGATCCAAGTGAAGTGGACCTTTAGGTCCCACTAATACTGTAACCCTTAGAAGGCCACATAGTCACTGCTGGTTCTCCAGAGGAGAAATAACAGGAAGCCCACCTTAGAGGCTGAGGGGAAACCAACCATGGTCCCAAGACAGCCACCCGTCCCCTCTGGGCCTGTGCTGGCGCTCCTCTGAGCAGAGGGCTAGCTCCCCATTCATTTCAGAAGTGATTGGAAAACTGAGATAACAGGGTCCTCATGGTTGGTGACCACCAGCACGCTTCGGAACTTGTCAAAGAGCATCAGCAGTTGGGATCGCCGCATGTTTTCATTGTACATGATCTCCTCCAGGTGATGGCGTCCCCGAAAATAATGTAATAACCTGAGAGGGAAGAAGAAATTAGTAAAGGCACCTCAAAGGTCCTTGGCAGCACTTTGCCAGATGAAAAAATTGAGGAAATTGAGACCCACTGAGGTTAAATGACTTGTCCATTGTCAAAGGGGTAACATATGTGTGTGTGTGTATACACACACACACACACACACACACATACATATGCATATATATACACATATGTGTGTGCATATACATCTGTCTATATATCTCTATGTATCTCAGAGGTAGGATTTAAGAGCCAATGCTCTGTCTACAGTATGATGTTGTAGGGTATTTGCTGGCCTTGTCAGCACTGGTTCATATCCTTATTCTAGGTAGTCTCTGCTGGCTTCAGTTTGTATAGCACTCATCTAAGTTCCCTCACTTGGTTCTTGTAGAACCCGCCCTCTCACATACGGGTCTGAACTTGTGATGTCACTGGCACAGGGATGAATCAGAAACCAGGATTTAAACTCAGATCTTCCTGCTAAGTCTGGCTTTTCTGATCACTGTATTCATGCTGGCATTTATACAGTGCTTTTTATAAAGTCTGAAAATTGCTTAAATGTATGTCATTTCATAATACAGAAATGATTATTTCTATCTGACAACGAAGAAATTAAGGCAGAAAAAACTGGGACACTAATGGAGCTGTGACCTGATCCAGTCATTCCAGAGAACAATTTGGAACTATGCCCAAAGAGATACAAAACTTTGCAACCTTTGACCCAGAAATACCACTATTAGGGTCTATATCCCAAGGAGATCCAAAAAAACCAGAAAAAGAACTGATATGGACAAAAATGCCTGTAGCAGCTTTTTGTGGTGGCAAAGAGTTAGAAATTGAGGGGATGCCTATCAAGGGGAATGGCAGGACAAGTTGTGGTGTGTGACTGTGATGGAATACTGTTGGTGCTACATGAAATGACAAGATAGTTTTATGATGAAAAAGCTATCCACTTCAAGAGAAAGAACTGATGGGCCTCTGAATGCAGACTGAACCATACTTCGTAAAATTTTTTTTCTTTTTGTCTGTGTCTTCTTTTGCAACATGGCTAATATGAAATTGTTTTGTGGGACTAATTGTATATAATCTATACCAAACTGCTTGCCTACATGGGGGGAGGGAGGTAGAGAATTTGGAACTCAAAAATTTTAAAAACGTTAAAAATTAGTTTTACATGTGATTGGAAAAAATAAAATATAAAAATAAGAAATATGAAGACACGGGGCATTCACAGGTCTCTTTCCACCTCACCTCTTGCTGTTTTGTTTTAGACTCCTGCTTCATTTTATGCCAAATGTCAAGGATGACGATAACTTGTACATTTCTCTCCTTCTGAATCCCAGTACACAAAGAAGCTAAGGAAAGGTGGGTACACAGTGGAAAGCAGAGTGACAGATGGATACATTTTCCCTCTTCCTTCAGTCATCAGAGGATTACAGGATTAGTGCCTGGCATCAGGCAGGGCACCTCTGATGAAGGGTTGCCTTTCTGGGAACTTCCTCCTTAAGATTTTTAGGTCCAATTTCTTTGTCCCCCTCCCCCAATGGAAGAGCCAGCACTCTCTGTAGACAGCTAGTGCTGCCAGGGGAGGTTACTGGCCTTTCCTTCAACACTTCCTGGTTCCCCTAAGCAGGCCTGGGGGCTGGGGCTGAACTGGCTTTGGATGAGAAGGCCCTCTATTCTTCAGTTAAGTGTGGTGGTGTGTATAGGGGAGTCTATTTCATGGGGAAGACTTGACACCAGCAGCCTTTTTTGCTCTGATACTGCCCTCCCACTTGCCCTGAGCTATTCAGAGAGGCACTTTGGACTGCCCCTTCACATTCATTCAGATTCCTCAGCAAGGCGGGCACAGGTCACACAGCATACAGGGCAGGCTCAGAATAACATCTACCCAAGCCACTCAGACTAAGGGAAAGAGAAATACTTGATCTGAGGAGCTTCACCGAAGTTGGCAGAGAGCTGAGAGGGGGATATAAGGTGGTCTGGAGATTTCTGTCAGATCCTCCCCACCCACATTCAAAGCTGCACAACAGCTGATTCAGCTCAGGAGGTGGTTGCTGGCTCCCTAGTTTATTTCCCCTAACATATTCTGCTGGGCCCACCAGGCTTGACTAAGCAGTAAGAGACTACGATCACAAAGTAATAACCTGATAAGTGGAAGGGACTTCATCTAGTCCAACCTACATTACCAAAGCCCATGGTTACATGGGCCAAAACCGATATGCAAATCCAGGTGTTTTAGGGCTCTTTCCACTAGTGCCCATTTCCATGTGTTCACAAACCATGTTGGTTTCCCTGTGCCATTTACAAACTTGAGGTTCCTGTCTCCTTTCAGTTGGTAAGTACTCATGCATTAGCATTAAACAGGGACAGGAACAGGACCTATGATTTCATTGATGCAGGGCATGTCCAATGGAAAGTGACTTTACCAATGCAGCCTAGCTAGCACCTTCTCTTCAATTTATGGTCTTAGGTGCCTGGAGCACTGGGAAGTTCAGTGCCTTGCCCAGGGTCACACAGTCAGCTGCTGTTCATCTTTCATTTTTGAAGAGAACAAATCACATCACGTTCACTCCTGAACTGTATTTAAGTGAGGCAGAGTTGCATCGTAAGTCTCATGCCTCTCTTTTCCAGAATCATCTAAGTCTAGAAGCAAGACAAAAGTCGGGATGACTGGTAATGGGTCAGGATGCAGTGGCATCTTCAGTGTCTGAGCTCTCCTCAGAACGTCCTTCAGTCTTCCTGGCCATTGGAACAAATTGTTCTCATCTGCCCATCCCACCGGGGAAGTCTTCACGTGCCTGGGGTAGACACCCTCTAACTCACCAATGGGTTTGAGGCCTGTTCCCCTCCACTTGGTTTAGCCTATCTCCTGGGATGGTTTTGCTGGGGTGTGGCTGCTGCCCAGGCTACCGCTCCTGGGAGCCATGGCTGAGCACCAAGTGAATCAGGTGGACACCAAAGATGGATAAGCAGCCCTCCCCTGAGAGGGGCTAGTCCTCCTGAACGTGCCACTCACCCCACACTGCCAGTATATGGCAGAAGGAGGACTTGAACTTGGTCCTCACAGTTTCCTGGCTCAACTACAACAATGACAATTGTGAAGAGCTTTCTCACAGGCCTCTCATCTGGTTAGTTCTCCAGGCACTATGCCATGCCATGTCTCACTGCATTAGCATGGCTAATCCTAAATGGAGTGGATGGCTAAAGGGACTGAACTGACAGTTCTTTCTACCTTGCCAACAAAAACAATTCACCAAATACTCAATTTTGATATAGAAAGTAATTTTTCCACTGAGCTTTCTAAATTTATCATCCCCTATTTCTGTCTCCCAAACATGCTTGGTCTGTCCCACCTCCACTATTCCATTTTATCTTGAATTAGGTGGGGCGCAGAGTTGTTTTTAAAAGTCAGGAAAATGAGACTGAGAGAAGTAAGTGGTTTTGCCTAAGGTTATACACAGTTTGGTAGCAGGGTCAACACAGCATTTCTCTTCACTCTTAAACTAACGTTTCTGTTTTTCTACTGGGTCATACCAGCACAGGTTCACAGGCACACAGTTAAGTCAAGTTGAGACACTTATTTGTTAGGTGTGATGAGGCAGAGGTTGGGGGTGGGGGGAGGTGGCAGGGTTAACATTTCCTTCCTAGGTTCTTATGAATCAAATTATTTTACAGAGGAACTCAGAATCACCTCTGCTGTACAAATGTCTAGGAGAATACAATTCAGCAGGTGTGTTTCTGAGAAACTTGGGGGAAATCAAAATGATACTTGTTCCTTAATAACCTGCAGCAGCCGGTAAAAGATGGATTTGAAATGATTTTTAAAGACAGGCTAGCACAGCAACCCAATTAAATGTTACTGTGTACCTAAAATTAATTCCCCTTTTTATAGAAATGAAACCTTCAAAACTGCAAAATGAGGCACTGATGCGTATTTTCTCTGAGATAAACAATCACTCGTTACTCTGCCACTACCTATGAGTGAAAAACCAAATGGCCATTAATAGGATCTGGATTTGATTAACAGCCTAGGCCTTGGATTAACTCCTGCAAGATTTCAATAGTAGCTCTGGAGAACAGCTGATCTTTTTTATTCTTAAAAGTTTACCTTTAAAATAAAGGGTTAATTGTCCAAGTGAATTATCAAGGTTTTGCCCAAGGAGAGAAACTAAATGTTAGAACTATAAAAATCTTTAAAAATAATGTAGCCCAAGCCCTCTGCACTGCTCCCAATTTCCCTCCATTCATATTAGCAGCCCAGATCTGTGCTTCTCACCTCCATGCCAGAGCTCCACATGTAGGATACGCTTAACAAATGCTTATAGAGTTTGACTGAATTCTAAGCCAGACCTACACCTGACACTCCACAGTTCACAGTTACAGTTGTTGCTGACTTCATTATTTCTGTCAACATCCCTGAGCTTGGGGCAGCTTTGATTTTTCATTTTCTTATCATGGTAAACTCTATCAGTTCCAACTCCATGCTCTCACTATTGTATCCTCTTCTCTGTTCTCATGATATCTGGCATAGTGGACAGACTGCTGGATTGAGATCTTCCATCAGAGACGTACTAGCTATGTGACCCTGGGCAAGTCACATAATGAGGGCCTCAGTTTCCTCATCTGTAAAATGAGGGGATGGGACTCACTGACCACTTCCAGTGCTAATTCTATGAAGCTGTGATGACTTTAGTTGAGGCTGTAATACACTTGCCTGAACTACAGCAATAATCATCTAACATGTTTTTCTACCTCCATTTTCCTCCCCAATTCCAGTTCATCCTCCATACTCCTTTTAGCTTAGTCTTACAGGCATACATTTTGTTCAGTCACTAAACTGTTATTTCTAGTGAAAGTTCTGACTCTGGTTCCACCAAAGCTCCCACCTGGCAAACATGCGGAGATCTTCAGGGTTCTGAGCAGCGGGAACATTGAGGATGGCTTCTCGCTCATGCTCTGACAAACTGGCCAACAGATTTTCAGTCATCCTTTTGTTCAGTGGCGAGTCTCCACTGGGGAGCAGTTCAGCACTGGAGTTCTCCATGCTGGGACTTGTAAGGGTCATGTCATCACTGCTGGCTATAGAAAAGAACATGAGGTCAGGTGGTAGAACCTTATACTTTTTTGTGACAGGACTAAGAGAGGCCAAGTCGGAGAACTAAGACAAAAGGTCTTGTGCTGTGTCTTATTCCTCTTGGCAGCATGGGCACTCTCTTCAAGTCTCTGAACAGACCAAGTCTTTGTTAACAAAAGTGCCCAGAAGAAGCCACATCTTGACTGGCCCAGTTTATCTCCCATCCCCATGAAAAGCCTACTCTGTGGTGTCCCTGCTTTTGCTAGTTCCCTTAGTGGCATGTTAGCGGGAAGGCCAGCTATATTACACAGCCATCTGAACTGGAGTTAGCAACTCCTTCATTTGTGTCCTCCAAGGAATTCTGATAGAGGGGATAATACAGGCACACAGTATATGGGCAGCCAGCAGTACGGGAAGAAGGCAAGTAATATGAATGACAGAAGCCAAAGTGAGGTCGCTAGGAAGAAGTCTGGCTTAGGGAAAATGGGTTGCAAGTTATGGACCTATAAATTAATTTTATTTTAGGATTTTTCAAAGTCCCTCTAAATTCCTGAAACACGTAACACAGGCTGACAAGACAATGGAAAGAGCACTGGATTTGGAATCAGACAAGTTGGGTCCAAATTCTGGCTCCGTTACTGACAATCTGGGTGATCTTTGGCAAGTTATTTAATCTCATGGGGATCTCAATTTTCCTATTCTGTAAAGCAGGGATTGGACCTGATGATTTCCAAGGTCCCTTTCAGCTCTGAATCTCTGATCCTAAGAATCACAGATAAGTCCCAGAATGGAAACAAGTCCTAACCACTGTCTTACAATGGCAGGTTTGAGAAACAATGAAATATTTCCCCATTTTTTGAGATAAGAGAAAAGATTCACAAGGGAATTCTGGTGGAAGGAGCTTTAGCACTTTTTTTGCAGACTTAGTTTCTACACTTGAAGCTGTGAATTTTGTAAAAAACATTCAGAACTGAATCTGAATGTTGTCCTTTGGGAAGCTATGCATTTAGTACAATAGCTGCCGGTCATTGCTCAGAACTTTTGAGAAATTCTATTTGGAATTTTTACCTTTAGAACCCAGTGAACACTGAAATTGAAATTATCCTTGAGGACAGCACATATTCAACTTTGGTGGGGGAGAGGTTGGAAACAGCTGAATGTTTGGAGCTAAGTCTAGCAAAAGCAGAAATCAAGGAGGGAAATAGGGGTTTTGGATTTGTTTGTTTTAAAGGAGTGTAGATCTAAAATAATGAAATGGATTCTCTTGTGTGGCTCCCAAATGGGGGTTAATGGCATTTCTAAGAATTCTGAACACCACCAACACTGATGGAGTTCCAGCATAGCATCTGCTGAACGGGCATGAAATCCATGTTTCCTCATGAGCTGTTACAAAATCAGTCTCAGTTTGAGTGAAAAGGTAGTTTGGCTGGTATTTTTTTTCTTTTGAGAAGGACTTCTGGAGATCCGTATCTCCTCAAACAAAGTACTCTGGGAAAGGTTTGGTTCAACTATTCTCTCTATGAATGTGTGAGGAAAATCTGATGGCTAGTTCTTCATTATTGGCTTAGCTGTTTCCAGGATGTCCTTGGCTCAGGCCATGAGACTTCTTGACATACTCCTAAGGAGCCTACTCTTCCAGCAGTCTAACAGGCTTATCTCAGGAAGCCCAGTAGGGAGGAGGCAGTGCTAGGCTTGGAGCCTTGGCATTAAGAGCTGCAGGACTATGGGCAGATGACTTCATTCCTCTGACTCTCGGCTCCCTTGTCTGGGATTAACGATATTCATACCACCAACTTCTGGGGTCACTATGGGGACTGTTTGGGGAATCTTGTGAGTTATTACCAATAGTAGTAGAATATCAATCTTATTTTTAGGGAGCAACTGCTTTCATAGTGTGCTTTCCCACTACTTCACTCCTGGCTTTACAGACTTGGAGCCAGACACATCTTCTGTGAGTCTAGGATGGCCTCCAACACAGTGGAGTCTCTACCTAAGACCAAAAAGGAGAGCACATGGCCTCAAGCCACATCAAGGGCTTTAGATGAGTTGCAGCAAAGTACTCAGAAGCATATAGAAAATGCTAACTGATCAAGGTTGTAAATCCTTTCTTTAAAATGATTACGACTCACGGGTTTGAAAGGGCATAGGTGACAGAGGAAAGGCCCCTCCTAGCCCCAGGAGTTCCTAATACTCCTATACTCTTTCAGCTAACTTGTGGAAGATACCCAAGGTAGGAGGGGTCAGGCAGAGGGAACTAAAATGAGAAAGCTTAGAGCCCATATCCAGGCTGTCTAAGAACCACTTTGGCTTCACTCCCTCGGGAGCTCTGAGGATTGAGCAAAGAACTGGAAGAGCATGTACACAAAAGGGAACATTGCTCGTGGGGTCTGAGGCTGCTTCTGAGAACAGGCAAACACTACAGGGAGCCTGGAAGGAGTTCCTAAAACAAGGTCTGCAACCACAAATATTTGCTCCCTACTGGGTACACACCTGCACATGCAAACCAAGTTGTCCAGTTATCCCAGTTCCCAAGGCCAGGGACATGAGAGGTGAGCCTAGATATGAGGCCACTCCTCACATCTTCCTGGGGATAGGGACATTAATCAAGGTGCCCTCCCCCTTGCTGAGGTAAAGCCAGGGTATCAAGAGAGGTGATCCTACTTGGTGAGCCAAAGCTCAGGGCATTGGGTGTACTGAGGCTCCTGCCTCCGACGCGGGCAGTGAAGGGGACATCCTCCTCTCGTGTCCGATTTTCTTCCTCGTTGGGGGGCACCATCAGGCAGACATATGTGTGAAGTTGGATCAGAAGCCTATGCTGAAGCATCCAGATCACCATCTGGATGAGTTGTGTCTACAAAGACAGTAGGGAAATTTCATAAGGGAAAACATAAAAAAGGAGAATAAACCAGACCTTGGTGAGAAGAGTCAGGGCTAGAAAAGAAGAATGATACTTCTCTGACATCCGATACTGGGGAAGCTCTAGGCCCCATGCACTTCTAATCACATTTAGGCACTGACTGCTGCCTTCAGCTGAATGGCCTCACATTTCTCCCGATGAGAGGCCCAGAATCTACCTTCTCAGCTAAAGGCCTCACTCCATACTTTATTGGGAAAATGAAGACTATTTGCCTTCTCTCTTCTATGTCTCTGAATTCCTACAGGGTCTCTTTCATTCTAGTCTCCGATGAAGAGGTGATTCTTCTTCTCACTAGGGCCAATCTCTTTTCATGTTTCTTTGATCCCACTGCCTTCCTTCTTCTCCAGCAGACTGTCCCCACAGTCACTCCTTTTCTAATCTTTAATCTCTCTATACTGATTCCTTCCAACTTCCTACAAAATCTAAGTCTCTCCCAACCTTAAAAAACTTTATATTAGAGCCTACTCTCCAATGAGGGTAACATCCTCTTCTCTTCTAGAAAAAGATGCCTAAATTCATTGCTTCCACTTCTTTTCTTCTCACTTACTTCTCAACCTTTTATAGTTTTGCTTGGGACTTCACCACTTAACTAAAATGGCCCTCTCCGAAGTCATCAATCATCTAATTGCCAAGTCTGATGACTTTTTCTCAGTCTTTGACCTTGACCACTGTGGCACCTAACAGCATGCAATCCTGAATACACTCTCCTCTTTGGGTTTTTATGACATGGTTTTCTCCCTCTCCCTCTCCTTTGTTGGTCAATCATATGTATCATGATCACACAGGTTCATAAGTCGATGTTATCCTGGAGCCCTCATTTTCCCCTATCTTGCCAAATCTTGTAATTTTTACCTCCACAATATCTCTTGCATCCATGCCTTTTCCTCTCCTCACCTGGAATACCGTACTAGCCTCCTCTTTGGTCTCCCTGCATCCAGACTCTTCTCACTGTGATTCATTGTTCCCACAGCTGAAGTGATTTTCCCAAAAAGCAGGTCTGACCAGGTCACTCTCCTAATCAATAAACTAATTAGCTCCCTACTTCCTTCAGGATCAAACATAAACTTCTCTGGCTCTTAAAGCCCTTCACAACCTGGCTCCAGCCTCCTTATCCAACCTTGTTATACACATTATCCCTTCTCCCACACTATTTGGCTCAGCTACACTGACCTCCTTGCTGTCTTCACCTCCCACCTCCCTTTTCCTCCTCATTATTCCCCCATGCCCAGACCCGGAATGCACCTTCTCACTTCCTTTCACCTTTTGCTTTTCTTTAAAACTCAGCTCCAAGGCTGCCTTCTATGTGAAATCTTCATGCTTCTCTTATCCTCCCAGATACTAAGGCCCTCTGGAAAGTTCACTTGTATTTATTTTGTATATTCTTATTTACATAAACAGAAAACGAACCTCTTAGGGTGAGGGACTATTTCATTAAACTTTTGACTCTGTATTGCCTATTTCTCCCTTTCCAAAAAAGAAAGCACAGGAACCCTTTCCTACAGAAAATTCCTGCAAACAAAAGGCAGTACTCAATCTTATTTTTTTTTTAAATTTTAAATTTATTTTAAATTTATTTTTATTATTATTTTTTTGGGGCAGTGCTCAATCTTAGAGGCCCCATTCTAACTTTTTATGAATGAAGAAAGCAACATGGAATGGTGGGTAAATCCTGGATGCAAATAATAACTAAGAAATTTTCTAGTTGTGTAACCTTAGGCAAGCTGTTTAACCTCACTGTGCCCCATTTTTTTCATCTGTAAAACGTTGGGATTGGACTTAATGGCCTTTGAAGTCTCTATCTTTAAACATATGATCTTATGAGGAGGGGGCTGTGTTTTAGTGTTTCTTAATCTTTTGGAATCATAAAACTCTAAAAATTAAGGCCAGCACAGGCAGCACTTTCTACGCTTAAAAAGCTTTTGCTGTTTCTAAGTGCAGAAGCTCTCATGCAAAGCCTTTTGCATCACCTCAAAACCGAAAAAGGTCAATGTGTTCCAAGACACATCAACACAATAGTCCTTGGTGCAAAAAAAAGGCAAGGGCATTTTGTTCAATGCACTTTAGAGGGCCAGGGTCCCTACCTAAGTAACATTCTGTATCTATAGTGCTAAACTTAGCCTGGGTCATTCTCTAGACTGCCATCAAATTCATCGAGTAGTCACCAGTAATGCAGAATCTTCAAGTCCAACCCAATGTTACCCAATCATAGCGGGAGGTCAGAAGCATTCATTCTGCCCTTCACACATCCTTTTTGTGAACACATGATAGCCACTGTGAGGTGGCACATGGGCTAGTATGTAGATGGGCAAGTGTGGGAGGGAGATTCACTATAAGTAAACATTTTTTTAAATTCAATTTAACAACAACTAACTCAACTACTGAGATCTCAGAAACAAAATGTAGAAACAAGTATGACTTTAAGTCACACAGATACTATAAATGGGGGGAGAGCTGATTAAGCCAACAAGTATGAGATGTTTTTAAAGGTTCTTATCTTCACTTTCTGGAAACCAAATTATCCCTTCATTCCTCACACTTCCCTCTTATTGTACAGACTAGTTGTCTGCTACTGTATCTAGCTATGTCTCATATCCCATTCAACTGTTCACCCAGCCATCTTGCTATCTATAAATCCTCTTCTCCTCTGACACACACACACACACACAATGCCCCCCACTTTCCATCTCTTGCTTTTGAAACAATCACTGAATCAAATGCCTTATGGTTCTATTTCCTTCCCTGTGATTCCTAAGGCCAAACCCCCTTAATCAGCCCATTCCCTGCTATGTGTTGTCTCTTCTGCTGTTCCTTTTATATTTGTTTTCCCAGCACTTAATATTTGATACATAGTGTTTAATAAATGTTCCTTCATTTATCCATCAGGAAAGCCATGATTAATAGTGTACAGAGTGATTTGTATAAAAATGGATATTAGTGGTGCTCCTTTCTTGGTTTAAATGTTTTTCACGATGCAGGGGCACAGACTGGAAAAGACTTAAGTAGAAGGCAGCTCTTGGGGCCAAAATATGACAGGCTCTTCTCGCCAGCTTTTTCTCATAGACCCAACTGAGCTCTTGGGCTCCATTCCATTTATTAAAGGCTCTGTGCATCCTGATGAGGGAAGCAATTGCGCCAATAGCAATTCCCCTTCTCTCACTGGAGCAGCCACAGCCCAGAGATTCAAAACTTTACGCTCCAGTGAAAACAAAGCTCTCTTTGCTTCTGATATCAATGGAAAAACATCCCAGGTCCCAGTAAGGGGCTGAACTCAAGCTTTGTCCTCTCAGTTAAAGGTCAATATCATCTCGCCAGGATGAAGTATTCAGATAAGAAAATCAGCTCATTTGAGCCTAGAAGGGGGCCTCTTTGGCAGGGGGGAAGACAGAAGCCAACCAACTTGTTCTACTCTCTAACTAAATCAAGTAACCTCCCTTGGAAAATCCACACTAGGACACAGTCATCCTCTAGGGCATTTTTAGAATGCTAATGACATGGGCAGGCCTGGCCTGGCAATTGGAGAACAAAGAGCTAAGATGAATCCATTTTCTGTCACACTACTCTAACAATGTGGGCAGTGATGCCCACTTGAAACATTGCAAAGAGGGGAGTTACATAAAGAATAAATGGAGTAGGTAGGGGTTTTAGAGGTTACCTTGTTTAACCCTTGACCCCAGGCAGACCCAGCAATGCTCAACAACTTACCTCCTGCACTGGTGGAGCAAGAGGATTCTTGAATTCTGATAAGGAAACTGGCAATGAGAATTTGGCAAGAACAGACGGCAAATCATGAGCAGGGAACTGCCGAGAAAACTGATCAGCCAGTGGAGAATATCTGTTGGAAACAAGAATAAGAAACAATCATGTCCTTCTGATAAAAATGGACACAATAACACTCTGGGCGTCTGACAGAGGCAGAATACAGTAGGATTAGAACAGGCCTGTACAACACACAGCCCATGGGTCACTTAGAGCCAGCCAAAATGGCTGTCATGTGACCAGTGGTAAAGAAGAATTATCAGTCTGTCTCCAGTCTAATCTATCTAAGGCCCAAAGAGGTTTAGCCTATTTTAATTTTGGCCCCTACCTACTGACAAACTGTGCAGGTCCAGATTAGGACCTCCTTTGTTCTGGACATTGTGCTTCTACCTGTTAATGCAGACTAAAGTTACATTAACCTTGTGTTCATGGCACATTTACTTCACGTTTTCCTCCTACTCTATTTTCTGGTCAAGAGCATAGGAAGTTGTTCTCTTTAAAGATTAAGAGTCCTGGGTAGGGGCTATGCATGAAGGAGAATCATTTCTTGGTGTGAAGGCTGTCAGAGCTCAACAAAGCATGTAGGCTTTGGGATGGAGCTAGGAAAATTCAAAATTTATGGCTTTTAACAATCTTATCATCAAGGTTCTCTGAAGGTAAAGGGAGATAAACAAATGATATCCTAGCTCAAACATGCCACCATAATGGAAAGATCTGCAGAACAAGAGGGGCCCTCATCTTTAAGAGAGGTACAATGGACTCTATACATCTCTGATTTTTCTCATCTTCCCCCTTCACTAATGCTATGTCCTTTCAGCTAAGCATATTTTTCTGGGAACCTTCCTTGTATGTCTTAACTTCAGAAACTTCTGTCCAGTATATAAGATTCTCTATTGCCAAATGGGATCACATAATTGTAAAGCTGAGACTTGGAAGGGAGCTAGAGGTCATTTAGTCTAATTTACCTAAGCATATGTCCACCGCCAATTTGAAGTCATTCAATGACAGGGACCTTCCACTGCCTCTCTCTGACTCTCCCCAGACAGCCTATGCCACTCTGGGAAGGAGTGAAAAATCTGTCTCACTAGAGTTTTCTTCATTTGTCACGGTTTTGCCTTCTAGGTCCAAAGAGAACAAATCTAATCTCTTACATGAAAGTTCTTAGAAGATGTAAAGAGAGTGATGATATCCCCCCTCCTAAGCTTTTGCTTCTCCAGAATGAATATCCACCATTCCTTCAGCCCATCCTCATGGCAGAGTTTCCATTCCATTTACCTTCAAGCTCTCCACACACACTAGGTTATTAATATCCTTTCTAAAATTTGATGTTCAGTATTGTACACAATATTCTATCAAGATATGGTCTGATAAGGATAGATTGCAATTAAACTATTAACTGTTTCATGCTGGAAGCTAGAATTGTACTGATGTAGCCTAAAATCACACTAGTTTTTTTTAGCTGCTAAGTCACATGTTTATAGCTCACCATAGTCTTCTTATGAATGCACCTAGCTGCATCTCTCCCATCCATATAAATGCAGTTGGATAGTCTGTTTAAACTCAAAGCTAATACTACGCTTATTTTTTAAAATTTCATATTATTAGAGTAAGTCAACTGTTCTTTTCAGAACTTGATTATATATCATCAACATGTTTTTCCCAGATTCAGGTATTCTCAGATTTGATATATGAGTTCTTTGTGTCTTCATGCCTGAGGATAGCTAGGTAAGTCAGCCTATGTGAAGCAGCAAAGCATCAAGGGAGAGACAGGAAGCAGTATGCCAGGGAAGTCAAACAACTTATACCACCTTGACCACTATCTTTCCTCAAACCCTGATGAAGACAGCCCAGGATCCTGAACCCAAGAGCCTAGAGAATGGCTGTTTCCTTAAAACCACCAAATTTGCTTCCCACAGCCATCACTGAAAGGAGAGATCATTGTGTAGAAGGAGTCACCTTCCTCATTATGACCAGCAACAGCTGCTGACTAAACGTCACCAATGGCAGATAAGTACAGGAGCCTTAGCCATGGCAGTACCCCCATTCTTCCCAGGCCACCAGTTCTGCTTCTAGCTTGGTCCTCACAGCCATCACCAAGGGATTCAATTCCCATGGAGAAGGGGCCAGAGAGCTGCCTCATATAGGGCAGATAAGCTAGACTGGCTGAAGCAGCAAGGCACCTTACAAGAGAGACGAGAAGCAGCAGGTGTCAGGCAAATTAAACCACTATTACCATCTCTCCTCAGACCTAGACTGAGATAGTCCAAGATCCCAAACTCAAAAGCCTCAGCCCATCATCCTCAGCCTTTGTGGAGAGGCTGTCTGGCAACTGGTCCTGCAAGGGTTATAGCCACACTTACTGAAGACCCAGAAAAGAAAGTTCTTGTCATCAAAGTCCTTGACACTATCAAGTGGTTCAATAACAGAAACTGATAGGAATTTATCAGTGGAAAGATAGGAGTTACCATCTGTTTTGCTGATGTACCCTAAGAACAACATGGACCTTTCCAGCTGACTTGTAACTAATACTTTCTATATATGTTGTCTCCTCCATTAGCATATGAGCTCCTTGAGCACAGGAGCTGTCTAACTCTTCTATCTTAGCACAGTGCTTTACACGTTTGTTGAATCATTTCAGCTGTGCCTGACTCTTTGTGTGACCCCACTTGGCAAAGAATGGTTTTGCCATTTCTTTTTCCAGTTCATTTTACAGATGAGAAAACTGAGGCAAACAGGGTGAAGTGACTTGCCCAGGGTCACACAGCTGGTAAGTGTCTAGGGCCGGGTTTGAACTCTAATTCTCTTGACTCTGGGACCTGTGCACTATCCACTGTGCTACCTGCTCTGTTCATTTCAAGTGTTTAACAAATACTTTCAATAGCATCACTACCACACTAAAGACTTTTTTCCATCTTACACTGATATATTTATCAACAGTCTTTGGGTATAGTTATTCAAATAATTTTAACCTTCCACTCATCTGCAACCCTTCCTTCTGCCTCAGTCCTCTTCTATGGCTAGATCTTGTCAAGTTCACCACCACAATGTATTTCACATCTGCTCCTTTCTTTCCAATAATACTGTCACCATCTTAGCAAAGGTCAAATTCAGGTCTTTCATTTCTTTTTTTAAAAATTAATTCATTTGTTTTCAGTTTTCAACAATCACTTCCATAAGTTTTCAATTTTCTCCCCCTCCTTCCCTCCTCCCTCCCCAAGATGGGCCTTTCATTTCTTATCTGGACAAGTCTCCCAGCCATTAGCTTTTTCTCCTCTACAATCTATGCTCCATACTCCTATCAGATTTATATTCTATTTCTGCTTGGTTTTGGATTTTTGACCAAACCTGTGATTTCACTGGTATAGGGAATTTCTGGTGAGGAAACTCCTTCCACCAATGCAAATCAAAATTTGATTTGCAACTTAAAGTCTCAGCAAGTTGCTTGGGCCACTGAGAAGTTAAGTGACTTGTGTGTGTGGGGGTTGGTTCACATCTAGTAAGTGTCAGAGGCAGGATATGAACCCAGGCCCTCCTGACTTCAAGGACAACTCTCTATCCTCTACACCACAGCTCTTTGTCTCCAAATTGAGCTTCCTAAAGCATAGGTCAGACACAGTCACTCAGATGTTCAAGAAGCTTCAATGGCTATCTTGCTTCTAGGATGAAATACAAACTCTTTTGACTTTCAAAGTCTTTGGCTCCCATCTACCTTTCCAGAATTATTGCACATTACTGTTCCAACGGTTCTATGCTCCAACCAACCTAGCCTCCATGCTGTTTTCCAGCATTCCATTTCACACCTTTCAAAAGCTGCCCCCACCCCACGCCCTGCTGGGAAGTTCCAGAATCCTTAGCTACTTTCCAAGCTTCATTCAAGAGCTACCTCCCACAGAAAGCCACCTTCTTCCCTATCTCCCCACTCAGCTGCTAATATCCTCTTCCCAGAAATTACTTTGCACATATTTTTCATTTAATTTCCTAAGTATATAGTTTCCCCAATAGAATGTAAACTCTTTGAGGTAAAGGTCTATTTCATTTTTGTTTTTCTTTAAGAGCCTAACACAGCAGCAGGTACCTAATACTCACTAAAGGAATACTTTCTAGCCCTCATTTCTTCATCTTTTCCACGAGTACGGTCATGAGCAATTTTGTTGAACATTTCAGTGGCTGAGTTAGAGGCAAAAGAGTGCAACAGAAGAAGCAACTGGCTTTGGGAGTCAGGAGAGACCTGTGTTCAAATCCCAGCCATGAGATTTATGAGCTATAAGACAACAGGCAACTGGCTTAACTTCTCTGGGCTTCAGGTTCCTCTTTCCAGTCAAACAGACATAAGAATCATCTACCTCCCAAGATTATGGGAATAAAATGCCATGATGGACAGCAGAGCCATGAGTATACTTGGCTAAAAGCAATACCCCCATTTTATGTTCCAAGCTACTTTTGTATTTCTAAAGCACTTTCATACATCTAGAACCTACTTTCTTGCTCAGAGCACTCCTGGTAGGTGAAGAAAGGGTGCTGTTCTTCTTCCTATGAAATAGATTGGGAAACTGAGGAAGGGGCCCGGCCAGGGTCACACAGCTATTGAAAGAAGCCTACAGTGTCTAGCACTATTTCCCTGTTTACTGGGTGGACTACTAAGAGAGCAACTCTTCTTAAGGCCCTGAGCAGAAGGTATCCATCAAGACAGCTCATGAAGCAGGAGCTCTGGACTAGAAGGCAAGAGATGCTGGTTCCAACCAGAGCTCCACCACTAATTTGTTGTATAATAACGAATAAGTCATTATTAAACACATTCCAGCTGTGGGGTGATGGGCCAGTCACTTAACTTCCTCCTGCCCCAGGCCACCTTTCAGACTGCAAGGTACAGAAGAGCTGCTGTTCTGCTTTAGTAAAGGAAGCTCCACACACGGATGAAATCAAGATCTAGATAAAAAGTTGCCTGTTCTCCACCCAGATACCCTAGAGGCATTTAAAATTCAATATTTAAATAAAATGAGGCAGAACTTATTATATTTCCTGCTAAACCTATCCCTCCCTCCACACTTTCCCATTTCTGATAAAGGCACTCCCACCCTTTCTTCCAGTCAACCTTAGACTTTTTTACTGCCTTGACTTTTTACTCCTCCTCTCATCTTCTGTAACCAGTAGTAAAGTTTGGCCATTTCTACATCCATAAAAGCTTTCCCATTCATTACCTTCTCTTCACTCATATAGCCTCTCTCTATGCTAGGTTAGGTCCTCAGCACCTCCCATGTAAACTAATGCAACAGCCTCCCTGCCTGCAGTCCCTCCTCCTGCCAATCTGTCTGCCACAATGCTGCCAAACTGATATTCCTAAAACACTCCTCCCCCACCAATCAAAAATCTTCAATATCTTCCAATAGCCTTCAGGATAAAATATGAAGCCCAGCATTTAATACCTTCCACAATCTTGCTCCCACTTAATTTCCCATTCTTATTTCTTCTATTCCCTTTCACAGACTATCTCTTCTATCAAACTGGCCTAATGGACACTCCCCACCCCCTTCCATGCCTCCCCACATTTTCAACGCATTCCCTTGTCTCCGCTGCTTGTACACTTAGCTCCCTTCAAGACACAGCTCAGGTGTCTCCCTCCTCTATTCTTTTTTTAAAACCAAACACCTTTATTGGAAATGTACAAAATAAGTGAATAAAATGAGTTTTTAATAATTTATGTAACTGTTCATTGGCTTGAATTATCCTGATATTTGCCTTGAGTTTTCCCATTGTGTGTGTCTGTGATGTGTCCTTACATGCAAATTCTAAAGTCAGCCTCAGAATAGTATATTTAAAGAAAGTTTCACAGTAAGTATAGAACATGTTAAGTGTTTAAATTAACTAGGATCTTGGAAAAGTTTAGATTTGGATGGACAAGGGTGGAAGAACATAAGGTGGGAAGAGGGGTAGAACATGTTCTTAGTAGGGGATGTTCTTAGTAAGTATGGAAGAAGGGAAGGCTAGGATATTGACTTTTATTTAACTATTAAAGTCCAGCCAAATTTTTTTAGCTATTTACACCAGAAACAAAACAAGAAGTCTTCTTTCTAAATAAGAACCAGTAATGTCTCCATCACACATCTTCGCCCAGTCAGATCTGATATCAGCATCCTCCTGTTCATCCAGAGCAGCCCTGACAGACCACAAGGTTCCAAAAACTCATTGCTGCTAGTAGTTTGTTCTTCACATTCTGATTTTTTTTCTTCTTCCTATTTCACAAGGCTTTTCCTGATCCTGCCACTTGTTAAAACTCTGTTCCTGATGCAACAACTTTGCATTACTTTGTATATGCTTTGTACTTATCTGTGTCAGTCAATCAGTCAATAAACATTTATTAAGTACCTACTACGTGCTAGGGATACAAAGAAAGGCAAAAGACCACTCCTGCTTTCAAGTAGCTCACAGACTAAAGGGGGAAAATAAGAAAACAAGTAGGCACAAACAAGCTAGAAACAGGATAAACTGGTGGTAAGTTCCGAGGAAAGGCACTAAAATTAGGAAGGATCAGGAAAGGTTTCCTGTAGATGGTAGAATTTTAACTGGTACTTGAAGGAAGTCAGGAAAGCAGAAGACAGGTATGAGGAGGGAAGAACACTCCAGGCATGTGGCACAGACAATGAAAATGCCTTGAACTGGGAGATGTAATATCTTGTTCAAGGAACAGTAACAAGGCCAGTGTTACTGGATCAAATGGGAGTGGATATACAAAATAACTGATGCTGGAGGAAGGCTATGAAAGGTTTTCAATACTAAACAGAGGATTTAATATTTGACGCTGGAGGTGATAGGGAACTGCTGGAGGGAGGACAGGGACATGGTCAGACCTGCACTTTAGGAAGATTATTTAGACAACTGAGTGGTGGATGGACCAGAACATAGAGACTTGTGGCAAGGAGATCAACTACAGGTCTATATACATGCGACATACCCCTAGTGGCATGTTAACTCTTTGGGAGAAGGGATTAATTCACTTTTTGTCTTTGTATCCCCAACGTCCAGGCAACAATGTCTTGTACAGAATAGGTATTTAGTATCACTTGTTGAGCTGAATTCATAAATGAAGAGGTGTCTGTCTGTCATTCCATGATACAACCTCACTAACCATGGACTTACACTAAATAGCCTGACTACAGAGAAGATAATTGATGCAGTGGACAGAGCCCTGGGCCTGCATGATCATGGGGAAATCACTTAGTTAATCTGAGCCTCAGTTCCCTCTCAGATGTAAAATGTGGATAGTATCAATAGCACCTGCCTCTGAGGGGTTGTCGTATGGACCAAATCAGACTTTTGTACAGTGCCTAGTATAGAGAAGCTGCTTACTAAAATGTTTATTCTCTCTACTTTCACCTTTACTCCTTCATTCAATTTGATTTAACAAACACACTATCTATACTCTGATTTACAAGTTCCAGAAGCAAACAGATGATGCTCTGTTTGTTCCAGGAACTAGGAGACTAAGCCCAAGAAAATATCAGGAGTACAACTCTAATTAAAAATCTGACCTTAAGGCCATGGCCACCACCTGATGTCAGGAGGCTAGACTATACAAGAATGTGCTCTTCATGCCCTAGAGAATGGGGCAGCAAGGTTGCACAGTGGATAGAGCACAAGGCCTGAAGGCAGATACTAGCTGTCCCCCTTGACCTTAGTTTTATCCTCTATAAAATGAGCTGAAGGAAATGGCAAAACCACTCTAGTATCTTTGCCAAGAAAACCCTTGGTGGGGTGAGAAAGAGTGGGACACAAGTGACAAATGACTGAACCACAACTTAACCAGCAGGAAGGAAACAGGTAAGAAGGGCACAGATGCCTGCTGCTCTTTCTGACCACTGTCTTTTCTAACTGCTGTTAAAAAAAAAGAAAAAGATGGTGAGGTTGCTGGTGCCTTCACTTTGGGCCAAATGATTTCCCCCACAGTATGTATGATTCAGTCTTTGGCAGGTGCCACATAGCCAGTTCCTACTCACAGGCACACACTGGCATTGGGAGACAGCATGTAGACGTTGTTCTCACACAGTGGGTAGATGATGATGGCCTTGCCCCAGTATACCAAGTGGGCAGCAAGCTGGAAAACCTGCAGAGACACAGGATGCAAGGGAAACAGTAAAAATGTAAAGCAAATTATATTTACAATGTAATACAAATGAGGTCTCACTCTAGGTGAGTGGTATTTGCTATAAGTTCAGGAGAACGGGAGAGCCTCTCTGTTTCCTCTCAGGGGTGATTATCACAGGTTTCTGAAGAGACTCCTGGCCCTCCCCCACTCACCCCATTCAGAGACAACATGTGGTAGGTAAGAATGAATCAGAGTTTCAATTGAAATAATGTCTTTTCAAGGCTTGTTTCCTATTTTGAACCAATTTTTACATTTCCAACTTCCTCCAGGTCCCAGTGGGCAGAAACTGTGCAGACAGACAGTAACTCCCCCTAACTTGGAGCCCTGGATTTGTGCTTTAAACAGCTGAACTTGTAATCTGCTGTTTTGTATTATTGTTTCCTGTGTAGTTCTACACACTCCTATTTTTAAAGAGGGTCATATTTTTTCAGTCAGAGGTCCCTGCTGTCCTAGCCTCTGCTAAGGGAAAGGGCTGGCTTCCTTAAGACAGGCCATTTGTCACCAAGGCTACACTGCAGTGGTGGGAGTCATGGGCCATGCAGTCCTTCACGGGGATTCAGGCTCCATACAAAGATAATGTCAGGCCTCATCTGAGTTAATACTATAACTTTACTCAGGACAGAGAAGGTTTAGCAGAACACACATGTAGGTTTAGCAGATGCACATGTCAGCATCTAGGGAATTTTGCCACACCACAGTTGTTAGTCTGAAATGCCTCACGATACATGTTAAATTTTTTTAACAAAATCTATTAATTTAAGTTATTTTTGTTTTAAAAGGATTCTTTTTTGAGAAATCCATGACAGTCTTCAAGATAACTGAAGACAGCCCAGAGTTGGGAAGACAGTAGGATTGGGAATTCTTGTTCTAGAAAAACAACTGGCAAATGGTACAAAGGTTTTTATATGATTTGAAATGCAACAGTCATTTGAGAGTCCACTCACTCAAACCTCCCACCCAAGGCATGGATTGCCACCACATGGCAGCAGCTCCACAGTGTCCACTGACAAAGCACTTCATGGTTACCAAAAGCTCTTTATTTATAACAGCTCTTTTTGGGGAATGGCTGAACGTTGTGGTATATGATTGTGATGGAATACTACTGTTCCATAAGAAATGATGAGCAGACAGACTTCAGAAAAACCTGTATAGACTTAAATGAACTGATACAGAGTCAAGTGAGCAGAACAAGAATACTGTACCCAGTAACTGCCACATTTTGCGATGACTTTGATAGACTTAGCTCTTCTTAGCAATGCAAGGATCTAAGACAACTCCAAAAGATTCATGATGGAAAATGCTATTCATATCCAGAAAAAGAATTATGGAGTCTGAATGCAAATCGAAGCATGCTATTTGCTCTTTTTTTTGTTTCTTCTTTCTCATGGTTTCTCCTTTTGGTGCTAATTCTTCTTTACAACATGACTAATGTGAAAAATGTTTAATATGAATGTATATGTAGAGCCTATATCAGATTGCACACCATCTGGAGGGAAGGGGTAGAAAATTTAGAACTCAAAATCTTATGGAAGTGAATGTTGAAAAATAAAAATTAAAAAAATGTCAAAACAAAAAGTTCATTTTGGCTCACATAATCTTTTTCCTATAAGGTAGGTGATACAAATATTTCCATTTTACATAAGAAGCAACTAAGGTTTAAAAATGGAAACCGATTTGCAGAGGGTCACCAGTAAGGGCAGAGCTGGGATTTCACCTCAAATCTTCTCATTTCAAGACAAGGGCTCCTGCTACCACCTAACAGGTGGGTGGTCATCTAGCCTCAGTTTAAATACCTCCAGGAAGAAATCACTTTTTTTATGAGGAAACACCATTCCATTATTGGATGGGTCTCATTTTTAGGGAATTCCTCTTTACAGTAAGCTGAAATCTACCCCCCTGTAATTCTATCCAAGTTTACTTCTCATGCTTCCCAAAAAGACATCAGGAATTCAGTCTTACATCTACTGAAAGTAAAGTAGGTTGTTTATGTAATCTTACTCTTCTGTGGCACTTATTTATCCAAAAGGAAGTTCCATTGCAGGGAATCAGAATGAGCATATTAAAGAAAGCCAAGCCACCAGAAAGCACTTTCCTGTGGGAAAGGCCTTGTAGTGTTGTCATTCTGGGCATGTCCAAATTTATAAGGGGAAATCAGGACTAGGAGGTTGTACTTCTTATTTTGATGGAAGAAAGATCCTGACTTTAAATAGACAAAAAAATAGGGAGGGCCTCTAATTTACTTCACTTCACAATCCTGAAGCCTAACCAAACTTAACTTATATCCATTCTCTTCTTAGTGTTGCATTTGCAAGCCTGCAGGCTATCATATTTCAATTTATACTCTCTGAAATGTCCCAATAAACAGGTTAAGCACATTTAAAAGGGAACTAAAAAGTGCTGGCTGTCTTTTTCAATATTTCCAATGAGACAAGATCTCATTGATATAGGTAACTCCTTCTAGTAATGAAGACCAGAGCCTTTCATATCTTTAACAGCTGGTCTTAATGAGTTGCGGTGGCTGAAAAATTCATCACTTGGTGACTAACCACTTGAAAATAAGCCCCTCCAAACTTAGCTAAACTGGATCTCTTAGATGATAGTACACTGACAAGACTTTGCTCATTTTTATGGCATGTGCTTTACTGGCACAGCCTTTGAGAACCCTAACTCACAATGCCATTAGGAGGATTCAAAGGAGGACTTCTGTTGAGGAAAGTGCAAAGTGCCCACACTCTGAATCTTAATCTCTCTCTTCCCTTCCCTCCTCCCCATGCCTGTTTCTTCATTCCTATCCCCTTATCTCTCTACACATACACACGCACACGCACACGCACACACACACACACATATATATACACAAACACAGAATTACTCCAATTCATTAATAATCACTCTTTCTTAATGAAAAATAATGAAGATAATGGTTTTAAATCCTGAGGCAAGTTTCTCATTAACAGCAGGTCTTAACCTTGGTTTGGATACATTGATGAAGATTGAGCACATAATCTAAATATCCTAAACTATGCTTACCTGGATCTTAACAACTGAAAAAAGGGTATTAATAGTAGGGGTGACAGTGCTAAAAGCACTCATGGAAAAGCCTTTTTTTAAAAAAAATTCTAATTTGTTTATTTTTAGTTTTCAACATTCATTTCCACAAGATTTTGAGTTCCAAATTTTCTCCCCATCTCTCCCTTCCTCTCACCCCAAGAGAGTGTACATTTTGATTACCCCTTCCCCTAGTCTGCCCTCCCTTCTATCACATCCCTCCCTTCTCTTAGCCCCATTCCCTCTATTTTCTTAGAGAACAAGATAGATTTCTCTGCTCCAACGCCTGTATATTTTACTTGCATATAAAAGAAATTTTTTACATTTGTTTTTAAAACTTTGAGTTTCCACTTCTCTCCCTTCCTCCTTCCCCAGCCATCCTCACTGAGAAGACAAGCAATTCGATATGTTATGCATATGTAGTTATACAAAAGACTTTCATAAAAGCCATGTTGTGGAAGACTAATTATATTTCCCTCCATCCTATCCTGGCCCCCATTTACTACATTCTCTCTTTCGACCCTATCCCTCCTCAAAAGTATTTACTTCTAATTACACCTTTCTGTCATCCCCCATCCCCTGCTTATCCCCTTCTCCCCTACTTTCCTGTAATGTAAGATAGAGTTTCACAGTAAATTAAATATGCATGTTATTCCTTCCTTAAGCCAAATGTGATGAGTTTCACTTTTTCCCTTTTACCTCCCCTCTCTTCCCTTCCATTGAAAAAGCTTTTTCTTACTTCTTTCATGTGAGAGATAATTTGCCCCATTCTATTTTTCCCTTTCTCCTCCCAATATATTACTCTCTCACCCCTTAATTTTATTTTTAGATATCATCCCTTCCTATTCAACTCACCTTGTGCCCTCTGTCTATATGTATATAATCCTTCCAACTATCCTAGTACTGAGAAAAGTCTCAAGAGTTATATTCTCTTTCGTTGTAAGAATGTAAATAGTTTGATTTTATTAAGTTCCTTATGATTTCTCTTTCCTGTTTACCTTTTCAGGCTTCTCTTGATTCCTGTGTTTGAAAATCAAATTTTCTATTCAGCTCTGGTCTTTTCATCAAGAATGCTTGAAAATCCTCTATTTCACTGAATAACCATTTTTTCCTCTGAAGTATTATACTCAGTTTTGCTTGATTTTAATCCTAGTTCCTTTGACTTCTGGAATATCATATTCCAAGCCCTGTGATCCCTTAATGTAGAAGCTGCTAGATCTTGTGTTATCCCGATTGCATTTCCATAATACTCACATTATTTCTTTCTGGCTGCTTGCAATATTTTCTCCTTGACCTGGGAGCTCTGGAATTTGGTTACAATATTCCTGGGAGTTTTCTTTTTAGGATCCCTTTCAGGAGGAGATCAGTGTATTCTTTCAATATTTATTTTACCCTCTGGTTCCACAATATCAGGGCAATTTTCCTTGATAATTTCTTGAAAGATGATGTCTAGGCTCTTTTTTTGATCATGGCTTTCAGGTAGTCCCATAATTTTTAAATTGTCTCTCCTTGATCTATTTTTCCAGGTCAGTTGTTTTTCCAATGAGATATTTCACATTATCTGCTGTTTATTCATTTCTTTGGTTTTGTTTTATAATTTCTTGATTTTTCATAAAGTCATTAGCTTCCATCTGCTCCATTCTAGTCTTTAAGGAATCATTTACTTCAGTGAGCTTTTGGACCCCTTTTCCATCTGGCCAATTCTGCTTTTTAGGGCCTTCTTCTCTTTCATTGGCTTTTTGGATCTCTTTTGTCATTTGGGTTAGTCTATTTTTTTAGTGTAATTTTCTTCAGCATTTTTCTGGGTCTCCTTTAGCAAGCTGTTGACTCATTTTTCATAATTTTCTTGCATCACTCTCATTTCTCTTCCCAATTTTTGCTCTACTTCTGTTACTTGATTTTCAAAATCCTTTTTGAGCTCTTCCATGGCCTGAGACTAATTTATATTTTTCTTGGAGGCTTTGGATGGAGGAGCTTTGACTTTATTGTCTTCTGTTTGCATGTTTTGGTCTTCCTTGTCACCAAAGTAAGGTTCTACAGTCTGATTCTTTTTTTGGTTTTCTCATTTCCCCAGCCATTTACTTGACTTTGTCAAGAGAGATCTCTGCTTCCAGTGGGGGTGGTGGGGTGTACTGTCAGCCACTAGATTCCTCCACAATCACTGGATCTAGAGCTCCAGAAACAGTCACTGTCTCTGCCCCTGCTGCTGCTATGGCTGCTGTGGGTTCTTCCACTCCCTTTCCCCTCTGTTGCCCTGGGGTTGGGGCCGGACCACTCCACTCTCACACATTGGTCCCACAGGCTTTTTCCACTGACCTTCCAATTTGTCCTTGGTGTTTTTGTGAACTGAAGTCTGGAAACTGCCACAGATGAGAGACTCAGGCCCTGTCTGTGCCGGTAAGGTCTATGCTAGACTGCCCCTGTGTGGCATGATAGACACTTCCCGGTGACCCTCCAGGCTGTCTCGGGGTAGAGTTCTGCTTCACTCCATCATTCTGTGGGTTCTGCAGCTCCAGAATTTGTTTAGAGCCATTTTTTATAGGTATTTGGCTGGGCTTGGGGGCAGTGCTCTAGAAAGTGCATGTTATTACCCTGCCATCTTGGGATCTGGAAAAGCTTTAAGAAAGATATTATGCCAAACCCTGAAGGCAGCCAACTTGGGCATCGAGCATGGAATCTAACTCAATAAAATCCCAAATGAAGGAGGTGACTGTGAACTTCTCCAAGCTCCACTCCCTTTAGATGCGCTTGTTCTATGATATTTTCTAAGTCATATATTCTCTATCAGAATCAGAAAAGTAGATGACCACCTGAATTCACAAGAAACAAATGCATCAGAGGTCAGTTCAGGATATAGGCCCTGGAGAGAAGAAGCCATTTTTGATGGCTTAGACTTTCAGACAACCATGGTGGCAATCAATATTTATTTATCAAGAATGGTGGTATTAAAAAAGGGCACTGTAGAAAAATCAACAGTAGCACCAGAGCAAGGAAACCTTTAATGAAGCAGCAGTATAGAACAAAGGGAAAAACTAACTATATCCACTGGAGATTCCTAGGATTTAGGGTTATCTTTAGAAAGATGGAAGGTCAGGGCTCCTTTACTAAAGTAGGTTCCAGAACCAACAACTTATATCAAGTTGCCATTCATAATCAGAGTTCCAATACATACACAATCAGATGCAAACAGAAATCTGAAAAACTGAACAATTGTTTGATGAGTGATTCTGTCTTTTTCTTTCTTTTTACTTCCTTAATTATCTTATTTATGCTTATAGTCAGATATTATGGATGTGTGACAGATATAACCATACCCACAGAGATGCCCAGGGACCCCCAACATATTATCCTCCCGTTGTACTCCAAACATATCCTATTACTCATTTTGTCCCCTTTCCTAAAATCTCCCATTGTTTTCCAACTCACACATGCCTTATAAATATTCCATCCACCATACAATCACCCCTCCATGCCTATACCACCAGGTAACCACCCCTCCTATGTTTATAAACTATTCTCATACAACTCTTCTATGCACACACATAACCCTCCCATACAAATACCACAAACATAGATAAACATTCAGATACACCTACAACACCCCCATATACTCAAGCATACAGGCAGACAAATTCTTATATATGTTTGTGTGTATATATACACACAAACATATATAGACACAAAGTTCCTTTAAAAGATAAATGACTTCTTTTTTCTAAAGCTGAAAATGCCCATCAACAAGTATCTGAGCATCTACCATGAGACTAGTACTGTAAATCAATTATTCACTTAATAAATACATTTTTTTGTCCTTGTTATGTCCAAAGATATGTCTAACTGATATGGGAGAAACAAAGATGAATAAGACATAGTCTTTGCACTCCTGGACAATAAAAGGAAAGAATTAATTAAACCTGTGGCTAACAGATTAATAATAGGTTGTTAAGGGAATCTAGGTTAAGCTGAGGTCATATCTCTAACTATATAAACCAGATATTCGTTTTAGTTTTCAACAGTCACTTTTATAAGATTTTGACTTCCAAATTTTGTCCGTTCCTTACCCTCCCCCATCCCCAAGATGGCATGTAATCTGATATAGGCGATACATGTACAATCATATTAAACATATTCCCACACAAGTCATATTGTGAAAGAAGAATTAGAACAAAAAGGAAAAACCACAAGAAAGGGAAAAAAGAGAAAATGGTATATTCTGATCTACATTCAATTCTTTTTCGGCATGTGGATAGCATTTTCCATCATGAGTCATTTGGAACTGTCTTAAATCACTGAATTGCTCAGAAGAGTTAAGTTTATCAAAGTTGGTCATTGAACAATGTTGCTGTTACTATATACAATGTTGCTCACTTCTTTCAACATCAGTTCATGTAAGTCTTTACAGGTTTTTCTGAAATCTACTTGCTCATCATTTCTTATAGAACAACAGTATTGCATTATATTCACATACCACACAACTTGTTCAACCATTCCCCAACTGATGGGCACCCCCTCAATTTCTAGTTCTTTGTGATCAGGAAAAGAGCTG
Organism: Potorous gilbertii; assembly: GCA_028658325.1. Taxonomy (NCBI): domain Eukaryota; kingdom Metazoa; phylum Chordata; class Mammalia; order Diprotodontia; family Potoroidae; genus Potorous; species Potorous gilbertii. The sequence continues at coordinate 42,933,951 of CM053769.1, read as the reverse complement.
CTATAAATATTTTTGTACATGTGGGTCCTTTTCCTTGTTTTATGAAATCTCTTTGGGATAAAGATCTTAAATCAGATATTCTTAACTGAACTTAGATGGGAAAAATTTACATCTTTATTTTTAATAGCCTTTGGTTTCCTTTGTAATCCTATGTATTTTATTTTATGCATTTGAAAAAGTAATTCTGAGAAAAGGGTCTACAGGCTTAACCAGGCTGCCAGAGGGGTCCGCAGCACATAAAAAAGTGAAGAACTGTTGAAATTGTCCCTGGATGGCCCAGAGACTAGATATGACAATGTACTAAACAGGTCATGAGTCTGTCCCAAGGAAGCATTTCATAGGTTCTAATGTTCTTGGTGACCAGATTTTGGTTTCCTCCTCAACCTTAAAGACTCATATAATTTCCTTAATCTGCGTGAGGCCACAAATAAAGTGAAAAAGCTCTCTGGTCTCCACTAACTCCAAAGAAGCAACAGAACATACACTTTTCTGAGAGATTTTGGCTGAGAGAAGTCAGTGACTGCCCCCTAGTTGTGATGGTCCATATACAAATGCACAGGTGGGATGGGAGTGGGGGGTTGGGAGGAGTGAGGGTGGAGAGAAGTGGTAGAAAGCTCTACCAGGATTCCTTCATTTGGTCTCATTTGTCTTCACCCCTCATCCTCTTTCTCCGAGTTCTTTCCAAATTCTTTATTTTGTCACAATGGCATCATTATTCTCACAAATACTCAGGTCCAATCCATCTTCCAAACATGGTTAAATTCATCTCTTGCTATCCCTTTCTATTACTCAAAACCCTCCAATGGCTGTCCCCTGAACGTGGGTTAAAGCTGAAACCCCTAACACACACAGGCCTCCATAACCTTGCCCCTCCCTGCCTTTCCTGCATTATCTCTAATTCCAAAATAAATTTTATATTCCAGACAAACTGAAGTATTCACAATCCCTTATACTTTCCTTACTCTTCACTCTGGTCGCTTTTCCCCCTCCCCCATCCCCTCTACAATGTCCTTCCATCCTATCTCTACCTATCAAAATCCTGCCCAGTTCCAATGCCAACTTCTCAACAAAGTCTTCATGAGCCCAGCCACAAGTCATCCTCTAAATTTCTACAATACTTTATCTGAATCCATCTCATGAACCTTATCACATTATACCTTGTACTTTAGTGATGTGTATATATCTTAACTTCCCTAAAAGATTAAGCAACATGAAGGTAGGGGTTATATTGTTGGATACATCTTTGTAATTACTCCAAATCCTAGCATACTCTCCTGCACGCAGAAGGCACATAATCCATTTCTGATGGATAAATGAATAAGTGAATGGATGGATGGAGTGATTGTTAAAAAAATAAACAAAAAGAGTGAGGATTTCCTTTTCTCTTTAAAAGAATGAACACCCTTATCACTGACTCTGTTAGAAAGAAGATAAAATGTAAATGTATAAGTTCTACTGTCTGTACAGTAGAGGGAAAAAAGAGCAGGTGGTTATCATTTTTGCCTCCAATGAAACTAAGGGATTTTCTGTGGCTTTCAATAGTCCAGGTTTCTCTTACCCTTACTGCCATGTTTGTCTTCACCTTCCACCTCCTACTTGCCTGTTTTTAAATGCATTTTTACATTTCAACAGTTATCAAGATAGCTCTCTTTTTATGAGATAAGGCAGCAACCACATTGTACAGTAGGAAGACTCCTAATCTCTTCACTGTCCTAGGTTTTAAAGCTGGTTTCTAAATTTAATAGCTGTGTAGCCCTGAACAAGTCACCTAACCTCTGATCCATGGGGATAATGGCTACCACTATCCTGCTTGCCTCACTCAGTTTTTGTGAAAGCCAGACTATAGGGCTCTGGACACATGTGAGGGATGATGATGATGGTGATATCACTAATCAGTCTGTTACCTTAATCTTCTATGTAACCTCTGTTTATTTTAGGTAGTCCTACTCCTGAGCCACATAAAAGCCCAATTTACTAATTCTGGAAACAATGACTCTGAAAGTGTAGGAGGAAGCGCTCAGGAGAGAGAATGAAAAGATGGAGAAGACAGAAAACTAGATTTCAGATTGTGAACAATGATGAGGACTTAACCTGATTCTGATTGGCCAGAGAGCAGAATCAGGACTAATGATGGGAAATTACAGGGGAAGGGGTGCAGATTTGGGCTCATAAGAAGGAGTAACTGCCAGATAATCAGTGCTACCCAGAAATGGGAAGGGCTGCCTCACTAGGAAGCATGCGGCGAGGCATTGACAGAGGGGACTTCTGACTCAGGGGTACAACGGGTCTGATAACCTTTGAACTCTGTTCCAATTCTGAGATTCTTTGATTCTGACTGAACAAAATGACAGATTCTTTTTCAAAATCTGAGTGAAAATTTTAAAAAAATTAATGTAAAAGCAAAATATATCAATAATTACTTTAAAATGTAAATTGTCATTTGACAATTACAGAATCCCTTCCCTGCGGGACTCCAACTTTCAGACATTACCTTTCCTTCCTCACGTTCACCTGAAAGCACCTTCTTTTTTGGGTTTTTAACTGGAAAGCACCAGAAGATAGAATGCAGTCCCCTACATATAATCTGACTGCCAGCTTCCAAGCCCAGGGCAGCATTACCTCACCCAGTCTGACAAAAGACATATTCCTAGGGCACTTCCAAGGCTTTTGACACCCCATTTTACAGAACAAATGAAGGTTCAGACATGGAGACACTGATGTCTCCATGATCACATTATAATACACAAAATGATGTACATATATGACTTCATTATATTCTCACAACAGCCCTGTGAGTTAGACATCATAGGTGTTATCCTTACTCCTGAGATGAGAAAACTGAGGCTGAGAGATTATATGACCTGGTCATGGCTACACCTCACATGGGCCAGAAGCAGAGGCTGCCAGAACTCTCTTGTCTCCAAGTCCAGTGCTCTTTCCACCACACCATGCTGCTCCAGAAACTAAACTCTACTTCTAGGACTGTTTCTGCAATGCCATACCACCAGTTATCTTCCCCAAACCAGACCAGTCCATTTCCCCCAGGAAGTGGTCAAATACATAAAATCACTTTTACCAACATGTATCATAAGAGCATTATTAAACTGGTCACTGGAAAGCACTGGGATACTGCTGGTTCAGGTGCTACTTCCTGCCACAGGAGGATGTTGCCTTGACCCCCTTCTAGCTTTTCTCAGGGTCCTAATCAAAGGCTATAAAAATTCATAAAATTTCCTAAATAATCTGATGTTTCTAGAGCACCACACATTATCCCACTTTTTAAAAGGCTAATAGAAAAACAATTTAAAAACCCAACAGATTCTTTGGGAGTACTTATTGGTATTACAAATAGATTCACTGGAGCATGTCTTTAAAAGGGCATTTCCAAGACTGCTTAAATTCCATTAGTGAATACTAACTGTGGGACCAAAAGACTATCAAATACAGAAATTAAGCTAAGTGTTAGGAGCCCCAGGAACTAAAGATCAATCTGAAAAGGAAGATGAAGCATCTCTAATATAAGTGAAAGAGAGGGTTTTATTTATGTTAGGTTTGTCAAAAACACAACTGTTTACAATGTGGTCCCACCCACAACAAATAAAATGTACATTACACAAGAGTAGAACGTTAACTCTGGGCCAGCAAGGTATCTAGTTGTCATTAATATCAAGGGCCTACGACAGTAACAGATGAGGAAGAAAGGCTCATCGATAAGATCAGATCCGAAGAACATAGTAAAATAATAAAAGCTACAGTTTACGCAGCACTTTAAAGTTTGATCCTCCTAATGCTCCTGGGAGGCGGGCATTATGATCATTGCCTCCATTTTTAGACGAGGAAACCGAGGAAATAAGCATTTCTACAGCAGCCATTATGTTCCAAGCACTGTTCTAGGCGTTATTTGATTCTTACAACAACCTTGAAAGGTAGGTGTTGTTAATACTGTCATTTTCTGGTTAAGGAAACTGAGGCACACTGAGGTTAAATGACTTGTTCAGGGTTACACAACTAATAAGTATCTGAGGTGGGATAAGTTCTCCTGACTCCAAATCCAGCACTGTGCCTTCGAGCTGACTGGGACATGGAAGGCAGGATTATAATGTAAACAAAGCATGGAAACTTAGGATGTTGTTCAAGCTCTACTACTAACTATCTGCATGATGTCGGGCAATTCATTTCCCCTCTCTGGGCTTTGGTTTCTTCATTGATAAAAGGGAGTCGAACTAGTGATCTCAAAGATCCCTTCTAGCCTTGACATTCTAGGATTCTGTGAGAACCATCCAGAAAAAAAAAGTGCATCTGTCTCATACATGTAAAAGCCCAGCTGGGAAAAAGATTGCTCAGGGTGGTCCAAGAGCGTCTGACTAATGTGAGGAGAAGCAGGAGGCTGCAGCCAAGGAACACTGGAAAAATCTGCTAACAGAACTTTTCAGAAGGGTAGTCTCAAAGGCAAGTGGCAGAAGCATCTTTAACTTTAAAAATTGGTCAAAAGGACTGTAATAAAATGTTCCTAGGAGAAGAGTCCAGCATTTCTCATCCCCCAGTTGCCATGAGATTCTATGAAGTTTTAAAACTAATTAATGCAGCAGTGGACGCTGCCTTACTCATACAGACCTTCAGTGATTCTGAGAGAGCAGCTGCAGATTCTTCACAGCGAAGGTGGTCGTAATCACTCCCACAAGGGAACAATTTAGCAAGGTTTCCTAGTCTTCAATCTCTCTCCTAATCTACTACTAAACAATCTTATTCTAAGCCTTCCCCTTTTACATTCTCCCAGAAAAAAATGATAGTTTCCAAGCCCCAATAAGAAACATCCAGTTTAGATGCCACCTGAATGCCCCAATGCTTAGCTTTCAACAGTCTATCTTATTTTATTAAACCTATGAACATATATATTGTGGTTCAGTTGCTTTTCAGTCGTGTCTGGCTCTTTGTGACCCTATGTGGAGTTTCCTTGGCAAAGGTACTGGAGTAGTTTTCCGTTTTCTTCTCCAGCTCATTTTACAGATTAAGAAACTGAGGCAAAAACGGTTAGGTGACTTGCCCAGGGTCACACAGTATGTAAGGCTGTATCTGAACTCAGGAAAATGAGTCTTCCTGACTCCAGACCTGGCACTCGTCACCTAGCTGCCCCATGAATATATATACATGCCAAGAAAACATGAATATCAGGAGGAAGATAAGTATAGGTATACAGAAAACATCTAAGAAACTGATAACTGACTGCCAACCTATAACAACTGCTTAAGTGTTCAGTATCTTTGGCTGAGTTGGAATTCTGTTCCAAACCATCTGATACCAATGTGAAGGTTATGAAGTATCACTTAGATTTTACATTAAGGCCCAGAACAGAGAAGAACTTGCTGAAGGGTACAGGAAAAGTTAAGGGGTCAACCTGGAAGTAATACCAGTTTCCCGATTCCCATCCATCCCAATGCTTTTGACTTTCCCAATGAATAGCTACTCCTGTTTCTCCACAGCTAAACTACACAGTAATGACCACCTTTGTGGTGTGGGACATGGTCCTCCTTCCCTCTGATCCCCACTGTATTTTAACTTCCTCTCCCTTCTTCCCTGACATCTTCTTGCTCCCACCCGTCATGACCTAGTGGTTTCCACCAATCAACGTCATTCAGTAAGTGTTGCCTCCTTCCCATGTACCTGCAGCAGAGCCAGATCGGCATCCTGAGCAAGCTGCTGAAGATTCTTCACAGCAGAGGTTGTCTTAATCACTCTCACAAGAGCAGGGGAACAGTCTAATGGGAGTTCACTGAGTAGGGATTTCTCATCATTGAGCAGCAGTAAGGCATGATAAGGCCTGACACAGAAGAAACATACACATTAACTGAAATCATTCCAATAGAAGATAAAGCAATGAGCAGCAACTGGCCGGGGTCTGCATCACAGCCTGCACAGACTTTACAGGGGACTACAAGAGGGGTCAAGAGGGGTCAAGGAAGCAAATCTGTACCTGGCAGCTTCATTGCATTGCTGTCAAACTCAAACAGAAACAGAGCCCCCAGTCTGGACATAAGGATCCCTGTGGGCTGCATATTGACAGTTTTAAAATGTCATGTTATCTATGTTTTACTGTATTTTTACTTATTTTATTAAAGACTTCCCAATCATATTTAATATAATGATCACACTATATCATGTGTGTATATATATATATGTGAGCACGTGTGTAAGTGTATATATACATATATATGTATGTGTATATACATTTCTAAAATCAGCTAGAAATATTAGCAGGGAATACAGTCCTCCCCACATAGTCTGGAGAGAAGTACTAGACTTAAAATCAAAGGCCAGGGTTTACATTCTGTAAATGGGGATAGTGAATCATATGAGGAAAGTGCTCTGAAAACTTCTGAAATGCAAGCTCTCCAAAGTGTGACAAACAAAAACCAAACTGAAGAGGTCTTGAGGAGCAAGGAAACTTTTTTAGGGAGAGGGGGATAATAACTCACATTCTCATAGAACTTCACTGTTGACAAAGAACTTTTCTTCACGAGAATTATTACATCCATTTTATGGGTGAAGTGGCCTAGAGGGTTGAAGTGATTTGCCCACAGCCACACAGATGGGAAGTGTGAGAAGCAGAACTCTTGATAACAAGGCAAGCACAAAGTACCACATCGACTCTTTGGTTCTCTGAGAAACCAAAAGGGTAAGTTTTTATAATCTATTTCTTTGATGGAAATTTGTAAATTTGGAAAAGTCAATCAGAAATAGGGAAGGCCTTAAGAAGGCAATCCCATGATAACTAAGTCAAATTTGCAAAAAGTTAAAAATGAACTGTTCAGCTGAGCTTTGGACTGCAGCTCACTCCCCTGAAACCTGACCTTCATGACATAAAACAGTCACTAGGCCTAGGTCTGTGATCACAGAGGAAAGATCTAAACCCATCCTGGGTGTAGTAGGGCTGGAACAAAGGGATGGGCATTTCAGTCGCTCTTGGGTATTGTGTCATCTACAATAAAAGCCCATCATATTCTGACTGCAACAAGTGGAAGAATCCCACTGACCATTTCTGAAATAGAAAGCAGGAGAGTAAAAGCACCTGGCCTGTGGGTCTAACAGCTTTCAGAAATAGTGTGATCAGCAAAACATTTGGTGTAGAGGGCACAGAGTAATCCAGAAAGAGTGACGATGATCCAGGAATTACGGGAGAGAAGTGGGAGCACAAACCCCCTGGAGAACAAGATGTAGTTACCGGATAGCTTTCAGGCTTCTTTCAATGGCTTCAGGAGGTATAAAATTGGTTGCGACATAATGGATTTTATGAGGCAGGCAGAAGCTCACTTCCAGCCAATTGTTGATGTGTAACCGTACCACACCAGTAGTACACAGGCTGCAGAAAACCAAAGATAACAATCAACTGTTTGTGGAGTCCGCATCCTGCTGCATCAAACTGCACACAGGCTGTCTCACTTTTTTAGCAGGACTTTCTTAAATAGTTTTTGACAAGAGATTTCCTTTTACATGTTCAACACATTACAAAGAACCACTTACTGAAATTTCACAAATTAAATCCCAACCTGGGTATTCTGTTTCTCATTCAACTTGCTTCTGCTTGTCAGAAGAAACACGAAAGTGGATATTAAACTGTTCTCTTAATACAGAAAAACCACAGGAGGAAGGTTGTTATTCCTTGGAAAACGAAGAAAATGCATGCCAGGAATAACTCACACTCTTTACTTCCAGTCTTGGAATCTACAGCTCTGTAACAAGGCTGAAAAAAATCAACCGTAAGACTCTTTGATCATAACTATCCCTAGAGACCAATGAGAAGAATGAGCACGTTTGGCACAAAAGAATCAGTTCGGTTATAGGGCTTCCTCTCAACAGCTCAGCACAGCCTGGCTTCTGCCTGGCCATAGCTTCAGCATCTGTTCTGCACAGAATCTTCCATGAATTTCAGAATCAGAGGGACCTCCTCACAAAGAATCCCCTCTAGAACATATGTGATGAATAACCACCCAACTTTTGTCTAAAGACCTTCAATGAAGGAAAGCCCTCTACCTCCAGCAGCAATCAATGCCACTTTTGGGTAGCTTGAATTGTTAGGAAATGTGTCCCTATTTAAGCCTAAATTTAAACTTACGAAACTTTGAGCTAATGCTCCTAGTCCCACCCTCTGTGACCACATACAAAATAATCCCTCTTCCCATTCCTCCCTCACAAATACTTGAAGGCAAACAGTCAACACCTACTACAGCAAGGAAAGGATGTGTCACGCCTGTTATAATGGATACGGTTCAAAAACTGGCCAAAAGCTGAAACTAGAAGAGATCTAAGCAAAATCTAGGCTCTGGCTCAGAGAAAGGAGGCCCCTCAAGGAAATGTATATTTTACCTGACAAGTTTCATATTCAGAATGCGTTATTTTAATATCTGTTATTTTTAGGATATATAGAGAGATGGGACAAGGAAGACAAATTTGTCTTAGAAATTTAACACAAGTCATACTAACTGCCTACAAGGAAGATGTTAATGGAGATAGCATGAGGGGAACCTAAAAGTAAGATAGTCAGAAAATGAACCCCAAGATGAACCAAGAATGAACAGTAAAATAGTTGCCAAGATAGTGGAGCTTACTCTCAGACTAGTAATGTATAGATCTATATAAATTACAATAAACAACAACTGAGGCAGGAAGTTTGAGTGGCATCTGAGACTGAAGGAGAATGGGATGTGGCTTAATGCATCCAAGGGCATGTAACCAAGAAGGGAGATTTGGTCAGTACATTCAGGATAGGCCCACTTCCTTTATCTTGTAGTTGTGATTATACAGAGATAATAAGATACTTAGCTAAATCCAGGTTTCTTCCAAATTACATCATGACCATGGAAAGCCACTGAACAGTGAGGAAAGAAGGGAAGAGGGGGCAGAGACTGAGGCAAGAGGGACAACAAAGGATCTGAGAATCTTGGAGTTGGATGGGGCCTAAAAGGCCGTCTAGTCCCATAGTTACTCTGAAAAGATCCCCAAATGTAGTCTTCCATCTTTGCCTGAAAAATGTGCAGTAGGAGGAACCCATGACTTCATATATACATTTTACTTTTTCATTGTTATTATTCATTTGTTCTCAGTTTTCTACGATCATTTTCATAAGTTTTAGATTTTCTCCCCCTTCCTCCCCAAGACAGCATGCAATCTTACATGGGTTTTGTAAATAAATACACTCTCATTAAACACATTTTCACCTTAGTCACGTTGCATAGAAGTATTAAAATGAATGGGAGATGCCATGGGAAAAACTCAAACAAAACAAAACAATAATGCAAGAGAAAATATCCTGCTTCATTCTGTGTTCCGGTTCCTTAGTTCTTTCTCCGGATGTAGATGATATGCCATTCTACTTTTGCATAGCTCTGTGAGAAGTTAAATTAGAAAAAATGAAAGGTCCCTTGAAGCTTGGACTCTGGGTCCACCTTACATGTGAGCCACTGGGAAATGAGCCACCTCTAATTCCACAGGTTGATCTCAGATGTTGGAGGATTTTTTTGCCACTCTCTAATAGTCTTTTTTGCCATACACAAAGGAGGACAGTAGTAGTAGGAACCTTACAAAGAACCTTAGGCATCATCTACTTTAGCTGGCTAGCTAGAAAAGAGGTGAGATAGGAATTTAGGTCTCCACACTTCTATCTCGGGGCAGTGTTTTTTCTTTTTTGTTTTCACTCGTGTCCAACTCTCTGTGACCCCATTAGGGTTTTAATGACAAAGATACTAGAGTGGTTTACCATTTCCTTGTCCAGCTTATTTTACAGATAAGGAAACTGAGGCAAACAGGGTTCAGTGACTTTGAGGCTGGATTTGAGCTCAGGTCTTCTTGACTCCAGGCCTAGAATTCAATCCAGTGCAGTACCTAGCTTCCCAAGTACTCTCTCTACTACATCTCAACTCTGCAAAAGACTAGAAAAAAAAGAGAGAATGAGAGAATAAAGATAAGCATCACTGGAAATTACCAAGATGATCCTACCCTATGCGGCCTTCAATGCTACCAGGATCATATCATTTTCCTTCTACCATGCTCTTTAATCATTTCTGCCGACTTTTCTGACGCCAATTTGACTTTGGATATTTGTTATCATTGTCTGACAATTGCTATAGCTGCTTGACAACGACTGCCTAGGGTTAGCTCCATTCCCTGCATACAACTGCTGCAAAAGGGCTTGTTTGTTTTCCAAATAAGTATTGTGTGTATTTTTAGGTTAAGAGACTTCAGAACTTAAAAAAAAAAGTGAAGTGTTCTTTTAAGAATATTTCTAATGAGGAACTGATGATGAATATATGATCCATCTCCTGACAGACTGGTGATGGATTTCAAACACAGAATGACACATCACATGACAATGTGGGGATTTATTTTGCTTGACTATATATATTTATTTTTCTTTTGGGATTTGTTTTCTTCTAAATCAAAGTTGTGTGGCAGGGAGATAAATGCTTGTTAATTGAAAAAGATAAAATTAAAAAAAAAACTCTTAAAGAACATTCCTACTGCCTGTGCCATAGAACAATCAGTAAAGATAATTGGTTTGTAGAATGTGTCTAAAGGAGGGTCTTGAGAAAAACTTTAACAATAAGTTTTATGTGGACAATTTCAGAGGAAATTGAGAAAATCTTTACAAACTGATTGACGCAGAGTGAAGTAAACCAAGGAACAATCTCTATAATGATAACATTATAGAGATAAACAACTTTGAGAGACTTTAGAACTCTGACCTAAGCAACAATAAACTGTGAGTCCAAAAGAAAGATGAAGCATGTCACCTCCTGATAGAGAAGTGATGAACTTAAAATCCAGAAAGACACATATACTTAAAGATATGGCTCATGTAAGAATTTGTTTTGCTGCAGATAGGTATTTGAAGGGTGTGGTTTGGGGGTTTGCATATTTTTTTAATTTGCCCAGTTGGTGTAAAGGGTAATACCAGGAAAAGAATAATTTTAAAAAATACCTGTACTTGAAAAAATTTTAAAAAACAATAAAACCCCCAGTTTTATGCTTTGTACCCAATCATAAATTAAGGGACAGTAATTATACCTGTGTCTGTATTTATAGATGCTCTCTATCTAAATCCATTAGAGGAATGGAAAATACCTCTAGTTAGCTTCTCTGCAACATCAACATCTCTAAAATATATGATCAGATTTATGACTGAATTATGTCAGCACTGCTGGTAGAAGGTGGTTATATTAGGAAACATTTCCTGTTCTGCTCAGGTATTCAGGCCCAAATCTGGGAAAACAAAGACTGAGTGTCCTTTAGATCTTATTTCATTTCACTTGGAGGTCAAGTGCAATCACTGCCTTGTCTATTTCCAATGCCAGAAATCTGAAGAAATGCACTGCCAATGCATGTGAAGTGGGTCTCCTGAAAGTCAACAGAGAACAAGACAGGTATGCTATGGAAATAATACAATCTATCATTTTGCATCATGCCTGTGAAGAACTGAGAGTCATCAAAGAAAGGACACTCAGGGTTCTAGACCTTCCAGTCAGGGGTACTTAATTATGGATAGGAAAAGCCAGAATATAGAATGGGCTATGCTATGAAAAGCAGCATGCTGTAGTTGAAAGAACACCTGTTTGGAAGTTAGAAACCCTATTAAAACTTAAAACTGTTCTATAACTTTTGGGACAACCCTGTATTTTAGGTGCTAATTATGCCATTTACTGACTTGTGTGACTTTGTCCCGTCACTCAACTTCTTGTAGCCCCAGTTGCCTCATCCACTAAAAAAGGAATAATTCATATGACTTATACGAACAGTGTGAAGACTATCAAATGAGAGAATGTACACAGCATCCTTTTTAAACAAAAAGATACAACAAGATGAGCAGTTAATTATCTTTCATCCCAAACCCATGTTTTCTGCCTTCTATGCCAGTGGTTAGAAGGACGTGTAACTTCCTCTAACCAATCCACATCAACAAAATTGGTAAGACCTTGTGGTTAAGTAAGTTACAGGTAAAACTGAACCATCTCTCTTCTCTCAGAAAGGAGCTGCATAACTGGGAGGTTATAAGAGATAACAGCTGGAAGAATCCACATCGAGGTCAATTCCACATTCTACAGGTGAAGAAACTGAAGCCCTAGAACTCCAAATCAAGTACTCTCTGAAATACCTAAAGAGGAGAAATAAAAGCAACCCCAAATTCTACTTACTGAAAGCTCTTTACTACTATGAGAATTCTTTTTTCCAGATGGCTCATTTTGGCCAACATTTACCTCTTATCTACAATTATAGTATAAACAAGAGTTTATATTTTCAGAGCATTTTGTAGTTGACAAAGCACTTTCCTCACAACAACTCTGCCACTTTGGGGAGGCAAGTATTATTCCCATTTCACAGATAAGGAAAAAGGACTCAAAAAGGTTTAATGACTTTCCCATTACAGGACCTTTCATGGAGCTAATTCTGGGCTGCCAAAGGTCATACCAATGGAACACAAGCTCTGCTGGGTCACATTAAGAAAGACTTCAAGTGTTAATATAGGGACTGAATATCAGCAGCCAAAGAACCAACATTGTTAAATTCAGAGACCAAAACACTGATCATACAATAATGAATTTTTCAGCCATAGGAATTTACAAAGACCATCTTCTAAGATGTGTAGGCAAATCTGCAATAGCTGACGTAGAACCTTGATGTAATAATGTGCCCAAAGCACATTCACTATGAAGCATCAAAAGCAGCCTTCTGACTCCAAATTCAGGGTGCTTCCTACCATACTGCCTCTCTGAACAGGACAACAGCTTTTTCACCCCAGTGTGCTCTGCTAACCAAGCTATGCCATTTTGCACACAATTTTGAAAATCTAAGACATTTATGTCAGGTCAGTTCTCAGTTTTTAAGCAGTCTCTTCTTTTTAATTAATTTCCTCCATCAGGATATAAGTATCCTGATGTTTTTCCTCCAGAGAAGCAAAACAACCATTAGTGATCACAATGACCTAAAGTAAAAGTGGAGTTAGTGGAAGCTATCCCTATGATCTGAGAGAAGGGACAGATTGAGCCTTGATGCCCATATTCCCAAAGGACTGCAGTAATAAAACTGAGCAACTGCTATAGGCCTGAGGGTCTGGGAGGAGAGACAGACTATTGTTGTTTTGTTTTATTTTAACCAAGTCCTTCAGAGGATGAATGTATAATAATAGGATTTAACAAGGTTCAAGAGTATGATGGGGAAATCCATGGGTTTCTCCCCAGTTCCTATATTTAAGCGCACCAATCTTGACTTCATTAGGGAATGAGCATTAACAACACACGTCGGGAGCCGATGACGTCCTGCCTAGGCTGCTCCTTGGCTCTCAGAGCACTGCTTGTCTGTGGTGTGGGGCATTCCAGGATTGTGACTCTGATACTAAACTCTGAAAAATGGTTTCAGCTTCTAAAATAAACAAAGTAGAGAACAAGAACTGTATTAAGTGAGAATCATATAAGTGGTCCAATTTTAACTGCTGTAATTTCTGCTACTATGGTGATACTACAGGACTAAAAAAGTTAAACAATGTTGTATTATCATCTTATTTTCCCATTCAGTTGTTGTTCAGTCATACCAATTCTTCATGACCTCAGTCTGGGGTTCTCTTAGCAAAGACACTGGAGTGACTGGCCATTTCCCACTCATTTTACAGAAGAGGAATTGAGGCAAACAGGGTTAAGTGACTTGCCCAGGGTCACACAGCTAATAAGTGTCTGAGGCTTGGTTTGAACTCAGCAAGTTGAGTATTCCTGACTTCAGGCCCAGGTGTGTCACCTGGCTACTCAGAGATCTTTCATCCTTCTTTTTCATTCTGTTAAAAAAGCTAGAGCAAAGAAGATTCCTCAGTGAAGAAAGTGAACTTCTTTCTATTTATAGATGCCTCATCTTTAACAAAATTCAAATACTCATCCGAAGACTCTAGAATTAGGAGTCAAGGAAATATCAAATATATAATCTTGTCATTTCAAACTTATATTCTACAAGTATTTCAAAACCTTATCCTTTCCTTTGAGGAGCACAAAGTATACATACAAGCAATTACATGCAAAAAGGCAAACAACAAGTGATCATCTGGGAAGCGGCTTGATGTAATGGAAAGAATATAATGGACTTAAAAAGTTAGTGGAAAGAAGACACAAAAGCTATCTTTAGTCATATGAAAAGACGCTCTAAATAACTACTGATTAAAGAAATTAGAAAAAACTGAGGTACTACCTCACATCTATCAGAATAGCTAATATGACAGAAAAGGAAAATGACAAATGTTGGAGGGAAGATGTGGGAAAATTGAGACACATGTACTGTTGGTGGAGTTGTGTACTAATTCAACCATTCTGGAGAAAAATTTGGAACTACACCCAAGGGATTAGAAAACTGCATACTTTTTGACCCAGATGAACTACTACTAGGTTTGTACCCCAAAGAGATTTTTCAAAAATGGAAAAAGACCTGTATGTACAAAAATATTTATAACAGCTCTTTTTGTGGTGGCAAATTATTAGAAATTGAGGGGATATCCATCAATTGGTGAATGACTGAATAAGTTGTAATATATGATTGTGATGGAATACTACTGTGCTATAAGAAATGATGAGCAGGATGCTTTCAGAAAGACCTAGCAAGGATTTACATGAACTAATACAAAGTGAAATGAGCAGAACCAGGAGAATATTGTATACAGTAACAGCAATTTGTACAATGATCAACTGGAATGACCGCTAGGTCGTATTCTCAGCACTGCAACAATCCAATAATTCCAAAAGACTTAAGATGAAAACTGCTAATGACCTCCAGAGAAAGAAGTGATAGAATCTGAATGAAGACTAAAGCATACTTTTTAAACTTTCTTCATTATTCCTGTTTTTTAGTCTGCATTTTCTTTTGCAATATGGCTAATATGGAAATGTTTTGCATAACTGCACATGTAAAAGCTTATCAAATGTCCTGTCTTATCAAGGAGGAGAAAAGGGAGGAGAGAGGAAGAGAATTTGCTACTCAAAATTTTAAAAAACAAATGTTAAAAACTTTGTTTATGTGTAATGGAGAAAAAATAAAATAAAACTTGAAGGACAGAATGAGGTTTGACATTATGGACACAGGGCCTGGAAAGAGGCTAGCAGAACTGGATTTGAGTCTCAGCTCTAACACCAGTTCCAGTCACTTCACCTCTAAGAAACTGTTTCCTTAACTGTTAAATAGGCATAATACTTACCCTACCCTATCTACCTGAGTAGTTGTGAGGAGAGAACTTTGTAAACTGGAGTCCTACAGAGTGTGATTAAGACTCCTCTGTGGGGAAGGGATAGACCAGTTTTTTACCTAGCTGCTATTAAACGTCTGATTTGTCTTTTTCCATGTACTCTAGTCAATTCTTCCAAGTAATCTGTACTATGGCTGCCCCTCTGCAAAAAGACTGTGAACTAGAAGATAATGGCATACAAATATTGCACTGAAAAGGAATGTACCCTTGAAACCGGAGGCTTTATTCTCCATCCAAAACACTGCTGAAACACCAATTAAAATATTGCTTCAGACCATAAAAAGAATGAGGAGAATGTAATTTTCAGCTCTCCTCTGGCTACCGAGAAGGTCCTTGAAACCCTTCATAGCAACGAGGTAAACAGAAAAACCTGACACTGAAGGGGTCACAAGGAAGGGAAGAAGAAAGAAGGAAAATTTTTTCTGTTTTAACTGTCATGTTAAATGCCCATAACCCACTCAGCTGAGTAGGACTTCATAACCTAAATGGTTTTGATCCCCAGTGTTTTTCTTTCCATTCACTTTGGTATTAATGGCATTGTCTGAAAAGGCTTTGTAGGAAATAAACTGTTAACTGCATGCCAAAGGCAGGAAGGGCCTCCTTGGAGTTGATCCAAACCTTCAAATAACTATGTAAGCATATTGAAAGCCTTGGCCCATAATGTGGTGACTTGGGATGGTTTGCAGGGAAATTTAGGATCTTCAACGGACGACTTTGCACTTGGGTGTGAGGCCCAGAGCGCTGATCTTTACAACTCTGCTGTCCAATCTGTTTTATATATAAAAATAAACACACACATCCATTTACATTCTTTAATACAAAGCCAGAACTTGTTTAGGAATTTAAAATGCCAAACTCATGGTCTAAGGCTAAACACATTATTTTCTTCTCTTTCCTTTCTCCTTTCCTTCTGAATGCCTCCTTACCTCTACCTTGCCTTCTTAGAACATAATGTTAGCCAAGTCAGGTGGCTCTGAATACATATGAATTTGCTGCTCCAGGATAATTTGGCTCTAATTTTACAAGGATTAAAGAGTGGACCTTAGTCTACAGAAGATTCAAAGTCATAGAATTCTAGAATTTGTGGGGAACATAGAGACTATCAATAAGACTATCAATCCTTACCTGAAACCAAATTCCTGCTAGTCAATCAGATTCAACTTAATGTTTGTGTGTTTGTCCTTCGTTGCCAAAGAAGACCATGCCATCAGAGAAATGATGACATGACTTGCTCTTGACTTTGTTTTCAGAGTGAGGGAGGGCTGTGCAGGTCACCAGCCTCACTTCTCCTCCAGAGCCATCTCAATCCAGTGACCAAATATTCATCAGGATGACAGGAGATGACCCAGGATGAGGCAATTGGGGCTAAGGGACTTGCCCAAGGTCACACAGCTAGTGAGTGTCAGGTGTCTGAGGTGAGATTTGAACTCAGGTCCTCCTGACTCCTGCACTGGTGCTCCATCCATGGCACCACCTAGCTGCCCTACTTAATGTCTACCAGAGAAACAGGGAACTCACTTCCTCCCAAACCAGTACCTTTCATCTAGACAATCAAAAGTATGAAGGCAGCATGGCAAAGCACAGGATAAAGTCACCCAAGGCTGTGCACATGATATTTGGAAACATCCACAGGCTAGCCCAAGTAGAGAGCAGAATTCTTTTTATTTTAAAGCTCCTGGGTCTACCAAGCTTATTAACTTAGAGAATTTTTAAATGAATGGTTTTCCCAAATTCCTTGGGATCTATGTCATTATCCTTCCCAATTGAAATACAAGGACACTGAGGTCCAAGGTAATGAAACAATAGTAACAAAGAGGAAATGGATAAGGAGCAATCATTCTTCTCCATCTAGAAATCAATAAGAACTTAAATTTATATATCACTTAAAGGTTAATGAAGTGCCTTGGGAAGCAGGTAGGTAGTATAAGTATCCTTAGCCTTCTTTTGCCCATGAGGAAGCTGAAGCTCAGCAATGACACGCTTCCCCTCACCTAGCCAGGTGTAACAGAGCAAACTCAAATCCAGATCTTCTGACTTGGAGACCTGTGCTTTGTCCACAATGCCCAGGTTTTCTCAGTTGTACTAATGAAATGCAGGGCCTCAAAGAATCCATGCCCAAAGAATATTTACCACCAGAGTAGGGAGCAGGGGCAAGAGGAAGCAAGCATTTCCTCCCTCATCCAGCAGTCTCTGCTTTACCTTCCACACTACCCCAGGAAGAACACAGGAGAATCACAGAATGCAGAACAGGAAGGAATGTGGGAGTTCACCTAGTCCAGTCATTTCCATCTTACAGCTGAAGAAAATTGAGAGATGCAGTGAACTGAAATGAGCTGCTCCATGACACCCAGGCAGCTGGCATAACGCTGCCCTTTCTAATACATTATACTTACCAGAGATCTGCAGAAAACTGTCCATACCCAAAGCAGCTTTATTATTAATTTTCATGGTCCTTTATTAACAGTTTGAGCTCAATCCTTCCCTAACAACTCTCAGATTTGATTGGCAGTGGGGTCCCGAGGGAACTCTGAAACTCAAGGCTAGTGCTTCAAAATAGTCATCAAATTGTTGGTATAATTCAGGGTCCACAGAGCACAAACTTTTATGCTTTCAATTTCATTTACTGAACACAAAGAACCTGTGTGTGTGTGTGTGTGTGTGTGTGTGTGTGTGTGTGTGTGTGTATTCAAGATAACACATATGTATACACATACAAATGTTTTATATATGTAATACATAAACACATATATACATACAATAGATGATACAACATATTCAAGAGTAGGCAAGATGAGGATAAAGCCCTAACAAAGAAAAAAGACAGTTTTGGGAACACAGAGGGCCTCTACTCTAATTGGGTAAATTAACAAAGGTGTCACTGCATAGTAGAATAAGCCATGGATCTGGAATCCTTAGATCCAAGTTCAAATCTAGGCTCTGTCATGCACTGCTTAGGTGTCCCTGAGCCTCTGTTTCCTCCTCTGTACAATAAAGGAGTTGGACTAGACCGTAGTCCTGAGATTCATGGTTTAACAGCTTACAAAAAGGTTGGCCTTTGCCAGTTAGAGAATTTTCAACTGTGAGTTCAAGGAGGCCATCACTAGATGGAGCTGTGCAACTGTAAGTGCTTGGGGGTCCCTCCAGAAACTCTTGGCCACGCCCTCCACATGCCATTGTGAACAGCTGACCCCACAGAGGAATCCTCCAGGAGGCTCAATCACTTTAATTTTTCCACAAAAAAATTTTCCACACAAAAAAGCGAGACACACTTCCTCAGAAAGAAACAGGAAGGCTTTCTAATCAGTTAACATGATTTTTAGTTAGAAACCAGCTTTAGAGGTGGTATAGACTGAGAATTGGAAGATCCACAGGTAGACTGAGGCTGAGAGGAGTGACTGGCCTGAAGACCCACAGGTGGGAGAGAGTGTAGCCCTCCTCTGCCCCAGGTGCTCCCTGGGTGAGACCCAGATGACCCCACATCTCTGCCTGTTGAGAGTCAGGGGCTGCCCCTTCCTCCTCACTTCCCAAGGCTCTCCAGGCTTGGAGGTTCTTAGCAGCATCTCACCAAATGAAAACCTGCATGCATATAAAAGGCATTTATTAAGCACTTGCTATGTGCCAGGTACTCTTGTGAATGTTGAACATAAGAAGGCAAAAGGGGAGGCTAGGTGGTGCAGTGGATGGGGTGTCAGACCTGGAGTCAGGACCTGAGTTCAAATTTGACCTCAGATACTTCCTAGCTGTGTGACCCTGGGCAAGTCATTTCACCTCCTGTGTGCCACAGTTTTCTCAACAGGGAAATGGGCATAATAACACCTCCCTTCCAGGGTTATTTTGAGGATCAAAAGTGCCTGGTACACTGTAGGCACTACAGAAAAGTTAGCTATTATTACTCAAAATAACGAAAGAATTTCAAAGCAAGAAAATCTCTATCTACCATGTCATATTGTGCCCTGGGAGCACCAATGGTCCTGCAAAACACAACTTTCATGTGTTGACATTTTCCCTTCCTTTCAGCTTCAGCTCAGCCACCCCCTCCTCTGTGAAACTTTCCCTGATCTGTCTCCCCCACGGCTGCAAGTTTTCTTCTTCTCTTCTAATCTCTCATAGTATGTTTTCACTAGATCCTTCCTCTGTACCGATCTCATTCTAATCTATTACAGTTTTCTTCTGCGTTCTTTGAGGGCAGGGTTTTCCAGGTCTTTCCCCAGTGACAATCACAGAGTTTTGCACTTAGTTTGTACTGAATACAGAGCTGAATCAACCAGGAAATGTAAAAAGGCTCAACTGCACCAATAGCTTTTCAGCAGCTCCCTTGCTCTGGAGCAATTCCTTGTATGAGGGGTCAAAAATCTTCCAATTATATCGTCTGTGGGATCTGAAGTCAAAATGTAAAGAGAGTTTCACCCAGTTTGATTGATCTTCCACATCAACAAACACATCAAGGATGGAGAAAGCTCCTTTGTTTCCGGTCTCCAAGTTCGACAACGATCCCTTAGAGCTTCTTCTAGGCAAGAAGGCTCATGGAGAGGCTGCGTGCCTGTAGCACTAGAGGGGAATCAGACACTCCAAAGTTTTGTCCTGACTCCACCGTTACTGTTTAATTTGGAGCAATTTGGTTTTCCTTCATCTGTAAACAAGAGACAATAATATCTCTCGGTCCCTTTCCTTCCTGAGAAGACATGAGAATGAATAAGGTACTTCAGGAGTGCCCTATGTTCCCAGAATCCTCCTCTGAAATTCTGGTGCATTTATTTTATTTCCAAAGGATCAGAGATCAAGATCTGTAAGAAACAGTAAGGGGCACATGGAGAAATGACGTTTCTCCACAGATAAGTGGACAAAGGATATGAACAAAGTTTTCAGAAACAGAAATACAAATATCAACAACTATGTAAAAAGTTCCAGTTCACTAATAAGAGAAATGCAAATTAAACTACTCTGAGGTTTCATCTCCTTAAGTTTCTTAAGGGCAAGGACTGTTTTTGATCTGGACTTTCTATCCCTAGTGCCCAAAACAAAGTAAGCACTTAATAAATTCTGTTTGGTTTATTATTAAGTTGGCAAAAATAATAAATGAAACAATCAGTGATGGAGGGGTTGAAGGAAGTCAGGCACACCAACTCACTGCTAGTAGAATTATGCAAGAAGTATGTCAACAAAAATTCAGTTCCTAACCTTTGGTTAGGAACATGCTACTGGGCATAAATCCCACAAGGTCAATGATATAAACAAAGGCCCCATGTGTACCAAAATTTTTTTGTTGTAGTAAAAAAAATGAAACTAAATGAAAGTCCATCAATTGAGGAGTAGCTAAATAGACAGCATTTATATAGATGAAACAGAATACTGGGCAGCAGGACACTATGAATATGAGGAATTCAGAGAAACATGGGAATATGTTTATGAACTAAAGCACAGAGAAGAACCTGGAAAACAATATGGACAACTATAAGCCAAAAACAAAGCTAAAAGGAGGATTAATTGTAATGACCTCACTAATTTCAATGATCTTGGTTGTGGAGAACAGACAATGAAATAAAGGGGCAAGGGATTACAGGCTGCAAATGCTTTACATGCTGTCAAACCTGGTTTTAAGTTAGTTTTGCATTACTCTGTTTTTCTTCTTATAAGGCAATGTTCCTAAGAGGAAGATGATAGTGGAAAGATATAGCAGCAAATAACTGTGGTATAAAATACAAAAGGTAACAACAAATTTTTTTTAAGTAAAGGTTTGCAGAACAAATTGGAGCTCAATATATATCAGTATTTTTATGATCATGTATCTGCACCGAGGTCCTCAAGCTAGAGTACATTTACTCCAACTGCCTAGTTCATCAGCTTCTATGGTTGTTAGGGTACTGTGAGGTCACCTCTAATGACATTCAAAGCTACTGATGTGGGTTCTCCTAGAAAGAAAGAAACTAATGGTAGAAGCAGGGAAAAAAAGAGCTGCTACCCCGGGTATACATTGGTGGCCTCAAAGCATCTCAATATAGGAAAGGATGACCTCATCTCAATTCACAACTCTCCTCTGCAAAACGGAACAATACTGCTACATCACAGGGTTACTGCAATGCTCAAATTACATAATAAATATGAAAAGGCTTTGTAAACTGTAAATCTCTTCACAAATATTAGCAATGAGAACATAACAATGATTGATAGCTTCACTAGGACCTCTACACACTCTATATTCAAACAGTCATACTTATTATGCACCTTTCTTTCAATATCTTTAAAATACTGTGCAGACATTTCCCCATTCAAGGGAAGTTTAATTATCTCTTTACAACAGAAGGGAAAACTTCTACAAGATTGTTTTATGCATCCTGCTATGCAGGAAAGGTCTTGGCTACCAAGATTAGCCCTCCTGAGGACATGGTGATGAGAAAAGCAGTACAAGATAATCTTATTCAAATCTACCTACAAAATTCAGAAGAAATTTATGAGACAAATTAAAACAGAATCACAGACTATCAGAGCTGAAAGTGACCTTAGAGATCATTTAGTACAACTGTCTCATTTTACAGCACTGAAAACCAAGGACCAGAGAGGTTATGTGATGCCCTCAGGTCATACAGCTAGATAAGGGCAGAACAAGAATTAGAAGCTATGTTTCCTGAGTCCCAGCCCATTGTTTCCCACTGTACCATGCTGTCAGAATCACAGTAAAATGTGGTATATCTGGAAGGGATTTTATAGAGTACTTAAGCCAAACCTTTCATTTTACAGAAGAGGAACATGACAAGAGGGGAAGCATTCTTTAAGGTTATACTACAGGTCAGGAGCAGAACTAAAATTAGAATCTGGGTCTTCCTACGATTTCTACCAATCAGTTAAGTAGCACTTATTAAGCAACAATCTTAATGGCACTGATGGTCCCAGGCACCAAACCTCATCTCTACAAGGTCACTAGTTATTGCATAATAAAGAGTGACTCTCTAGTAGAGGCTTACATACAGTGGCAGCTACTTAAATGAGGACTATGAACGGCCAAATAATAAGCAAGATAGACGGTGGTAACTAATTTGAAGATGAAATAGCTCAATTATACTTTTTTCAAGCTGGTTAAGAAACATCACTTACCTGTCATAAGCTTCCTTGAGGTCTCTGGCCAGTTTACATTTGGGAAGAATATGATGAAATGGAGACTGTGGACCTTCAATTAAAACAAGTAAAGGAATAAAGTTTTCAAAGTAAAACAATTTTTATAAACACAGAATAGGACTACTTTTTTGTTTTATTTTTTGGAGGCAATGGGGGTTAAAATGACTTGCCCAGGGTCAGTCACATAGCTAGTAAGTGTGTGATGCCAAATTTGAACTCAGGTCCTCTGACTCTAGAGCTGATGCTCTCTCCACAGCACCACCTAGCTGTTCCTAGAAATACTTAAAAGAGAATTTTGATATTTGTATCTTGAATTCTCAATTATTTATGATGTTGGGGTTACAGATTTCTGAAGTGGAAGGAACCTATTCCTTATTCCAACAGCCTCCTTCATGGAAGAGGCCCAGAGAGATGAAATAACTCACTCGTGAGGCACAAAAGTAAGAAGCAACAGAGCATGGATAAATCCGAGCTTCTGACTCCAAATCTAGGACACTTTCTACTGTGCACAATGAAAGAATTTTTAAAATAATTTCTTTTAATAATAAAACAAAATAAAAAACAAATCTTGTCTTGATCTCTGTGATCACTTTGAACCCTGAGTTAAACAGGTTAGAGTTCATCTGACCAGCATTTGTATTTTATGCCCAGTATCTGACCAATGCCCTACAAATGAGGCAGATCACCAGAAGGGGTATGACATACAATAAAATGGGAAGCACACTGCAGTCAATCAGACTCCCAGAGAGCAGCAGGGATTGAATCTGGCTCCTTTCCAGTCACTTTGCTACCTTTCCTGGACACGTTTTCTGGATAAAGGGTCAAAGATCTTCAGAAAAGAGAAGGCAGTGCAGACTGGGTATCTGGGACCATAGTGAGGCTTCGGCAGTGCTGCCAAGTCCATTAATAACAATATCACTCATAGAAGATGACGAAGATGCCATCACAGAACGTGATTTCAAATAAATGGAAATGAGTAACAAAAGCACTGGAGTATCTCACAGAATATAAAATAAGAACTTGATATTTCACATTTCCTAGGCTTTCTAGGTGCCTTCAGGTAGGATTATAGCTTAGGTGAAGGCAGAAACCATAAAAGGCTTCAATTTGGAACAGATACACAAATGTGGGACTTGGACCCAATTCTGTACTCTTCTTTTTATAAACAGTTACTTTGATCCAAATATTTGAAGGCAGTGTGCATCAGCATGAAAGCATAGTTATTTGGAGTTAGATGATCTGTCATTCACAAACTGTGTGATCCTGAGCAAGACACTTCATTCCTCTGGGCCTAGGGCTTCCTGAGAAAACAAAGGGGGTTGCCTTGGCCCCTTCCACTTCTAAATCTATGATTATAAAATCTGGCCTTGAGACAGTTTGGATCAAGCTGGTCTGAGATGTCCAAGATCAACATCTTCAAACAAAACAGCTACAAGGCTCCAGGCACCCTGAGTCTCTTAGTCTGGCAACCCAAAGCCCTGTACAAACTGACTCCACTGCCTCACCCCCTTCTCCTCTGGGTGCTCTCCTGTCTTGCTTCTTTTTAGGACATGAGGGACTCTTCTCCATCTCTGCTTGCTGACACCCCTCCAGAATTCCAGGCTCTACTCAGGGATCACCCACTCTTCATTCCCACCCATAATAGGAAGACTTTTCCCCTCCTTTCATCTCGTTAACTCTGAACTTTTCTCAAATACTTAGGATCTTCTACCCTGTATCATGTTTATCCATACATACGTCTTCTCTCTCCTAACTGCACCACAAATTCTCTAAGGACAGGGACTGCTTTTTTGTCTATGCATTCTTCCAGAAATCTAGAAATCTGCAGTGCAATGCACAGAGGAAGATGCTTACTGTTTGTGAAATGAATAATGTTATAAATTGTTGTTCTTAGTAAATATGCCTTTAAAAAAACAGGCTTTCTTTATCTTCTTTATTAAGAGTTTTGCTCTAATGTAAGGTTTGACTCCAGTGGCATGCCGAGTTTGGATTTTAATTCTATGTCTTCTCCTCAAGTAACTACAGTAAAAAATCTGGTTTAAGAGATTTAATGGTAATGAAATGGTTCCAAATAACTCCCTCCCTTCCTCCCACCAAAATGCTTTTCTTTAGTCACTTGCCCCCAACACAAGAGGTCTGTCTCCACCACGGCTGGGTCGTAGGACCTTTGAGGCAAGTTTTTAAGTCTCTAAGCTTCATTTTCTTCAGCTGTAAAATGGGGTAACAGTACTTATATTACCTCCTCTATAGGGGTATTATAAGGACTGACTGAGCTAAGTATATGCAAACCATTATGTAAATATAAGTTAATTATTATAAGAGCAGCAGATTTTATTCATGGCCCAACCCAATATCTGGAAGAATGATTTTCAAATAAGAAAAACACTTCAAGTTAAAAGTTCCCTGCTATTACCAGCAGTATTAATGTCCTAATATAGGGTTTAATCCACTTAGACTCACAGAATATCAGAGTTAGAAGGGACCCAATGATCAAGGTGAGGAAATTGAAGTCCAAAAAAATGATGTGACTTTTCCAAGGTCACACAGCTAGAAAGTGGCAAAGCTCAGACTTAAACCCAGGTCTAAACACCAAGTCTAATGATTTTCCACATCATACCACAATGCCTCTCATTTTAGGGAATATTTAATTTAACCCCTAAAAAACAATCCATCACACAGTTGACCTGCTCCTCCAAAGTGGAGATTTGTCTTCCACTTAAAAACTTCCCATTAGGGTTGCCAGGGCAGGCAAGGGCAGCGAGCCCAAGACTCACTGTCAGACATGGCAGACACTTCATCCTGAATGGCTAAGATCAGCTTGGCCTCTCTGGTCAGGTACTGGCAACGCCTCTCTTCATGCTGCAGCACAATGGCAATTCGACGTGACAGGTTATGCAGGCAGTTTATCACAGAAGGATCTGCATTGGCCTATAAAGAAAAGAAGTCATGGAATGAAAATGTTATATACACACTACAACTATAAATATAATGTGTATGTATCAAACATGTATGTGAACATATAGTAAGTGTGTGCTACCTTAAGCTATATCCTAACTGGAGTCTAGGCTCAGTTCTAGGCACTACGTTAGGAGAAACACTGAAAAGCTGGGGAATGTACAGAAGAGGGTAGCTTAGCGGGTGAGGAGACTTGAAATCATGCCAAATGATCCAAGGACCAACGGAAGGAATTTGTGGGGAAATGTGATATTAATCCTAAAGCTGACATAAGGGAATCATGACTGAGATCTTCAAATATTTCAAGGGTTCTTGTGTGGGAAAGGGATGATTTATTCAGTTCTGACCCAGTGGAAGGGCTACCCAGGGTCAGAGCCTGCTCCAAATACAAGGAGGAAGTTCATAATTACTGGAGCTGCCTCAAAATGGAACGGGTTTCCTTGGTAGGTCACGAAGAGTCTATCATTTCTTCAAAGGGAGGCTGGCTAATCAACTGTGAGGGATACTGTAAAGAGTATTCTTGCTTTAGATATGAGGGCCTCTTGGCCCCTTCTACTTCTAAATTTCTATTTGTAGTTGCCTGTTTGGAAAACTCTCTATAACAGAAAATAATTACAAAATTACAATGTAGCCCCTTTACAATGCTGGTATTAAGAAAAAAGACAACCCTGAAAAAGACCTAAATACCTCTTATGCTATGGTTTTTTATTTTATATAGTTATGATTGGTGGATATAACTTGACTTACGAATCCATACAATGATAGGATGTGTTATAAAAGGGAGGTATTGCATAACTGAATAGGTATTTCCCTTCCCCATTTTTAATATTTTGCTTTTCCATTAAAGGATATAATAGAACTGAATTTACCATGGTTCAACCCAATTTTATCAAGATATAATATGCCAATATGGTTTAGGAATACACCACATTGCCCACTATGTGAGAAGCAGCCATGGTATAGTGGCAGAGTGGAAAGGGCCTGGATTTGGACTCTGAAGGCCAAGTTCTAACTCTGCTGCTTACTAGCTGTATGACCTGGAGCTTCAGTGTCCTCATCTGTAAAGTGGAGGACATGATGCTTGTACTCCACCGCAGGGGGTTGTGAAGATAAAATGAGACCATGTATACAAAGTGCTTGGTAAACCATAAAGTTCCACATACATACCCACTGTTATTACCACCGTTATTTTTCTCATTTGTAATCCCTGTGTATATTTTGTTTTTAAGTGGTGGGTTACAGGTATCTCTCAGTACTAAGAGATATTAGTAAAATCTATTTGCTTTCACTCATGAAAACCTGAAAACTATCAGTCATGTACATGCTGGGGTGGGTCATCTGTCCCAGCTCAGAGAGGGTGGAGACAGCAGCTGTTCGATGTTTGTAGAGATGCTTAAAGGACCAGTGGGTTCTACAGATAAATGAGCCAAGCATGACTTGGGCTTTCTGAAGGCCAAGAGTACCTGCTGAATCACTGAGGGTTGGGGAGTAAAGGCAGGGAGGGAGGGGAAAAAGGGAGGGTGAATCCCGCTGATTGTAACATCTGGGGCCTTCTTTGCTCTGCATTTATCTGCCACAAGTGCCCACAGACAATTCCCACACACAGTAAATCCTTCTAACCAAATACTAATACAATGAACACAGTCATTCCCTTCCTTCATAAGAAGTTATTCTCTTTTATATAACTCTAGGGACATCAGTGCTCCCCAACACCATCAATTCACTTATGAAAACAAACAACTATCAGGCCTATGATATTTCAAAATCTCAAAGGAAATAAACCTCACAAATTTGTCACCAGAAAAATCATCAAGAATTACAAATAGGCACAGCAATTCATCCCCAAGGGGTATCATTACAGAACATTCTATGACCACGCCAGTTCCTTCAATGTGAAATAGACATTATTTAGCAATAATCTACTCTGCAGCTGGGGTAACAATGCCAAAATTAAACCCTCTTTTAGCAATTTTCTTCCCCATATTATATGAATTAGCTTGAATAGTATCTATTGTTTGGTTTATGGAACTTAGAAGGTAAGAATTTGAAAGATAAATCCAGTAACCTCAAAATAAAATTAATATTTGGAAGAATCTAGAAAAAATACCATAGCCAGTAAATCTGCACAGGAGAAAGTATACCTCTCATTTTTCCCTTTGAATAATACATAAATGTCAACAATGCATTTCTGTAGCCCTTTAAAGGATTACAAGCAGCTTTCCTCACAAAAAAAACCTTACAAAGAGTGTAGTGCAAGCACAATAGGCTACATATACTAATGAGGATGAGGAACGAACCAAAAACACCAGTAATGGACAGATAGGAAAAGAACCAGGAGAGAACACTGAGAGAGTGTCAAGAGGGAGAGAATGTTACAGTCATTAAGGATGAAGCTTGAGAAAAGAAACTTGAAAAGGACAGTCTCAATAGAGTGAGAATGAATAGAAGCCAGAGAGTGAAAATTAGAGGGAACAATACCATGCTTTAATAGAAAGAGCACTGGACTTAGAGACAGGAGGCCTAAGTTTGAAGATGGGTTGTGTGTAACATGTACTGGCTAGCTATATGACCTCGAGTAAATCAATTAATTTTGCTAACTCAGTTTCCTCAATTGTAAAATGGCAACGATAATATTTACACTACCAATCTCATAGGACTATTGTAAGCAAAGTGCTCTCTAGGCTTTAAACTGCTACAAAAGTGAGCTATTATTTTTATTAGAAGCTTATCAGTAAAGGTTGTAAATCCGCTTCACAGATATTACAAGGGGCATCAAATTAAACAGAAGGGTACATTTCCTTTTCATTTATGATCAGTGGCACAGTATGACTGCACCTTATGTTAATGGGAGCCTCCTTTAAACTTTTCATCACAGAATCCTAGAACCAGAAAGGGCCATGAGAGATTATCTGGTCTAAAACACTGAGAAGACAAGGGTGTTGTAAGGACTGAGACTTCAGACCCTCCTTTAGTCATTTTAATTCTCATTCAGTTTAGCCTTAATGAGAGAGTAATCACAAATTCCCTTACTCCCAATGATTTGTATGTGATAATTTGAAAAATTACCTTACCCTTAACGCAAATACCACATTAAAGAGAATCATTGTAGGCATCTCTCGTTTTGGAGATGGATCTGTTTTGGATACCTGTGAAATAAACAGAAGTCTATTAAGCAAATGAAATTACTTTTAGAGAGCAATGGAATAAAGAAAGAGCTGGAGATAATCTGATGATGAATGTTTCACAATGGAAAAAGAAAATTGTCACAACTGTAGTGAAATAAGAAAGCTAGCAAGAGATCATTAGAACCAGTCTGGACTATCCACTACCACCAATATTTGTCTGGTGAATCTGTCATGCATTTGAAGTGTTACAGAACTGTGCTTGGTCACAACACCCACTTTACCATACTGACAGAACCTCCCTGATTTTGGAGGTTGTTCTGGGGATATAATGAATGCAACATAATCAAATCAGTAGATGTGATTCTGTTTTATATTCCTATTAGTATTTTCAAAATACTGAGTATTACCCTATAAATGTACAACTCTTCTAACAACAGCAAGACTCCATCACACTTTATATTTGTGTAACTCTTTACATTTCTATAGCACTTTTTTGTGTATTATGTCATCTCTATGAAGGATATTATCTCCATTTTACAGATAAAGAAACTGAGGATCAGAGAGGATAAGGACTTTGTCTAAGATCAAATGGCTAATACAGCAAAGCCAGGCCTAAAAGATAAGAGTCTTCAGGCTCCTAATTCATGTCTGCCTTTTCACAACAGTGCCTCTCAAAAACATTTGGAATCACAGAATACTATGAGAAGGGACCTTGCAGATTATTTAGTCCAACCCCTCATTTTTACATGAGGAAACTAAGGCCCTGAGAGATTCCTCAAGTGACTTGTATACACAGTTTAAAAAAAATGACCAAGAGACCAAGTTGGAACTAGAACTCCCAGCCCTCTTCACTACATCACACTGCCATAGCCAGGCCACTATAACCATCGTAATAACGTGGGCAAATCCAACAAACACAATCCAATTCAATAAACACTTATATCTTTATTTAGAATTTATGTCTCATATATTGGGAATAACCAGGAAAAACTACTGAATGGAGAAGGTGTTCTGATCGAATTCAAGTATGGTATCAAACCATCATAGAATTGGAGCTAGAAGGGACCTTAGAGGCCAATGATTTCAGCCCCCTCATTTTACAGATGAGCAAACTGGGGCACAGAGCCATTAAGCAGCTTGCCTAGCATCACACAGCCATTATGATTCAAAGTCCAAACAAGGCACTTGCTCAGTAATGTCTATTTCCAATACACACATCTTATATTCTCTAGAGAATATAAGTCCAACAGGACAAGGACAATGCCTTATTTAAACACAGTATCTTCTCTAACATAATAGATAGTAGAACAATGGCTAGAGAACTGCCCTTGGAGTGAGAAAGCCCTGTGTTCAAATCCCATTTCTAATATATATAGGGTGAGTGACCTCAGAAAAGGCACAACTTCTCAGTACTCTAGGCAACTCTGTAAGACTTTAAGTTGCAGGAAAGATGCCAATCTGCAGTGGTAGAAGGAGTTTCCTTATGAGTTACCCATATTATGAAATTACGGGTCCAATCCCTATCAGGATATAAAATACAGCACTGATATAAATATGTAAAACTAAAAACCATTCTCCTGAGTAAATGGTTAAAGAGCAAGAACAGTTTTCAAAAGGTCGAATGCAAATTAACAAATTACTAATAAGAGAAATGGAAATTAAGACAATTCTTGAGGATTCACCTTGCTCATTAAATTGATAAAGATGATTAAGGACAGAGATAACTGGTCAATGTTGGAAGAACCATGGGAAGTAGTCACACCAATACACTGTTGGTGGAATTGTGAACTGGTCCAACCATTCTAGAAAACTAGATGGAATTATATAAAGAAAGCCAATAAACTTAATTCATATGCTTTGATTCAGTCATCCAACTACAGAGCATGGATCCAAAGGAGGTTAATAACAAAAGCAACAGTCCCATGTGTAATAAAATATTACCAGCAGCACTCTGTGGTAGCGCAAAACTGGAAACAACGTGACAATCCATTGACTGGGAAACGAGTGAACAAACTGTGGTATCTAAATGTAATGGAATATTGTGCTGTAAGAAATGACAAATATGAAAAAAAGTCAAAGAAACCTAAGAAAACTAATCTGAATTGAAACGGAGAAAAGAACTAAGCAAACAACATATACAATGATTGCAATAATGTAAACAAAAATAACAATAATGTTGTGAAACCCAGATGAACTGAAATGCCAATCTTCGTCCCACAGAAAAGAGAAACACCTGGCTCCTCTCTGGGGCTAAGTGCCTTTAAGGTATAGAATAATCCATTTACTACTAGAGAAATTTTGTTAATTGAGTTCTACATAAATTTTTCTTTTAACAAAAGATGAGTCAGTTGGGCAAAGGGAGACTGGGAAATTATTTTGATGTTTAAAAAAGGACAAAAATAAAATTTATTAGTTGGAAGAAAATGTTTAAACTGGGCTAAAACAAAAAAAAAACCACATGAATACAATCTAAGGTCACTGGGTCTTAAAAAAAGGTAAATTATACCAAGAAAAATGAATACATAAATAAAATCTGAATTCAATGGATCTTTTAAAAATATGTAAATTGGATCATTCTATTCCCAGTTCTTATTGCCAGAGGTAACTGAAAGCTTGCTGTACCTCATTCATAGTTCACAGATGTAGAAAAAAAGAAAAAGGATGACGGACAAGGTCAAGACAATCCTTCAGGAAGGCAGTGATGGTGTAAAAGAAAAACCAAGGGCATTGGAATAATAAGACCTAGATTCAAATCAAGTTTATGATTCACTCGCTGACTGATCCTGGGCAAAACAATATACCGCTCTGACTTTCAATTTTTCACCGGTAAAACTGAAATAACAATATTTACATGGGAGTAATATCATATTATCAAGCTCAGTTATTGTGAGGATCAAATCAGATACTTTGTAATTCACAATTACAAATACGATACAATTGTAATTACAAAGCACTACTCACAAAGCTATTATTAGTTCTATGACTGTATAAAAGATACCAAAGGGCACTTTATACAAAGCAGGAACTTGATAAGTATTTCCTGCATGGAACAGGTACTTTACCACTTTCCCACAACTCCCTCTCAACCTGCACCTCTAACTCCAACCCTTTATCTCTGCTGCTCTTGACCATTAACTCCCATTTGTCACTAAAGAGAACCATCACTTCGAGGAGTCAGAGGAGCTGACTGGCATCTATCTATCAGGCAGATTTATTCTAGGCACGGTCAATTTATATGAAATAAAATACCCACTTTCATGAACAAGTGTTACCACTAGGTGGAAGAATAGTTCTAGCAGGGCCATAGAGGCTTTTTAATCACACACTGCCAGAGAGAAGCAATGAAGCTTTTGCTAGGAAAAGACTGTTGTAAACAAAACATGCCCGTCAGTTTTTGAACCATTAGAGGAAGCTCATTTTCTTGGTAGAATTTCAACAAAAAGTTTTGACCAGGTGGAGAAATGTGACACTTGGTGATCATTCACTCACCCTTGCCCACTTTCTAATGGGAGATGGTCAATCACAGAAGCACAGAATGTTAAGTGTTAGAAGGATCCTTAAAGATCACAGTCTAAGGAGCTTAACTATTTTCATGCCCTGGATCTCTTTGGCAGTCTAGTGAAACCTATGATCCAGCCTCATAAAAATGTTTTTAAATGCATTATATAAAAACCAATTATATTGAAATAAATAAAAATAATTAAAAAATAAGTTGAAGTGCCTCAGGTTAAGGACCTAGTCCAACTCCCTCACTATATAAATAAGAAAACTGGGGCCCAAGGAGGGGAAATATGACTTGCCCAAAGTCACAAAGTCACAGTTATTAGTGGCAAAACTAGGACCAGACCCTAGCTTTCCTGATTCTGAGTCCAATAAATAACCAGACCCTCTTAACTTTACCAACTCACATAATTCTTAAATAAGAGCAGAGCAGAAAAAAGATGGGATTAAAATAACTGAACTGAAGGTGACAGCCAGAGATGGAAACTGAGGTTATTAAATGACTTCTGCTAGTTAAATTTAACTTCTCAGGGGCCTTTTCACAGTGCTTTGTAAATACTGCTTAATAAATAGCTGTTGATCTGAGGTACCACCTCACACCTATCAGATTGGCTAATATGATAAAAAATGGAAAATGATAAATGTTGGAAAGGATGAGGGAAAATGGGAACTCATGCATTTTTGGTGTAGTTGAGAACTGATCCAATCACTCTGGAGAGCAATATCTAAAGGGCTATAAAACTCTGCATATCCTCTGATTCAGCAATAGCACTCTACTAGGTCTGTATCCCAAGAGATTTAAAAAAAATGGGAAAATGAACCACATGTACAAAAACATTTATAGCAGCTCTCTTTCTAGTGGCAAAGAACTGGAAAGTGAAGGGATATCCATCAATTGGGGAATGGCTGAACAACTTGTGGCATGTAAATATAAAGGAATACTATTGTTTCTATAAGAAATGATAAAGAGGCAGATTTCAGAAAAACCTGGAAAAACTTACATGAACTGATGCTGACTGAAGTGAACAGAACCAGGAGACCATTGTATACAGTAATAGCAACATTGTGTGAGGATCAACTTTGATAGACTTAGTGCTTCCCAGTAATCTAAGACGGTTTCAAGCACATCTGGTCCAAGTTAATACCAAAAGACTCATGATGGAAAATGCTATCCACATCCAGAGAAGGAACTATGGCATCTAAATGCAGATCTAAGCATACTATTTTCTTCCTGTTTTCTTCTTGTGGTTTTTCTCTTTTGTTCTGATTCTTCCTTCACAACATGACTAATGTGGAAATGTTTAATATGATTGTACACGTACAGCCTATACAAGATTGCATGGCATTTTGGGAAGGGGAAAGGGGAAAAAGAGGAAAAGTCTGGAACTCAAAATCTTACAAAAGTAAATGTTGAAAACTAAAAATAAATTAAAAAATAAAAATAATTTTAAAAAATCTGTTGAAATGAATTAACAATGAACTGTGTAATCTTGTACAACTATACTAAATTTCTATGTCAAAAATAAATGTGGTTTATTTTTAATTGCTAGAACATTGGGTTCTCACTTTTAATTTAAGGTTAGGTTACAAAAACTTGTTTTCTAATAAGTAACACTTATTTAAATTCTCTTCATTGCTTACAGGAGTATGTTTTTTTAATAATGAAAACAAGTGATGTTCTACCTCATAATCAACAAATAGGTAAATATAACAAAATAAGAGAACAGTAAATGTTAGGAGGACTGTGGAAAGACAGGTATACAAATATTTTACTGGTGAAGCAATGAACTGGCACACCTTTCTGGAAAGTAATTTGGAATGCTAGTAAAGTGACTAAAATGTCCCTACCCTTTGATCTGGAGATCCCACTGCTAGAAATCTACTCCAAGGAGATTAGTGATAAAAAGAAAGATCCCAAATACACAAAAATATTTATAGCAACATTTTTTGTGATAGTAAAGTATCAGAAACCAAGTTAAGTGCCCATCATTTGGGGACAGGCTAATCATATTATGATGTTGATGTAAGAAATGATGACTATGAAGAATGCACAGAAGTATGGCAAGACATATAAACTGATATAAAAGTGAGCAGAAACAGGTAAACTAAGACTACAACAACAAAAATGGAAAGAATAACAAAAAAAATCAAAACAGAATGCTGTCAAATTATGACAAAACAGCCTTAGAAATATGAGAATGCAGCTCCTTCCTCTCTTGAATGTGGAACACTGTGGACCTAGCTGTAGTGTTGGTTGGTTTTGCTCAACTGTTTTTTTTTCTCTTTTTGATTTTTTCTTATAAGATACAGCTCTCTAAGAAAGGGAGAAGGAAGAGACATCAGGAAATGAAGCTAATGTTAAGAACTATAACAATAAAACAAGTTGTGTGGTTTTTTTTTTTAAAGTGTAGTTTCTCAAGCACACTGGACTTGAAAGGTCAGGAGAACTGGATTCAAGTTTCAGTTCTGCTTTTTTGGGTCTTCTCTGTCAAGTCACTAGCTTCTGTGTACTTTAGATTTGTCATCTGTAAAATGAGGACTGATATTACCATTTACAGAGATAGCTTCAGAACGTTCTAAATAACCAGAATAAGAGTGACACAGCTACATTAGACCCCATCTTTTATGATCCTTTGTGCTGCTGACCATACCTGTCCCAGAGCATGCTGCAGAAGTGTGGGATGACCAACAAAGCGCACGTTATCAATCTTCAGCTCAAATTTCTGACCACACATATCAGACTTAGTTGCCAAAATTGTTGCTAGAATAACATCTGAAAATCTTCAAAAAAAAGTAAAATAGAAAAAATTACAATAGAAATTAATAGCACCATAACCCCAACTGCTTCCAAAGGGAAAAGGCAGATAATATTAAACTGGAGCTTCATTTAGTTTTTATTTTATTAAGAGTTCCAATTAAATTGCCCAATTGTTAACCTTATTGATTGCTAATAATCCACCTTTTACAAGAACTTCCCTAAGATTACATATTTCAAATCACCACAATTATAAGATGAAAGGTGCCAAGAAGCAAAGATTGTAGGCACATGCTGCCATTTCATGACATGCTCTGTGAAGTACAGGAGAGAAATGTAAGTTGCAGTTTTTTTTAAAAAGGTAAAAAAATATTTGGAGGTAGCCACTGCCTTGCTAGAGCTACATGTTAATACATGTACTAAGCAACTGTTGACTGATGCAGCCTTTTGCTCAAGCAAATAAAGAATAGGTATTAGCCACTGTTAGATTTTCATATATTGAAAGTATACATGGAAACCTCCCTTCTCCCTGCCTGCAACAAATATTCAACTAAATTAGCAAGAAAGTTCAGTATTCCTGAATGAAATACTGAATTGAAACATTTGATATTTAACACTATAAACACACTGTAATAAATACACTTTAATAAGTATTGCATTTTTTCTTAACAAATGGTTAATTACCTTCTATCTGATAAGAGCATTTTAATTTTAGAGTTATTATTTTGTAGGAAACTATACATATGTGTA
The DNA here is from genome assembly GCA_028658325.1 of Potorous gilbertii. Classification (NCBI taxonomy): domain Eukaryota; kingdom Metazoa; phylum Chordata; class Mammalia; order Diprotodontia; family Potoroidae; genus Potorous; species Potorous gilbertii. Next base: position 42,898,493 of record CM053769.1, on the reverse strand, counting down.
ATCTATGCATGCATGTATATATGTAGATATACAGTATGTTTGGATTGTACATACTTATTTCTTAGTATTGTATATGACATTTATGTCTTAATATGTTTGTTACTTTCCCTCAATTTCCTAGTGCAAGGATGACAGATAACACAATATCGGAGAAGTGAGGGTGGCTTATGGGTGTGTTTACTATGTTCTTTTATCTCTTGTAGCCCAGACCTAGGTTTTAAAAATAGAAAAGTATCTATGCATAATTTAAAGAGGATAAAAAATAATATTCCTGTCAGCAAAAACCTCTGTAATTTGGACAAGTTGAAAGTCTCAATATGTGAAACTGGTTTTATTAAGTAAGGCCAAGAATAAGAATATTTCTGTTTCTTTTTAAATACTAAGATCATACTGTTTTGGAAAAGTCAAATGCAACACTAGAAAGAACTTCAAGTTCATATGATCCAGTTGCCAGCCCTAGGCATCTGAATCATCAGAACTGAATTATCATAGGATCCATTTTTAAAGATCAGCACAATTTGAAATGTTTAATTATGGTGGGAGTGTATAGCTTTGCAGATTTGGAGCTGAAAAGGATCTCAGAACTCATCTGATCTAATATTCTCATTTTACCTGTGAGGAAACTGAGGAAAAAGAGGTTAAGTGACTTGTCTAAGTCACACAGATAATAAGTGAAAGAGTCAGAACTTGAATCCAGGTCTTCTGACTCCAAACCCAGCATTGTGTAGTACTAGTGGTACCACTACTGTCTCAAAAAGTTGTTCTGTCTATACTTCCTCTTGGTAAACACTAAACAATGTTTTTGTGATAGAAAAATTAATCTTTTGGTAGCTACTTTTGGTAGCTACTGGATAGCTACCACTATGTCTTTGGTTTTGTTTTGTTTTGGAAACAGGTTCTATTTAATCTGGACTGATTCTACAAGTGGAATATTTGACAATTAAAAAGGATTTTCATACTTGAAGACAAGGATTCGTTTATTTGAAGCAAATTTCTATACAATCAAGACAATTCTCAATGTGTATATAATGAAATTTCACCCATATTAAGTAGTACATAAGAACCTCCCTACCAATGAATAAAATGCTGAAAGAAATCTAGCAAGCAGAGCAACTGTTCAAAAATTCTTATCTTACTTAGGTCAGTCCTGTTCTGGTCTGCTGCAGAACAAGACAGAAGCACTAAAAATTTAGGTTCCCTGATGGCAGGCCTAAAGTTTTCTGAGTAATCCTGAACCAAATCAACTGCCCACTGGGTTCACCTGAATGTAAACTGGAATGATCTGATACACAGAATTAAGCACTAACATCTATTTCTTTCATAGTTAAGTAACTAGAGACACAATTTCCACTTGAAAATATCGAGTCTTTGGATAAGTAAGAAATAAAATAGTGGAAACTTGCAGAGGAATTAAGTAAACCTCTTTTGGAGTCAGAAAGCCTTTAGGGCACTTGACCATCCTGCGCAAATTTCAACTACCTGGGATAATAATGTAATGCCTGGCACCTAGTAAGTGTTTAATAGATGCTTGGTGACTGACTCTCATAGTTTCTGTCTTGGATTAGGGCAAAATAATAACAACAACACAATCATCTGTATAGACTTTACAATTTACAAAGCTCTTTTCTGCTAACAACTCTGTAAAGAAGGCGCCATTGTCGTTATCCTCTCCATTTCACAGATGAGGAAACTAAGGCCCAAAGGGCTAGAGAAAGGTGTTAAATGATTAAAAAAAAAGGACCATAAATGGATCTACTCTTCAAAGTACTCTCATTTTCAGTCTCATGACAGACAACAAAAGTAGAGGTAGAGTTTAGGAACTAGAAACTGGTCAAATTATTACCTCTTCTCTCTACCACCAGGTGGCCAGGGGAAGATAGGGGAAGAGGTTAATAAGACAAACTCCACCTCATTTCCAGAAAGTTCTCTTTTTAAAAAATTGTGCTAGTTAGAGATAATTTTGCAAGAAGAATTGGGATCCTGAATGTGGGGAGAAATGCTAACTTAAATTCTTAGCTTTTCCAGAAAGACTATTATCACCTTCCACACTTAAATAGACAAAAAAACTACAACCAGCTTCTCTTCAGCAACCAGATTTAGCTCATTATTTCCAAAAATTAAAAATGAACCAGAAGATCCTGAGCTTATAAGAATCAAGCCACACCTCCTCCAGGCCCACTTTTATAAATCCAACATTGTGTCTATGAGGTACAATCAATGTATTCAAGAAGCCCAAGAGAGGGTGCTTTCCCCAGAGGCTAGATGGAAGCAAAGAGTCCAGCAGGGGAAATTGCTCTTTTTAACGTATACAAGATGAGCCACTTTCAAGACCCTATTTTAAATAACATTGCCTCAAATGGACCTGTTTTAAATGGGCCTCTCTGGATTAAATGCAACGTAGAAGAACTGAAGAATTTGGTGTTATGAGGGAATTCTTTCTATTCTGTCATCGTACCTTAAAAAAAGAGGACTTACAGTCAGTCCCTAAAAATCATGAAATCTGATATTCAGATATGCTGAAAGGAGTTTGGTTCAATACTACACATTTTGTCTTATAAGTTGTATAGAAACAATATATTTCTGCAAATAAAATAAAATTCATAATTATTAAATTAAGCAAAATTCCTGTAAATGGGTAACAGTAAAAAGCAGTTGAATAATTATAATTAATAAGATACATATCTTCTAAGATTACAGGAACCATTTCTACTTCTCTTTAAATGAAAAGGCTTGGCATTTGGGGCAACAGTGCAAAAAAAAAAAAAACCTACAAAAATGTGCAAAAAACCCCCAACAGCAAGGAATTGTGAAATTAATTAGAAATTCGGGCAAAGTATCTATACTCAGAACAAAATAGCCTGCCTGTGAAAAAAAGGTAGGCTGCTTACACACCCACTAATTCACTAATTCATCTGGGTATCTTGATTTGGTTTGACATCTCAGGGGTAAAGAGTAAAATGGACAGGATAAGAACAAAAGTGCCCCCAAGGGGCACTAGTCTAAAAGAGCTACCTCTGTGCCTTGTGTACCAGGGAAAATATACTGTATTCTGTGTACTAGGTGACCACACCCTTCCAACTTCATCACCTCACACTGCTAGCAAATAAACCGACTATGGGGTAAGAAGGACCCCCAGGAGAAAAGGTATGAAGATTGTCATTGAGGAAATCATAATCCATTTCTATTTGAGTAGAAACTGCTCATAAATACTAGGAGGAGAAAGTTTTTATGCCTTCCTGGCACACCTAGTTGTAGCCAAGACAGGAAGCATACATACACTGGTATTGGCCCCACTTAATTCCCAGAATCTGAATAGAAAGTGTATCTTTAAAATATGCCTGAAGAAACCAGGAGGAAAACTAACTAGTGAAATGTACTCTTATGGGAATATGTGTATAGAAACAATCTCTGATCCTCCTCCATAACATAATTATATTGACAATACAACCTGATGCCCATATTCATCCATAATTTGTCAGAAAGAATTGATTAAGGGTTTGAATGTGGTTAAAGCTAAGCCCTGTCCAGAAAATATTTCTTGGTATTCACTTGGGCTCTCCAGGACACACAATAGCTAAACACCTCAGGGTTCAGAAGAGAGAAGTCTGGGTTGGAGGAAAGCAGGGAAATGTTAGCAGGACGCCTAGCCCCTCTGGGGAGATCTGAGCATTGAGCATCAGAATGACGGCTGCTGCTGCTGTTCCGTTAGTTCACTGATCAACATCAAGTGAAAATCAGAAATTAAGCACAATTATAAAGAGAAGAGAAAGCATGAGTTGAGGCAAAAAGACAGTACAGAATGCTCTGGTCTTACCCTGCAACCAATTGCTCATCAGTTAGAGGACATTGCTCGCTGAAATGGGAATATGACCATCAAAACCAAACAAAAATAATAAATCATGAAAAGCAACATGAGATTGTTTAGGTTTTTAAAGACAGCATTTAAAAACTGGAAGATGTACAAAACTGTCAGGCGTTAATTGCTATAAATCAAAGATAAACAGTTGATGAAGGAAGAAACTATTGTAGATATACATATAAAAAGGATTACCCACATTAAACAACAAGCTTACAAAAATGATTTCCTTTGAGAATTCTATAATTATACCCCCATCCATCTGCCCACCTAAAACCCCAGTTTTCATACTTGGGAGGCAGAGCAATAATACACAAGAAGGGGAGGAGTGCAGAATTAGCTCCAGTTCTTCAAAGAGCTTGATTTCTTCATTTAAATGCGGCAGCTACATATAACACCTATGAAAACCAGCCTCTCTCCTTGAAGCCCTTCACTATCTATAATATATTTGGAGTTCATTTTATATCTTTCTAAAGTACTTAAGAAGAGGATACTCTAAAACCTCAGCTGCTAAGAAAAAAACTCTCTGGTATTAAATGATATACAACAGAAAACAGGCCTAACAAAATTCCCAGGATTATGCATCTCTGCATTTTTATATTCTGAATCTTTCTATGATTACAAATTTTACCAATGATTACAAATAGTAATAATAGTAGTTGGCAATTATATAACTTACAAAAACTTTACATACGTTATCTCATTTGAGGCTCATGACAATTCTGTGACATAGAGTATTTTCTGGATGAAGAACCTGAGACTCAAAGAGATGGAGTATAAGGGGTGCATGCCATAGGACAAAGAGCATTAGCCTGGAAATCAAGAAGGAATGGGTTCAAATAACATCTGGCATGACCTCAAGCAATCTATTCCACCACTCTGGTTTCAATTTCTCTATCTGCAAAATGCAGTGTTCCATTGAAGACCTCATCTATTTTTAACATTCTAGAACTTTTCTTGGGAGAGGAGGGATTGATCCAGGCCTGTGACTCCACTGGTTTAGGAAACTCCGTATTACAAGATATATGTGACAAAGGAAGACTGAAGCCACAAAAGGTAAAGGAAATACCCTCCACTACTGCAGGAAAATTTGCTGACTGCATGGCCCTGACCAAGTCACTCAACCTCATATCATAAGGAGCCTTCTAAGACTAGAAGCTGTGGAACAGGTGTCAAAATCTGCAACATTTTAGAATGATGATATAATTCTCCGAACCTAGACCTTCTTACTCCAGATACAATGTTCTCCAAGTCACAAAGCTGCTTCCTGTGGGACAACACTGCCTCAGAAAATGAGTCCACAGGAGACACAAAGGAGACAGTAGTGCCCAGGTCACAGTGAGTGTGCAACAAATATATATCCAACGAATGGATCAATTAGGCAATCCCCAAACTAAACAGACAAGATAAGAATTTGAGATAGTATAGCTTTATTGACTATAATAGCTTGTCCCTAGGGATATGCAGTCTCCCTCTTCCAGCTTACATTCAGGTTAGCCAGTAGAAAAAAAAAAGAAAAAAACATGCCTGAAAGCTTCCAAAGCTTTTGCTGACTTTGGACAGCTGATGTAGAAAACTAAAATCAAAGTGAAAGTTTTATTATTTCCATTATGCACTATCACTTTATGACAAGAGTGTTTTGGTTCAGTTTTGCTGTTTTACATAGATCTTTTAAGAGGGGAAAACACCAACAATGGACTTGAAGATAAAGAGCCATGCACACCATGGAAGAGCATGTACAGTCTAAGGATCCCCAATTTCAGAGGCACTCATGCTTTATCTCATCAGGCACACAATGTCAAAACTTATCTCCCCTCAAGGATGAAAGGGTGTGACATAAAACACCACAATCACCAAGTCCACAGTGTTCAGAGTCCACTCAGTATGAGAGAGGAATCCTGATCTCTAAGATCACAGAGGAAAATCAGGGACAAGGGTAAGATTAGAAACTAGATCTGTGATACAACTAAAAGTGGCTTATCATATCATAGGATCACAGGGTTAGAGCTGGAAAGGACCTTAGAGGCTATCTGGTCCAATATTACCTCCATTTTTTTTAAAAGATGAAGAAACTGAAGTCTAGAGAATTAAAGTAACTTGCCCAGGGTCACAAAGGTAGATAACAACAGAAATCTTGACTCTAAATTCATAGTGTCTAAAAAGGAACAGTCTGAACAGGAACTGATCAATTTTTTGCATTAAACCTATCCTTCTTTGCATAAACCTACCATTTAAACCTGCATTAAGCTTTCAAAGAGTGCTATTTAATACTTGAAAGTCAACAAAACCACCATGCAGGCTGACAATTTCAATAAGTTAAGCTCAAATATATAAAATATTTATATATCAAATATAAAAACAGGGCCACTCACTAGAAAAATAGTCCAAACTTTCAAGCATGTTGTTGCAGAGTTCCCAGATGGCTCTGTCTTCCAAAACTGCCAGGCACTTCCTTACAAATATTTATTATTCATTGCTGATGCCCATAATACATTTGGAAAGTGTTTGGACAGGGAAAAGTAATGAAAATTATCTTGAAAACTGTAAATCAATTTGGTTGGCGTAGCCCTGTAAATTTAGAGAAAAACCTTACTCCTTTCGGAATTGGAGAAGCCCAGTTTGACTGAAGTGACCCAGTTCCCTCAGATCCAGGTTCTTGTCCTTCCCATCAAACTTATTTCTTTTGGAGGAGGGGTTTCATCAGTGTGGGGAGCTCTTGGCATGGACACTCCATCAACAGATGAAGCCAGGAACCTGTAACTCTGTCTTAACAAGCAGCCTGGGGCACTAAGAGGTAGAGTGATCTGCCCAGGGTCACAGATCTCCGTCCAAAGCAAGACTGGAATTAAGGTTTTCCTGATTCCAAGGCTTTATCCAGTACACTATGTTGCCTCTCCATGATATTTACGGTCACCTGACTGAGAAATATTACCATTTTGAAAAAGGCAGATATTATGTTAAGAATACTGAGCATTTCCACACTGTCACAAAATTTTATAGTCCTTTCCAAAGGAGAACAGAGCTTCTAAGTGCTAGAAGGCATTCATTTTAGGCTTAGATTGTTTCCTTGAAAGAACTTCACAATTCAAACCTATACTAAAAGGAATAAAGCTAACTTTGATGACAGACTTTATCGTTCCCTGGTTTAAGTTAGCTATGGAAATTAATTTCATTAAGAATTGTCTAGTTTTTACTATTTCTCCGAGAAATAAAATAGATGGCACTCCCAGAGTTCTTAACTTAAAGAGAAGTCACAGTTCTGTACTTCTTTGACTGTACATGGATTGACAAATGTGTGAAGGCATCTCATCCGTCACACACTCTTGTAAATAACGCAAATGAATTTAACAAATATTTATTAAGTGCCTACTATGTGCAAGGCATTATGCTCTGTACTATGCCATGCACAAAGACAAATGCTAAACACAGACCTTTAGCTAAAAAAAGTATATTCTAAGGTATAACAACATTTCCCCTAGGACCCTTCCATAGTACTTTGTTTTGCAACTTACTATACTTTGCATTTAACTATATTATACAATACTATATGATAGCTACATTTACGTCTATTCAACCTACTAGATGTAAGTTCTATTAGTACACAGTTTCTTATCTAAACTTTGTATCTCACCCTATTGTCTAGCACAGGGTTTAGAAAATGTTTGCTTAAAGAATAAATAAATTCAGGCATCTGAAGATACTGTATAAAGTGTCAGTTCAGCGAAACATATGGACACTGTCTCATTAGCTCTCACTGAAACAAATAGCACCCCGTCAACACATGGCCCCATGAACAGCTATAATTTAAAAAACTGATCGCCCAGTGGATCATCTTTCAGTAAAGAGCCTTCCCAATGTGAAGTTGGTTAGCTCCATGAGAACAGGGACGGTTTCATTTTTTTCTTTGTATTTTCAGCACCTAGAACATTACTTAGCACATTAATTGAACAGTGTGTGGCCAAGTCCATATCTGAAGCCTTTTCAGTTTGTTAAGTCCTTCCAGAGCCTACATTCCTTTGTCCAAGGCTTTAACAGTCCAAGGTAACCACCTCATCACAATGATGCATCAAGGAAAAGGAACATAGGACTCACAAGTAAGGAGGTGATGACCTGGGTTTACAAACAGTCCTATCAAGCAGTTAGAAGAATTACCAAAAGTCAACCAATCAATCCCACATCTCCAACCACCTATGGGACATCTCTACCAAGATGTTGCATCAAACATTTCCAATTCATCATGTCTGAAACAGAAGATTCAAACAGAAATTGATCGATTTCTGCATTAAAATCACCCTTCACTAAGCTTCCCTCTTTCCAGTGAGGGTACCACGACTTTGCAAGGCAACCAGATCCAAATACAGATCCAAACACAGACACAATTTCCTCTCCCCTTTCCTTTACCTCTTATCCAGTTAACATGTCTTGGTGACTACACATGCCACCTCTCTCACACCTACCTGATCCTCTCCATACATAAGGTAAGCCCTCTAAATCAACTCATCACCTTTCACCCACACTATTCTAACACCTTCATACCTGTTCTCTTTGTTTTCAGGTTCTCTCCTTTCCAGCTCACCTTTCACACGGCTTCTAAAATAACCTCCCTAATACACAGGCCTGTCCATGTTACTCTTTCCCAATTGCCTCTATATATGAACTTGTCAGCTGGGAAGTTAAGACCATCCACAACCTGGTTTCAACCAACTTTTCAAACCTTACTTCAAATTATGCTCCTTCACAAATTACATTACAGGCAAAAAGAACAACTAGCTAGTCTCAGAAATCAATATCCACCTCAGTGCAGTATCTCAGAATTCTTGTTTTCCCTCAAGTGCTATCTCCTCTCAGAAGACTTCCCTTATGCCTCTTCATTGTTAATGTTCTAATCCTCCTCAAATTATCTTGTGTACACTGATTTCTGAATATGTTATATTCCCCAATGGAATGTAAGCTCCTTGAAGGAAATATGTTTTTTTCTTCTTTATAACACCAGCACCCAGTACACGGCCTTAAATATGGGGGACACTTACAGGAGAATCAGGATGGGATGGGATGGGAAGGGAGCTATGTACTTTTCTGCCACCTACATTTTTTTTCATTCTCTACTTTTTCTGAAAGGGTAGGAAGGTTCCGTTACCTGGAGTCCCCATCTTGGTCATCTGTATTGTCTCCTGTGTTGTTAACAGCATATCGGCTACGTGGCTTATCTATAACAAAACAAAACAAAACCTTCCATTAAATATGGTAAGTTAAGGACAAGTCTATCATAGACAAATTAACTCCACAGATAATCCCCTAACTTCTATTTTTAATCATAGGTTTCCACCTTTCCTCACTAGATATGGTGCTTTTAAAAAGATTTTATTCCTGGGTCCACAACTTGTTGACAAAACACAATTTCTTTGGGCATCAGTTTCTTCAACTACAAAATAGGAATAATACTCCTTGACCTACCTACCTCATAAATTTGTTGTAAGAAAATTACTAGAGAAATGTGGGAACTATTATATTCACAAACTGCTGACCAATGTTCTTGGCAGTTGTTTTTCATTTCTATTTCCCAGACACAGGCAAAAGTGTTTTTAAAAAACAATGAATTTGACAACAGTGAATAGTGAAAGAGGAAAGGCATTACCAGAGGTCTGTAGACAACAGGATGACTGAATTCTGAGAAGTTCTACCTGGTCAATGACATCTGGCCTTCCTCTACCCAGAATCCTTATAGAACTTTAAAATCTGTACCATGCAATTTAGCATTGCATACTATTATACATTATAACTGTATACTATACAACAATGTATACATTACACATATAACATTGATGCTGCATAATTAGTATGATGAACCCAGGTTGAAGGAAAGCTCCTTAGAGCAGGAGTCACATCCTGCCCTATATCCTCATACATATATTTTAAATCCTCCACACCCTCTAAAATAGTGCTTTGTATCTTAGTAGATGGTGGTGCAGTAGATAGTACTGGGCCCATAGTCAGAAAGACCTATATTCAATTCCAGCCTCAGACACTTACTAGCTACTTACCTACTTTCATGTTATTGACAAAAGTGGACAAGCTTCTCTTTACAGAAGTGAAAGACAATGGGTGTGGAACATTGCACTTGGCTGATGTGTTGCTAAACTAGTTTTTTAAAAAATTATTGTCTGTTCTATGGGATGGCTATCTGAGTAGGAGGATATGAGAGAGGAGGAAAATATGTGGGAAAGGTGGTGTAAAAATAAAAGATTGAAATAAAAATAGTTTTTAACATGTGGCTAAACTGATATAGTTAAGTAAGCAGTAGAACAAAATCAACAGAAGTTCCTAAATGCAGAGCTTGGACCTATATAGGTGATGGCCATCCCACAACTCACATATCCTAAGAGCAAGGACTACAAAAGAACAAATATGTGTTCAAATCCTGACTTCCAACCCATGTGACTTTGACCAAGTCACTTTTCCTCTCCTGGACTCAGTTTTTTCATCTGTAAAATCACGGGTTTGGATTAGATGGCACTAAGCATCCCTTTCAACTCTAAATCTCTGATCCTAAGAACTAATGACCAGAACTAGAGGAAGGTACACAGCACAATGTGTGAATCCCCTATAGTAGATTTATGAGAGGACATAGCTAAGAACTTCACAGGATAAGCAGCCTGGAAAGATTAGGATCTGCTTATGGGAGGGAGCATCCATATCAATGACATTACAAATCCATATAATTATTAGAACACAAGAATAGTTCCAGAAAGAAATGGTATGCTGAGTTGGTAAGTTGAATAAAATATTTTCCCATAGTGGAAAGTACAGTTGATTATGAAAACTCTGACAATTTCATAATAGCATATTAATTTTTAAAACATTCTTTGAAGAAAATTCTAAATTAAAAAGAAGAAATGCAACATTCAGCTAACTACTGAGCCCTTTCCAAAAAAATGTTTTCTTATGCAAGAAATGGGGGCAAGCTACGCACACAGAGAACAGTGTGGGACTTGCAGTCAGAAAGCCGTATCTTCCTGAGTTCAGATTTGGACTCAAGACAATTACAAGCTATATGACTCTGGACAAGTCACTTCAGCTGTTGGCCTCAGTTTTCCCATCTACTGTAAAATGAGCTGGAGTAATTGCTCCAGTATCCCTGCCAAGAAAACCCCAAATGGGGTCACGGAGAATTGGGCACCACTGAAACAACTGAACAAAGAGAAAAATCCACAAGAAATATCATGGAATTTCAGATTTGGAAAAATCCTCAGAGACCATTTAGTCGCTAAACCAGAGGTGTCAAACACCTTACCTGCCACTGCCACACTCCTGCATGTGGTCCTAACCTATTAACATGTAACTGGGAAATATTTAGCAAAATAAAAAGTTAATATGAGATTTTCCTAGGCATCCTTATGTACAATTTAATGGCCCTCTTTTCTATTTGAGTTTGATGCTACTGCTCTAGACCTATCTAGTTTTAGACCTCCTACCATTACAGATGAGGAAATTGAGGCACTGGGTGGTTAAGGGATCTGCCCAAAGTCACTGATATTGTTATCAGAGCTGTGATTTAAACCCAGGCTCTCTGATTTCATCCAAAGCCAGTGTTCTTTCCACTGTACCAGTTATTGAAATGTAGTTTTTATACTTCAATCAATTTAGAAACTTTTTCATTCTCAAAACTTTTTAATACATGACTAAGAACCACTCATGAATAGTCTTCTCTGAAATAAGTATGGAATTCATTTAGAAAGGAAGCTCATGAAGTACTTGCTACCATCATTTGGAATATCAGGCTCTATGATCTGTGACCATTAAACAAACTGTCTCTCATGTGGCAGAATATGAAGCAAAACACACTTTCTTCAAAAAGAATCACCAATACAAGTTTTTTTAAGACCAATAAATGACTGTTAGAAAGTTTTCCAACGAACAAAAGTAACTTTTTAAAATTTTTTCACTGCTTTGTGGTTCAGGCTGAAACATTATTTATCTGTAACCTTTAAAACAAGAGGTAGAGACACGAGCTTCGCTGGGAGGATGGTCACAATGACGTCAGTTTCCTGGGCTCTTGCGTGGTGGTCATTTTTAATTTCTGGGTCGCCTGCCCCTCGGAGGAGTCTCAGAAACGCCAGATATCCCTGTTTTCACCCCAGAGGGGCTCCTTTGTCAGTTCCTACATAAACCTTTTCGGGGCTCTCAGGGAAGGCCGGGAAGGGCAGAGCGGCCCGCCAGCAGACTTGAGGCGCCGTCCCCAGGGGCCCGGGAGCCCCCTCCCACACCGCCAACACTGGCGCACTTACTTGTCTGGGACGCAGGGTGTTCCTGGTTTCTCTGAAATGGGTACCTGAACAGTAATTTATTGCCCCTGCTCCCTGAACTGACCAGGATCACACTGATGGGGCTGGTGTTGTCCCCCATCCTGGACCGAGCTGGGGGAGTTCGGGAGAGGGCCTGGAAGGCGTGCTCTGGGGCTGGCCTGGAACCAGGCCTCTTTGGGGCCAGGGATTTGGGGGAGGGGGGGAGCTTGCAGGCGATGGAAGGTGGAGGTCGGGGCTTCGGTGTGGGCTGGGGAGGGGCCCGAGGCTGACGGCTTGAAGGGGAGAAGAGCGGAGGCTGGGAGCAGACCGAAGCAGGAGGCGGGGGAGCGCGGGGCTTCGGGGCTCCTAAGGCGGAGGGGGCGGGAGGGAACGAGGCCGGGCCCGAAGGGTGGCGCTGAGGAGGGGTCGGTGGAGAGGAGGGACTCCGAGCGGAGCGGGGTAACGGAGCCTCTCTGGAAAGACGTAATCCGGCCGGGGAACATCCGAGGCGGCAGGAGGCGGAAATGTCAACTTGCCCTCGCCGGGAGCCCGGGAGTCACGTCCGGAATTGCCTCTCACTTCCACCTTGTCTCGCGAGGCTTCCGTAGGCCTCGAGCGGTTGCCCTGGCAACGCCGCTCCTCCCGCCGGAGGGGGGGGGGGGGTCTGAGTCTCGCGCTTGCGCAGTGGCTCGTCAGTGAGAGTGCGCAGGCGACCGGAAGTGACCATGAAGCCTGGCTGTGCTTGTGCTCTTGTGTGTTTCCCGCTCCCTTTTGGAGCTGCTCGGCTCCCTAAAAAATGCTTCCCTCCACCCCCACCCCAGCAAGGCCACAAGCAGCCCCCAGGAGAGACCCCGTGGTGGAGCGGAAAGAGCCCCGCATTGGGGTCGGCTTCCTGCGCGGCCTCGGGCGGCCCGCTTCCGCTCTCTGGGCCGCCGTGTCGGCGTCTGGGGGACGAGGCGGGTCGCTCTAGGGAGCGTCCCACGGCGAGGCATTTGTCGAGCCGGGTGCCGAGGGCTGGGGTACAAGACGTTCCTGCCCTCCAGAGCTCCCAGCGGGGGGCAGCGTCAATAAATGTACAGGAAAGGCACCACCATTGTGGGGGGGGGCGGTCAGGAAAAGCTTGCGGCTGGTGGAATTGTGTGCCGGGGCACGAGGGGGGCCAGGGACCGTGTTGGAGGGTCCCCCTTGTTTACACCTGCCCGCCCCCTGCCTGCTTCACTATGGCCCGTGACATGGAAAGCCCCTGGCCGCCGGAGCAGGCTGGAGTCCGTGCCGCCTAACGATCACCTGGCCAAGCACCTTCTCTGGGTCTTTGGCGTCGTTCAACAGGGATTTCCGAGTTACCACAGTGTATGGGGAAAAGCGTGTTGGATTTTGAGCCGGAAGACCTGGGTTTAAATGTTCCCTCTGTCGCTTGATAGGTGTAACTATAGATAAGTCACATCACCTCTCTGAGACTCCAGTTTCCTCAGGGTGAACTGGGTGACCTCTTAAATTCCTTCCAGTTTTCAATGTGTGTTCTTATTACCTGTTTCCACTACTACCACCTTAGCCCAAGTCCTGTTACCACCTGAGTAATTGCAGTAGCCTCCCAATAGATTTTTCTGTCCACCTGTCCCACTAGTCTGATGCTGTCAGATCCTTGTGGATATAACTGATATGTCACTTCTCTTCAAAATCCTTTCAAAGACTTGTATTGCCTAATAAATTCAAATTTCATGGTAGGAAATTCAAGAGCCTTCATAATGTGGCTCTACCTTTCCAGTCTCCTCTCATGAACTTTTCTTTTTAATAGTTTACAAGTTTTTTGGCAAACAACTAACCAACTGATGTTTTGTGTGTAATTCAGTTTGGCCTTAAAATGACCTAATAGCAGAATAGTTGGTGTAATGTAAGTGTAGAATTCATACAAGATTGCATGTCATCTCAGGGAGGAAGAGGGGAGGGAGAGGAAATTTAAAACTTAAAAATGATTGTTGGAAACTGAAAACGAATGAAATTTAAGACAGCTCAGTCAGTTGTTTGTTTACTGTTATCTATAGTACTGGGCGGAACCCCCAAATCATTATACTATTTTGGGGGTTGATTCAGTCTCTACGTTTCATTAGAAAGAGCCAAGCAAGCCCCCATACATCAACATCAGTAACAAAACAATAAAATTGTCCCAACCTGCCATCTTTCTAAGTCCAGCTTGACAATAAGATTGTTAACATGATGTTAGGCCAATAGAAAACAATGAAACAAATGATGAGAAAGTTCCTAGGAGATTATATTTCTCATTATTAGAGTAGTTAGAAGGAGTATACATAGACAAAGGAAACGGTATAAGTTGAATATGATAGGATGATATCTACAAAAATAAAGTTAATGGGTGAGAAAGAGAAATGCACTGGAAGAAGGGGAAAAGGATAGGTAGAATGGGGAAATTATCTCACATAAACAATACCCAAAAGAGCTTTTACAGTGGAGGGAAAGACGGGACAGATTTAGGGGAGAAATTGAACCTTACAGTCATTGGAATTGGCTCAAGAGGGAATAACATACACACTCAGTTGGGTGTAGAAGTTCATCTTACTCTACAGGAAAGTAGGAGAGGAAAGGGATAAGAGAAAGGGTAGGGGGCCTGATAGAAGACAGAGTGGATTGGGGGATTCAATAAGAAGCAAAACGCTTTTGCTCTAAGTCTATTAATTAGAGAAATGCAAGTTAAAACAACTCTGAGGCATCACTTCACATTTACCAGATTGGTTTAATATAACAAAAAAGGAAAATAACAAATGTTGAAGGAAATGTGGGAAAATTGAGATACTAATGCACTGTTGGTGGAGTTGTGTACTGATTCAACCATTCTGGAGAACAATTTTAACTATGCCTAAAGGGCTATAAGGTGTGTGTGCCCTTTGACACAGCAATATCTGTACTAGGTCTGTATCCCAGAGTTAGAAAACAAAAAAAGAAAAGGATGCATGTGCAAAAATATTTATAGCAGCTCTTTCTATGGTGGCAAAGAATTTAAAATTGAACATATGACCATCAGCTGGGGAATGACTGAACAAGTTGTGGTATGTGATTGTGATGGAATACTATTGTGCTATAAGAAATGATGATCAGGATACCTTCAGAAAAACCTGGAAAGACATGAAGTGACGCAGAGTGAACTGAGCAGAGCCAAGAGAATATCTACACCGTAACAACAATATTGTATAATGACCAACTGTGAATGACAACTGTTCTGATCAATACAATGATCCTAGACAACTCTGAAGGATTTAAGATGAAAAATGCCATCCGCCTCCAAAGAAAGGAAAAACCAAGTCTTAATGCAAATGAAAGCATATTTTTTAAAAACTTTATTTTTCTTGCTTGATTTTTTTGGGGGAGGGCTGTCTCTGCTTTCTTTCATGAAATGACTCATATGGAAATATATTTTGCATGACTGCCCGTGTATGACCTAAATCAAATTGCTTCCTTTCTCAATGAAAGAACAGAGAAGGGAGGGAGGGAGAGAATTTGGAACTCAAAATTAAAAAAAAAAACATGTTAAAAATTGTTTTTACACCCAATGAGGGGGAAATTGAAATATTAAATTACATGCAATTGGAAAAATGAAATATTAAAAGAAATATATAGTCAATTTAAAAAGAACATAAAGGAGGCTTGAGACCAAAAAGTTTGAGAACTTCTGCTGTATACTATGGGAAATGACAGGTTTTTGAGAAGAATAATGCTACGAGAACTGTATGTTAAGATTTTTCTGATACTACCTGTGAAAGAAGGATTAGGAAAGAAACTAGAATTGAGAAACAATTACAATATCCAAGTGATAAAGATTAGCCTTTATATGGTGGTTTAAAGTTAATAAATTATTAAAATTAATAAATTATTGTTGCATACTTATCATTACATTGATATGTCATCAAATGATAATAAGGGCCTGATCAAGCATGTTAGCATAAGGTTTGAAAAGAAGACTTGCCAGAGAGATTGGAAAGGCCGAATGAACAGTACTTGGCAATTGATTAGATATAGGGGAGAGGCAGAAGAAGAATCAAAGATGATAGGGAAAAAGTTGATTAGTAGAGTCTCCTGTTGCATCAAAGGATAATGGAGTTATGAGCTATGGCTATGAGTTATGGGGTCTAGATAACAGTCTCACTAACCCCCATGTAAGTTTTAGCAAGTCATATCTTTTCTCTGTATTCTTTGAAAAATGAGAACATTGGGCTAGATGATCCCTGAACTTCCTTCCAACTCTGAGGTGTACTTTGGTTCTATGGCAGGGAAGGCCTATGCATGGGCCAAGAAGAGCTATATAAGTTCCTTAGCCCTTTACTTTTCTCATGGACAAAGTTTGAATTCCCAGAGAAGTGAATTCTCTTTGTTTTACATCCTCAATAACCTACTGTGAATGCTAGAAAAGAGCTATTATGTTTCCCCTAAAGCTTCTCTAAGTATCCCCATTTTCCCCAGATAATCCCTGTATGGCAAGATCTTGAGACCTTTCTCTATTTACTCTTCTCTGTACACACTCCAGTTTGATAATGTCCTAAAATGTGGAGCTTATAACTGAAAGTAATCCTTTGGAGGTAGTCTGACCTCATCACTTGCATAGCCCTGGACACCATACCACTCAATAGCTAATATTTATATAGTGCTTTACTTTGCAGGCTCATTTGAGCCTCATAACAATCACATTTTACAGATAGAGTTGCTGAGGCTAAGAGAGTTTAAATGGATTTGCCCAGAGTTGAACAGCTAGTAAAAGTCTGAGGCAGGATGTGAACTCAGCACTTCCTGACTCCAAGTCCAGAGTGCTATCTACTGTAACACCTGCCTCTCTTAATGAAGTATAAGATTGAACCTTTGGCAGGCACACACACACACACACACACACACACACACATGCACATGAGACTCTATTCTTTTTCCCTTTCTGGATAACTGTGTTAATATGTAAATATTGTCTTATATGCATGTATAATATTAAAGAATATATAGGCAGAACCAACATGGCAGAGAGAAGCCAGGAAGTTGCCTGAACTCTCACCAATTTCCCTCAGAAACAACATTGAATCAAACCTCTGAACAGATTCTGGAGAGACAGAATCTACAAAAAGATGGAGTGAAATAATTTCCCAGCTTAAAATAACTTAGAAGGACCCTCAGTCCTGGCTGAGCAGGTCAGAGGCATAGCAGGCCAGCTGTGAGAACTCCAGCCCCAGTACAGAAGGTAAGTTGCCAGCCCTGGAAACCAGGTAACAAAAGGCATATAGGCTATGCCACCCCAGGGCAGTGAACAAGCTGCCAATACCTGAGCCTCCACCACACAAAGCCAGTTACCAGATTCCTGGCCACCAGCACAAGAAGCTTGCCCCTTGTGCCCCAGAAGGAGAACTCAGCTTTAAAAGCCATGAAATAGGTAAAAAAAAAATGAGCAAGGAGCAAAAGAGAACCTTGACCATAGAGAGCTACCATGGTGACAGAGAAGACCAAAACACAATCTCAGAAGAGTACAGTGATGTTATAATGCCTACATGTGAAACCTCAAAGAGGAATATGAATTGATCTCAAGCCCAAAAGCCTTCTTGGAAGAGCTTATAAAATATTTTTTTAAATCAAATAAGAAAAATAGAAGAAAAATTAGGGAAAGAAATAAGAGGCTGCAAGAGAGAGTCAATAGCTTGGAAAAGGAAAGATAAAAGTTGACTGAAAAAAATAATTCCTTAAAGATACAATTGGGCAAAAATTCACTAAAAAACAACTTTTTAAAAAGTAGAATTGGACAAATGAAAAAGGAGATACAAAAGTTAGCTGAAGAAAATAATTCCTTAAAAAATTAGAATTGGGCAGTGGTAGTTAATGACTCTATGAGACACCAAGAATCAGTCAAACAAAACCAAAATAGTGAAAAGAGAGAAGAAAATGTAAAATACCTCATTGACCTGGAAAATAGTTCCAGGAGAGGCAATTTAAGAATTATCAGACTATCTGAAAGTGAGGATCACAAAAAAGAGCCTGCACAGCTTCTTTCAAGAAATTATCATGGAAAACTGCCCTGATATCCTAGAATCAGAGTAAAATGTCTTTGAAAGAATCTACTGATCACCTTCTGAAAGAGATCCCAAAAGGAAAAGTCCAAGGAATATTGTAGCCAAGGTTCAGAATTATCAGGTAAGGGAGAAAATACTGCAAGCAGCTAGAAAGAATAATTCAGATGTCATGGAACCACAGTCAGGATTATGCAGGATTTAGCAGCTTCTACATTAAAGGATCAGAGGACTTGGAATAAAATATTCCAGAACACAAAGGAGCTTGGATTACAACCAAGAATCAACTACTCAGCAAAACTGAGCATAATCTTTCAGGGGAAAAGATGAATATTCAATAAAAATGGGGGTTTCCAGTCATTCCTAATAAAGAATGTACATTACCATCTACTTTACTACTGTACCATAAGGACCATGGAACTTTTCCTTCTGACACACAGGTGAAACCTATATGCAGAATGTCCCAAAAGTCTTAGCAAAGTTTTAATTGTTAATATTATACTAAGGCTTTTGGGACATATTTTGTATTTTTCCCCCAGCAGAGTGTGAGCTTTTTGACTGTTTTGCTTTTCATTTGATTTGCATTTCATTTTCATTATCCTCAGCATGTAGCACAGTCTTTGCATAGAGCTGGTATTTATTCATTGTTTTTTCATTCATTTATATTTGCCCTTAACCATCTCTTCTCCCATAATCCATAATCTTTCAAAGATCACTGAAATTGACTCAGCAATCATAACCATACAGTGGTTTTTTTTTAAATGTTTTATTGATGATTTCTGGGTTGTTCTTGTTTTGACATAACTATCACTTCCCAATACCACATACATACACACTCTAAAATTCTCCCTTGTAACAATGAAAAATAGTTGAGCAAAACAAGCAGACAAGCTGATCAGGTCTGACAGTATATACCTTATTCCACAACTATAGTGTACTACCACGGTAAGGAGGAGGGGACAAATACATATTAACATAGGCTATATGATCACATATCATATATAAACATTAACAGCACTTGGGTGTCAAAATTGGTATCTTTTTGAACTGAACTAATGTCTTTTAGTGTCACTTTCCTTTATGTTATTGAGGTCATTGTACATTTCATTCTCTTCCTTCTGTGTTGTATTCTCTTTATCAGTTCATAGGTATAAGTCTTTCTGAGTTCTTCACATTCATCATTTCTTATGGCATAAAAAAATTCTGTATCATTCATATAAACACAATGTACAACTGTCCTTCAGTCAATAGGCCACAATTTATTTACAGGATTTTTGTTTTGAATTTTTTTTTTTTTTGCTACTATACAAATTGCTTCTATGGGACCTTTCCCTCTGTCTTTGAACTCCTTGGGATATATTCCCAGTAGTTATATTTCTGGGTCAAAGTTACTTTTCTAGGAGAATTCCAAGTTGCTTTCCAGAATGTTTGAAATAATTCATAGCTCTACCAAGTATGTTAATGTGCCTGCCTTCCTTCCACCATTTCCAAGATTGACGTCCAACTCTAATTCGTTCATTACCCTGGGATACAGTTCATCTGGCCCAGGAGGTTCAAACTCATCAAGAAAAGCTAGGTTCTCTTTTATGCCCTCTTTTATTTTAGAATTCAACTTCCTGTTAGCAATTTTTGTGCTCCCCTTTCCAGTACAAAATCCATTCTCTTTGGAAGAAAAGAGGAAAAGTAAAATAAAGATTTGGTAGCTCTATTTTCTCTTTTTCTCGTTTACCCAGAGCAAATTCCCTTTTTTGAAGGGAGCTTAGAATACAGAACATGGAATGTTAGAGGTGAAAGGGCTTAGAGCTAAAGGGTCCTTGGAATAGGTAATGTCAGAAGTAGAACAGACAGCCCTTCATTTTGTTAGAGGAATAAAGAACAAGTCTTATAGCATCATCACAGATCATTGATTCTATCTGCCATTTTAATGAAGGTTGAGAAGACTATGTACATAGTTCTTGTCTTGCATATATTAAGCAATTAATAAATAATTGCTGTATTAAATTGAATAGGACTGAACCTAGACCCATATTGCTATTAGGAATGAGACTCAAAGAACAGTTTAACTATGTATGAGTTAGAAGGGTATATAGGTGGGGTAGGAATGAGGCTGTTATCTCTCCTGCCACTGGACTGGGTGTGAATGATAGCATCCAGAGGAGGCTAAGTGACCAGAGGAGACTTAGGTCAGGAATGATTAAGGAGCAGCTACTCTATCTAAGAGCAACACATTGACTACCTGTTTAGTACTAAAATGCCTCAGCTAACACATTTACTTTCCCCATGAAGTTTTGGGGTTTTTTAAAAAAAGAATTACCCATATATGGATGGGTATGTTTGGATATGTACACACACACATATATTTTACGTCTTTAAGATCTAATAAAAAAGTATCTCTCTCTCTCTCCCTCTCTTCTTGTCTGTGTGTGTATATATATGTACATGTACATATATACACACATAAGCATGGTGTATGTATATGTACCTACATATGTGACTATTTATATTTATGTGCATCTTGTATGTAAGTATGAGTATATATTATAGAAAACACCTCTTTAAGATCCAACAATGGGCACATATATGTATACATGCACATGTACATACATATGTGTATATAATGTGTATACATATGCATGAATATACATGTGTGTGTCACCACCTTAAGATCTGGGAAAAAAACCCAGAATACTCCTGCAGAAACATTCAAAAATGTCAGAAGGTCTGAATTCTAGGACCATGTGTGTCACTAACTCACTTTGTACCCCCTAGCTTTAGGACTGTTCATCTGTAAAGTAGGTATAATCATCCTTCATATGGTCTAATTTGCAGAGTTGTTGTATGCATCAAATAAGATATGGTTACTGTTATGTTCACAGTTAAAATTTCTTTGGCAGTTTACAACACTTTCCTCACTTTACAACCCCACAAGGGATGTCAAGTGCAATTATTCCCAATTTTAGATAAGGAAATTGAGGTGCAGAAAGGAGAAGTGACTCACCCAGGGTCACACAGGTGGCAGCTGGTAGACATGGATCTCTGAACTTAGGTTTTCTGATCCAAATGTAGTATATTTTCCATGATGGCATGCTGCTATTTCAAACTTACTGAAAACTCAAATAGAGAATTCTCCTAGAATTGTGAGTAAAGCTGAGATACCCTAAAAGAAACCACAACTGGATGAAGAGTGTATTTGTATGTATATAGAAACTGTGAGTAACTCTGACATGAGGTCCTAGGCTAAGAAGATCATAAATTTAACGCTTCAAGGGTCTTTAGAGACCATTGATTCCAACTCTGTCATTCTATAGGTGAGAAAAGTGAGGTGAAGAGGGGCATTGCTCCTGGATTTCTAAACCATATCAAACCAGTATGAAATTCCCTAACAATTCGATGGAGTGGTCGAACATGTACCCAGAGTATAGTGGATTCTGTGCCATGGACCCTGTTTTCAGGAGATGAAGGTCATTGGGACCAGAGTCTCTGAATGTTCGTCCCCGGGGGCCTTTCCTCCTGGGAATCTACCTTGCCAAGACAGACTGGGGAAGAAGGGATCGCAGTCAGCCTTAGTGGGGAATGTGAGTTCTATAATGTTATCCATATCTACCCTGGTCATTTGGGATGAATCTCCACAGGGAGGTGTTCCTTCTGTAAGAAAGCTAACTGGAAAATCATTGACCTGTAGTAAGTGATTTCAGAGGTCCCCAGATACCTCAAAAATTGTAGATTTTCTTTGGTTTCCTTTGGCAGTTCCATCTATTGAAACTCCCTGAACTTCCACCATCCCTGATTCCTTTCACATATATCACCATCACTAATCCTACCAACAATATAGTTGCCCTCTTTTGGACATATTCCAGTCTGTCCATGTGCTTCCTAAAATGTGGTTCCCAGGAATGAATGCAATATTCTAGCTGTGTTATGATCAGACCCAAATACAGCAAGTTTATTGTTTCCCTTGTTCTAAATATTACCCCTTTGTGAGTGCAATGTAAAAAGCACACTCACTATTTTGGCTGCCATGTTACTGAGTTCATTTATTCCACTTCCTCTTCCCCCAATCAATGATCAACCCTTTGCTTTCTGGCTTTAGACCCCATTGTTTAACTGAAATTGCTCTCTCTAAGGTTCTGGCAATCTCTTAATCCAATGACCTTTTCCCAGTCTTCATCTTTCTTTACCTCATTACAGTATTTAAAATGTCAATAATTCATATGGTTGGAGGTGGACAACCACTGTTAACCACTGTACCCTTTTCCAGGTATTTCTGTCTTCTCTTGGTTTTTACGACACCACTCTCTTTTGTTTATCCTTCTATTGATATCACTACTCTCTTTCAGTTTCCTTTGCTGGACCGTTAGCTATGTCCTTCCTTCTAAACTGAAGAGTATCTCTCAAAGCTCTGTTCTGAGCCCTCATCTCTCTCAGTAACTTAGTTCAGTTACCACCTCTATGCAGATGACTACCATACCCAAGTGTTCAGCTCTAGTTTTTCCTGAATTTGTCTCAAAACATCAACTTGCCTGTTAGCTAATGTATGTCCCAAAGACATTCAACATGTTCAAAATGGAACTCATTATCTTCCTCCCTAGACCTATCCTTCCTTCTAACTTCCCTGTCTAAAGGAAACCATTATCCTTCTAGTCATCCAGTTTTGCAACCTTATCCTGAATTCTTTCTATTTCCCCATCTTTCATTTTTCAGTAACCAAGGTTTGTTTATTCTACCTCCACAACCCTAATTCAGGTTCTCCTCACCTCTCACTTGGATTATTATAATAGCCTCCTAATTCATGTCCCAAGTTCCCATTTCTCTCATTTCAATGCATCCTCCACAAAACTGACAAAATAATCTTTCAAAAACAAAAGTCACACTTCTCCTTCCAACTCTACTCAAGAATATTTAATGGCTCCCCATTGCCTCTAAGATAAAATACAAGTTCCTCAGTTTGGTATTTAAAGTCCTTCCTAATCTGTCTCCAGTCTACTTTTCCAGGCTTATTTCACATTTCTGCCCTCTACATTCAAATTAAATTGGATTATATGCTATTCCTTAAGTTTAGTTTTTCATCTCTTACCTCCATACAAGTTGACACTGTGGACAAGCGACAATGACACAATCATCTTTAACAAACTGACACGGACACAGTCGGGATTGCATTCTCTCTTCACCTTTACCTCTTAGAATTTCTAGCTTCATTCAAAGATCATCACATGTGCTACTTCCTATAGAAAGAAACCTTTCCTGATCTCCTTGGTTATTAATTCTCTCTTTCTTCATTATTAGATAAATAGATAGATAGATAGATAGATAGATAGACAGATAGATAGAGACATCTGGGATAATGTAATCTTCTTGAAAGCAAGGATGATTTTTCTTTTTTCTTTATATCCTTAGAATTCAGCACAGTGCCTTGCACACGGTAGGTAATTAATACATACATACTGATTTAATTAGATTGAATTTGTAATCCACTAAAACTTTTACATCTTTCAGATGAGTTATCTTGTCATTCTTTTCTCTCCTTCCTTCCTTCAATTTTTCTCTGATTTTCACTCATTTATTCAACACACATGAATCAAGAGCTGACTATGGTCAAAACACTGGGAGAGATAGAATGTTTAAATAAAATAATCCCTACACTCTTGAAGCTTTCAGCTTAGTTGATAGAGAAGATGAAAACACTAAAATGTAAGTGCCTTAGGGGAGTTACCAAAGTGTTATGTTAAGTATGAGAAGGAAGGTCATTATTGATCAGAACATCAAAAGGCTATTAAAGAAGTGACATTCAAGCAGGGTTTTGGAGGACGGTTATGAATTCAACAGTCTGTTATCCATCACTAAATACTTTCCTTCCAAGATGAAAACCAGAACTCAAGCTCCGCTGTGGACACAATTCAGATAAACTACATGAAATAGTCTGGTCTTATAGCTCACATACATGTTTGATGTCCACTGGTACATATTGTAAATACAGGACAAGTAATTTGACAAGTTCTATTATCTCACACACACCCCTATACACTGTCCTCACCATAACAGGATATGAAATCTAAGAACAAGCACCATGATTCCACAGGATCCAAGACTACCTTTTCCATACACACCGTGTCATGCCTTAGCTCATATTCATCATAGCCACTGCTTCTCCTTCTCCTACTCACAGCACACAAGTCAGTGTCCAGTCGTACCAAAGCCACATACCCCAGCTTTCTGTTTACTTCCTGATGACCTTAACTACAACTTTCACCTCCCCAAACTGTAATTCCCCACTCTTCCTAACCACTAGTCAGTCAATCAACAAGCACTTATTAAAGATCATCTTTGTACCAGTCAGTCTGCTAGTGCTGTGTATACAAAGAAATACAAAAAAAAAAAAACAGTCCCTGCTTTGAATGAGCTCACAGTCTATTGGGGAAAATAATATTTAAAAAAATCCAACTAGGTACAAACAAGATATATACAGGATAAATTGAAGATAATTAACAGAAGAAAGGTACTAGAAGTAATGGGAATCAGGAAAGACTTCTTTTTAAAAATTCATTTATTTTTAGTTTTCAACATTCATTTCCACAAAATTTTGAGTTCCAAGTTTTCTCCCCATCTCTTCCCTCCCCCCAGCCCATAATGCCTTACATTCTGATTACCCCTTCCCTCAATGTGTCCTCCCTTCTATCACACCCCTCCCTTCCTTATCCCCATCTTCTCTCATTTCTTGTAGGGCAAGATAGATTTCTGTACGCCATTACCTGTATTTCTTATTTCCCGGTTGTATGCAAAATCTCAATATTCGTTCCTAAAACTTTGAGTTCCAACTTCTCTCCCTTCCTCCCTCCCTACCCATCCCCACTGAGAAGGCAAGCAAAAGACTTCCATAATAGTCATGTTGTGTAAGACTAACTATATTTCCCTCCATCCTATCCTGCCCCCCACTTACCCTATTCTCTCTTTTGACCTTGTCCCTCCCCAAAAGTGTTTACTTCTAATTACTCCCTCCTCCTATTTGCCCTTCCTTCTATCAAGGAAAGGTTTCTTGTAGAAAGTAGAATTTTAGCAGAGAGGTAAAAGGGGACCAAGGAGGTCAGGACAGAGAGATGAGAAGGGAGAGAATTTTAAGCATAAGAGAACAGCCTTTGAAAATGTCAAGAGTTAGGAGACAGAGTGTTTTGTGTAAGAAATAGTAAGGGGCCCAGTGTTACTGGATTATAGAGAATATGGGGGTCAGGTGTAAGAAGACTGAAAAGGGCAGACCAAGTTGTGAAGGGTTTGGGATACCAAACAGAGAATTTTATATTTGATCCTAGGGATAATAGGGAGTCACTGGAGTTTATTGAAGAGAGGGGTGACATAGTCAGATCTATATGTTAGGGAGATCAATTTTCAGCTGAGTAGAGAATGGACAGGAGCCAATCAGTAGGTTATTGCAATCATCTAGGCATGAGGCCATGAGGACTTGCAGGGTGGTGGCAGTGTTAGAGCAGAGAAAGTCATATAAGAGAATGAAGGTAAAAATGACATGTCTTCAGCAACAGAACATAGGGCTTGCAAGACAGCAGAGAGTCAAGGATGATACCTCGGTTGTTAGCATGGGTAACTGAGAAGATAGTGGTGCTCTCAATAGTAATATTGAAGTTTGAAAGGAGGAAGAAACATGGGAGGAAATAGAATGAGTTCAATTTTGGCTATGCTGAGTTTCAAACATATAGTCTGAAATATCCAATAGACAGTTGGAGATATAAGACCATATAGGTCAGGAGAGAGATTAGGGCAGGATAAGTAGATTTGAGTATCATCAGCATAGAGATGATAATTGAATTTGTGGGAGCTGGTAATATCACCAAGCAAAATACTATAGAGGGAGAAGAGATAAGGGTAGGGAGAAGGGGAGGAGCCATCATTAGCAGAAGTGACCTGGATGAAGATTCATCAAAGGACACTGAGTGGTCAAATAGGTAGGAGGAGAACCAGGAGAAAGGAGTGTTATGAAAACCTAGAGAAAAGAGAATGTTCAGGAGAAAAGGGTGACTGATAATGTTAAAGGCTGCAAAGAGGTTGATGACTGAGAAAAAGCCATTCGATTTGGAGATTAAGAAATCATTGGTAACTTCGGAGAGAGCAGTTTCTCTGATGAGTTCAGAAGCCAGATTGTAAAGAGTTAAGACGGTAAGAGGCGAGGAAAGGAAGTAGAGGTACCTACATTGTAGATGGCCTTCTCAAGGAGTTTAGCCACAAAAGGAAAAAGAGCTATATGCAACAGTTGCTAATGAGAATGAATCTAGATGGCCTTCTCAAGGAGTTTAGCCACAAAAGGAAAAAGAGCGATATGCAACAGTTGCTAATGGGAATGAATCTAGTGAGTGTATTTTGGTTTTTGGATAGGGGATTGAGAAATACTGAGATGAGAAAGGCATGACCTGGTGGGAGTTCCTTAATCATTGAGGAATGAATTCAGGCAGATTATCAACATCCCTAGTCACAGATAGGGAGGAAAACTTCCTGGACAATTAGCAACACCAACATCTGTCTTCACATCTCTATCATGTAGTATCCCAATCTACATTACCAGCATAGAGAGGGAAGGAGATTTGTTCTAGACAGAAAATAATGAGAACAGAAAGGCACAGAGACTGGAGGCTCCTTGGTGAGCAAAAGAATAAAACAGTTTGAATGGAGGCTAGAGCACATGGAGGGGAGTAACACGAGGTAAGACTGGAATGGTAGTGTAACGCCTGATTGTGGAGGACTTCAAATGCATGGTCAGTGAGTCTGAAATTTATTCAAAATGCTATGGAGCATCATGACCAGATCTCTGCCAAAGGGAGAGTCTTCTGGCATCAGTATGAAGGAGAGTTTTAAACAGAGAAAGAATGGAATTGATTTTTTTGCACCTAAGTATGGAACAGCTCTTCCACTGGTACCTATTAAATATAACAAGACCCAATGGAAAGCCTCCAACATATTGGGTAGACATCCCTCTGTAGAGTATTTAAGGAAGACCATGGAAAAGAATAGCAGAGTATGCAACAACATGATTGAGTTGCCATTTGGATGGAGGGACTATATATGTTGATGAAATTATAACTGCATTGAAGTATAAGTGTTGCATTTTAAGCAGCATGTTCTGAGGTGGCTAAATAGAGGTAAAAGTTATGGTGAGTACATGACTTCTTGGACCCATCAATAGCTTTGTACCCTCTTCATCACATCCAAATGATCTTTGGCCCACCTATTGGGAACTACTGATCTAGCCTACACATCTCCATTTTGTCTGCAAGGATAGCCTATCATTTTAAGACTCCATCACCTGGTCTTTATTGAAAATTTAGATAACATTTGACATTCTCTAATGCTGTAACACCTCCTCATTTTCCAAGACTTCATCCAAGACGGAATAATAATAGAAGTAGTTGTTGAAGAATGGTTGTTGTGAAGACCAAATCGGATAACATATGTAAGGCATTTTGCAAATCTTAAAATGGGACATAAATACTAGCTGCTATTGTTATTAACATACGTGGCTTCCTTCTTTTATCTGTCACAAACTCTCAGATAAAATGGTCCTTTCCTCTATGGTGTCTACCTCAGCAACCAGTTTATTCATGGTGATTAGAATCACCTCCAGAATGGTAGTCCCCTCATGGCTTCTTCCACTTTCTGAAGTTTTAATGAACCTACCATTAGGGCAATTCAATCCTGTCTCTAGAACTAAATAGCTCCGTAGTCCTATTCCTGGGCCTAATTTTCCCCTTCTGAGAAAAGAGGATTGGCTAGCTTATCACTTATCGTCCTTTCAGCTTTAATGTTCTATTGTTCAATGGTTAAATGGGTCACTTACTGGACAGGCAAGTTGTCATGGACTGAAAAAAGTGACAGAACACTGATCAGGACCAATACGGTTCCATAGATAGAAAAACAGAGAACACTAGAGAGTATTAGACAGTTGGGGAAGGGAGTTGAAAAAAAGAGGGTTCTTGTTCTCCAAAAGAAGAACAGGAAAAATGTGGAATGAAAACTTTGTCTTCTTCCTAAGTCTTCTGAGGGATCCACTGTGCTTAAAACATTTGGGGCTAGGTCAATAGACTGTAGTCTCTCTCTCTCTTTTTAAAATTCATTTACTTATTTTTAGTTTTCAAAATTCACTTTTATAAGATTTAGAGGTCCAATTTTTTCCCCTTCCTTCCCCTCCCCTTTCCCCAAGATGTCAAGCAACCAATATAAGCTATACATGTGCAATCATATTAAACATATTTACACGTTAGTCATGTTGTGAAAGAAAAAACAAAGGGGAAAACTATGAGGAAGAAAAATCAAAAACAACCAAAAAGGGAAAATAGTCTGCTTCGATCTGCATTCAGACTCCACAGTTCTTTCTCTGAATGTGAATAGCATTTTACGTCATGAGTCTTTTGGAATTATCTTAAATCATTGCACTGCTGAGAAGAGCTAGGTCTAACAAAGTTGGTCATCCAGCAATGCTATTGTTACTGTGTACAATATTCTCCTGGTTCTGCTCACTTCACTCAGCATCAATTCATGTAAGTTTTTCCAGGTTTTTCTGAAATCTGCCTGCTCACCATTTCTTATGAAGCAATAGTATTCCATTACATTCATTTACCACAACTTGTTCAGCCATTCCCCAATCTATAGGCATCCCCTCAATTTCCAGTTCTTTGTCACTAGAAAAAGAGAGGCTATAAATATTTTTGTACATGTGGGTCTTTTTCCCATTTTTATAATCCTTTGGGATACAAACCTGGAAGTGGTATTACTGGATCAAAAGTATGCACAGTTTTATAGCTCTTTGGACATAGTTCCAAATAGCTCTTCAGAATGGTTGTATCAGTTCATAGCTCCACCAACAATGCATTAACGTTCCAATTTTTGCACATCTTCTCCAATATTTATCATTTTCCTGTTTTGTCATGTTAGCCAATCTAACAGATGTGATGTGGTACCTAAGAGTTATTTTGATTTGCATTTCTCTAATCAAGAGTGATTTAGAGGATTTTTTCATATGACTATAGATAGCTTTAATATCTTCATCTGAAAACTATAGCTTCTTCCTAGCCTCACCCTATTATATTCAATTCAAAAACCTTTTCCTTTACCCCTTAAACCCTTCTCTCAGCACTCGGACCTGTTCCAGTCTCTAAAGTCATGTGATCAAAACCACATAGAATGTTAAAATAAGAATGCAACTTAACTGGTCTCATGTGAAGTCTCTCCCTCACTTGAGCTCAGAGAGGGGAGATGACTTTTTCAAGGCTACTCAGTTAGTAAGAGATGGATCCCTGCTTCCCACCCCAGAGCCCTCCTGATATTAAACTTCATGGAATTTCTCAAAGAAAATGTTTGCAACTAGGTGGCACAGTGGATAGAGCATCAACCTTAAAGTCAGGAGGACCTGAGTTCAAATCTGACCTCAAACACTTATTAGATGTGTGACCCTAGGCAAGTCACTGAACCCTGATTGCCTCTTTTAAAAAATCTCCTAATTAGAGATTAGTCCTCCTAACTCACAATTTAGTCCTCTTTCCACTCAGCCATCTTACAAACTCTCTTCTAAGGGAGACAAGAACCAACATTATCCTTCGCATTTTTAAGATAAGGAAACTTGAGGCACAAAATAAGGGACCACTTACCCAACACATCAGATGAATGACTGTAAATGGTAATCTTATAGTGAATGGTCCATACTTAGCTAGAAAAAACAAGCACTAGTAACACTTGTAGGGTTGTATCCCAAAGAGATCATAAAAACGGAGAAAGGACCCAAGTGTACAAAAAATATTTATAGCAGCTCTTTTTTTGGTGGCCAAGAACTGGAAATCGAGGAAACGCTTTTCAATTGGGGAATAGCTGAACAAGTTGTGGTATGTGAATGTAATAGAATGTAATAGAATATTATTGTGCTGTAAGAAAGGAAGGGAATAGAATACTATTGTGCTGTAAAACAGGAAGACTTCAGAGAGGCCTGGAAAGACTTACATGAACTGATACTGAGTGAAAGGAGCAGAACCAGAAGAATTTTGTACACAGTAACAGTCACAGGGTTTGAGGACTGTTTCTGATAGACTTAGCCCTTCCTTCACAGCAATGCAAGGACCTAAAACATTCCCAAAAGACTCTTGAGGTAAAATGCCATCCACATCCAGAGAAAGAACTATGGAATTGAAATGAAGAATGAAGCAGACTATTTTCTCTTGTGTTATATTTTGTTTTGTTTTGTTTTTTCTCATGGTTTCTTCCATTCATTTTAATTCTTCTACACAACATGACTAATGTGAAAATGTGTTTAATAAGAATGTATGTGTAGAACCCACATAAGACTGAATGCTGTCATGGGGAAGAAGTGGGAAGGGAAGGGGAGAAAATTTAAGACTTAAGGAAGTGATTGTTGAAAACTGAAAATAGCTAAATTAGTTTTTAAAAAATGATGAACAGGTGGATTTCAGGAAAACCAGGACTTTTATTAACTGATGTTGAGTGAACAGAACTAGGACAACATTGTACACAGTAACGGCCAGAGTGTGCAATGAGTGATTTTGATAGACTTGGCCCTTCTCAGCTATGTAAGGACCTAAAACAATTCCAAAGGGCTCATGATGAAAAATGCTATCCACATCCAGAAAAAGAACTATGAAGTCAGAATACAGAGTAAAGCAGACTGCTTTCTTTTTTGTTTTGTTTTGTTTCTCATGTTTTCTCTCATTTGTTATAATTCTTCTATGCAACATGACTAATGTGAAAATGTGTTTAGTAGAAATGTATGTGTAGCGCCCATATCAGATTGCATATTGTCTTGGGAGGGAGGGGGAGAAAATGTAAAACTTATGGAAGTGAATGTTGAAAACTAAAAATAAATAAATTGGAAAAAAAGAAAAGAAAAACAGGTGCTTTCCTGGAGGTAGATTTGCTTTTCATTTGTTTTCAATAGAGAAAGGAGCATGTTAGCAAGCAACTTCTTGGCCTGGGGGCCCCTGTGTCAGGGTATCTCAGGTCTTCTGGCTCAATTTAATAAAACAAAACAGTCCTTATGTCAGAGCTTAGAACATAGAAGGCTAAAACTGGAAGTAAACTTAGAACATAGACTGTATAGCAGGAAGAGAATTTGGCCATTGTCTAGTCCAATATGCTCATTTTACAGATGAAGGAAACAATACCCAGGAAGACAAGTGACTTGCCTAAAGTCACTGCTATTAAAGTGACTTTATTAAAGTGAAAGCACTTTGAAAAGTCAAGTTCTTCAAATGTCAGGAATTATTGCCATTGTTTATTATTATTGCCAGTCCATGACCAGAAGAATTAACATAATAACTCACATTTAGATACCCAGGAGTATATATATCGGCATAAGTTTATAAGCACTTATACGATCATAAAGCACTTTATTTTCCTTATTTCATTTGTGGGGCAACCTACCCTTCACACTGATGTCTGAACTTCCTCCCTGTTTATAGATTTGGTCATGTCACTCCTCTAGTCATAACCCTCCAGTAATTTCCTATTGTCTTCCGAGTAAAGTTCAAATTCTTCAGCCTGGCATTAAAAGCTCTCCACCATCTGATACCATCTTACCTTTTGAGACTTTTCTCACACATGCTCTAGGCTCCAATCAAACTAGAATACTCATCTGTCATTCACCATGAAGAGCCCCTCTCACAATTTCTTCTTTCCCTTTATTCCCTGTTTTTTCCCCATACCCCCTCCACCATTTGTGGCTGCTGAATTTCTATCCACCTTTTAATGTTCAATTCAAATGCCATGAGTTATACATCTTTCCCTAAACCCCCAGTAAGTAAGGATCATATTTTTTAGTAAATTATATTTTATTTTTTGAAATTACATGTAAAGATAATTTTCAACATTTTTTATATGATTTTGAATTCTGAATTTTTCTTTCTCCTTTCCTCCCACTCAAGATGGCAAGGTTATATATGATATAACAAGATAGGTTATACATATGCAATCATGTTAAACATATTTCCATTAGTCATGTTGTAAAAGAAGAAACAGAACAAAAAGAAAAAAACAACAAAAAACAAAAAAAATAAGTGAAAATAGTCTGCTTCAATCTGCATTCAGACTCCATAGTTCTTTCTCTGGATGTGGATGGCATTTTCCATCATGAGTCTTTTGGAATTAACTTGGATCAGATGTCACTCTTGAAAATACATCTCTCAGGGAACCAATCACATATGATTAGTAGTGTAGTTGTTACCTTATTGTCATACATTCCTAAAAAACTACAGACTTCATGAAAGCAAAGATTCTGTTTTATACAAACTTTGTATCTGCCCCAGTACTTAGCACAGTTCTCTGCAGACAGCAGATAATTAGCAAATGTTTGTAAAATTAAATTCTGTCATTATCTCCCTTTTTTTAACACATGAAGAAACTGAGGTCTAGAGAGATGAAATGACTTTAAGTGTCAGAACTGGGACTCAGACCCTGGCTTAAGTCCAGCAGTCTTCCCACAAAGTCTCCCCCACACCACATCATCTTTTCATCTCTCTCTTTCCCTCTTCCTCTTTTCCAAAGAACCTAACAGTCTACTAGCAGCTCCATGGGCACTGTCTTCCTTCAAAGATAAATAACTCTGAGATTTTCACTGTAAAGGGGCTGTTAGGATAGTACTGGCAACCTGTCTAGGGCAGCTAGGTGGCACAGAGCACTGAACTTGGAATCAAGAAAACTCATCTGCAGGAG
Source organism: Potorous gilbertii (assembly GCA_028658325.1). Classification (NCBI taxonomy): domain Eukaryota; kingdom Metazoa; phylum Chordata; class Mammalia; order Diprotodontia; family Potoroidae; genus Potorous; species Potorous gilbertii. The sequence goes on along the minus strand of CM053769.1, from coordinate 42,865,602 downwards.
TTCAAATCCAGCCTCAGACTCTAACTAGTTGTATGACCTGGGCAAGTCACTTAACCCTATTTGTCTAGTTTTCTCATCTATAAAATGAGCTGGAAAAGAAAGTATCTTTGCCAAGAAAACTCCAAAAGAGGTCATGGATAGTTGGATATAACTGAAATGACTGACCAATAACAAAAGGCTGTCTCCTTGCCACCCTTCCAATGAGAATGGATTTGTAGACCTTAGGAATGATTCGGAAACTTTTATTCTATATGGCTGAGAAAAATGGAGGAGGTTTGACTCTCAGTCTGAAGATAAGGAACAATATTTTCAAGGCTATCATTAGAGCATAATAAGGTGAAAATCAGGTCCTAGAATCTTCTTATATTCTAGGGGGTAGGGGTCAGACCTCATGTGGTTTGCTGACTGCAGTGCTGTGTATCACACTTTAGTAGAACCATTGACAAGCTGACCCTGAGTGCCCACGTAGGGCAACCAGGATAGTGGTGGGACTTGAAACTATGTCATATGAGGTGCACTTTAGAAAAGTGGAAATTAACCATTCTGGAGAGCAATATGGGACTGTGCCCAAAGTATTGTGAATACCCATTGATCCAGCAATACCATTATTAGATCTGTACCCCAAAGAAATATTTTTTAAAAAGGGGAAAGGATGTATTTGTACAAAAATATTTATAGCAACTCTTTTTGTGATAATAAAGAATTAGAAATTGAGAGGATATCCATCAACTGGAGAATGACTGAACAAGTCATGGTACTTGATTATGATGGAATATTATTATGATATAATAAATGAGAAGCAGGTTGATTTTAGAAAAATCTGGAATGATGCAAAGTGAAGAGGGTGGAATCAGGAAAACATTGTATACAGTAACAGCAATACTGTATGATAATCAACTGTGAATAATTTAGCTATTCTCAGCAATACAATGTCCAAGACAATTCCAAAGGACTCGTGATGAAAAATGCACTCTGCCTCCAGAAAGAGAAGTGATGGAATCTGAATGCAGATTAAAACATACTGTTTTTCAATTTATTTATTTTTCATTTTTCTCTTTGGTCTGTTTCTTCTTTCACAACATAACTGATATAGAAATATGTTTAACATGATTGCACATCTATAACCTTTCAAATTGCTTACCATCATGGGAAAAGGGGAGGTAAGGGAAGGAAAGTGAAAATTTGGAACTCAAAATTTTAAAAAATGAATGTTAAAGTTGTCTTTACATGTAATTGGGAAAAAATGAAATACTATTTAAAAAAAAAAGAAAAGTGGGTATCTTAGAGAAGAATTGGGAGGGACAAATTATCTGATTTAAAATTTCCAAAGGACTATTAGGTGAAGGATATTATATCTTCTACTCTGTGTATCCACAGGTCAAAACTGAATTCAAGCTAGAGAGGGGGCAGTCACAGTGAGGCAAATTTTGCCTCAATAGATGGAAGAACTTCCTAACAAGTGGAGATACCCCAGAATGGGCGAGGGGAGATCATGAGCTTCCTGTCACTGAGAACATTCATTCAGCAATTAGATTACTCTTATCACTGATATAATAGACAAGATTCTACCATGGAGTGGTAAGTTGGACTAGGTGATCTCTAACATCTCACCAATCCCAGGATTCTGTGACTCGAATATAATTAATTCTAAATTATGTACAAGCAGAGTTTAAGTTCTGTAGGAATTCAAAGGAAGAATGTCAGTGTGGGCTACAGTGCCAGGAAGGACTTCTCCAGGAAGATAGACCTTGAGCTGGGTTTTCACCCTCACCTTTCTGTCCTCCTTCTTGATCTCCAGGTCCCTGATGAGATGCTTCCTATAAGAGTACATTGACTATCATTTACCATGAATCAAAGGGGCAGCTCAGGTGGTGGGTATAGAGCAGGCTCAGAGTCAAGGAGATGAAAGTTAAATCCTGGTTATGTCATGGTAGCTGCATGGCCCTCAGAAAGCCATTGAACTTTAGTTTGTAAGTTACAGAGAGGATGCCAATCTGCATATATAGGGATATATATGGATAGGAAGTTTTCTCTTGCAAATGAAAATTCCTTATCCCATGAAACCATAAGTCCAGTCCCTATTCCTATGTGCCATGGAATTCCAGAATGCTAGAACTGGAAGGGACCTGAGAAAGCTCCTTTTTCAACCTCTGCCTTTTATAAAGGAGAAAACAGAGCCCAAAGAAAGTAACTAGCCCAAAGTCACACAACTATAAACTGAAGTTTAGGTCAGGTACAAATTGTTAGTATGCTGAAATAGGCTTGCAGGCTTGCTGAGTTAACAAACTTAACTACAGTTTTGGGTCATTGACACCTAGGCCCCTCAAGCTTCCATATCTTCCCCCTGGACCTTGTGTACAGGGCTGTGACCAACACCTCCCTTCTGGACTTCTGTTAAGATGGTAGAAACTGATAGACCCCTCTTGCTCATGTCCCTTGTCCTTCTCCCACCCCCAACCCATCTGTCCATCAAACTATTGTCTCTGACAGAGATAAGATGACACCACCTCTTTGGGCTGTCCCTACACCCCTACTGGCCAATGGCTAGGGACAGCTGTGCAGCCCTGCTCTGGCCATAGTCCTATATAAAAGGACTTTTGGGGAACAGATACTCACCCAGGTTTTCCCTGAGTTTCTACTGAAAGCAGAACTCAGTCTCAACCCAAACCCAGCCACCATGTCTCTGACCAAGTCCGACAAGGCTATCATTGCTGGCATCTGGAGCAAGATCGCCCCACAGGCAGATTCCGTTGGTACTGAGGCCCTGGAAAGGTAAGAGTGGGTTCCAGGGCAAGGGATCCCATACCTTTCCTGTTCATAATAACTTTAAGAAACGGGATTTCTTAGTGCCCTAGACCATCAGGGGATTCCAGGCAATAATTCTACTCCTGTTTGTCTTTGGACAAAACCGAAGTCAGAACACTGTCCTTTCCAGGGTTTAGTACAAGATTAGGATGAGAGTTAGGGTGTTGAGTTGGCTAAAAGTGATGTTATTTGAAGAAGCTACTGAAAGAAATTGAGTTTAAAGCAATATTATCAGCTTTGTATTTCCCCACCCTGACCATAGCACTTCTATGCATATAACAATGAGTTGAGCGGGTTGGAGAATATGGAACTACTTGGAGGGATGGGGAGTCCCTTGTAACCTCAGCACCCTTCTCCCAGACTGCTAAGACTCTACCCTCTCTTCTCCCCAGACTCTTCACCAGCTACCCTCAGACCAAGACCTACTTCCCCCACTTTGACCTGCACCATGACTCAGCCCAGTTGCATGCCCACGGTGCCAAGGTGGTCAATGCTCTTGGAGATGCTGTCAAGAATATTGACAACATTCACAATGCCCTGTCCAAGCTCAGTGAACTCCACGCCTACATCCTCAGAGTGGACCCTGTCAACTTCAAGGTGAGGATTCGGGGTCAGGAAGGGCAGTGGATATGATATCCTCAAGGAGGGGTGGGCACATCCCCACTTCACTATCTTCCCATATCTCCTCCTTTCTCTCCTCAGTCAATCCCAGGATCTCATCTGTTTCTCATCCCATCCCCTGCTCTCCTAATGTTTCAGCTCCTTCACTTATCCCAGGCCCTATTGTCTCACCTCCTTCTTTTCTCCCACAGCTCCTGTCTCATACCTTCTTGGTCACCTTGGCTGCCCACTTCCCTGCTGAGTTCACTGCGGAGGCCCATGCTGCCTGGGACAAATTCCTGTCCATTGTGGCTTCAATCCTGACTGAGAAGTACAGATAAGCCCCCTGGACCTAGAGCCCTGAGAGGACAGAGGGTGTGGTGTGGTCGTCAACCTTCTTCCCTATTGCAGGGACCCCTCCTTCCTGGTGCCTTCTCTACAGGCCTGTCCTCCATGACCCTCCAATAAATAGATAAACTTCATCTTCTGTCTCTCTGGTCATTATTTCTGGTTATTATAGTCCTACTTTTATGACCCTTGGCACAGATCCAAGGCAGAGATGGGAAAGAGATGGCTGGAATAGCAAACATTTTACCATGATTTTAACCCTGTAAAAGTGTTTCTTGGACCATTATTTTGCTGTTATCCCTAACCGTCTAGGTCAGAATAGACTTATGACCAAGATGTGGTGTGATGTGTGTGTGTAAGCGCACATGTGCATATGTGTACATGTATAAAATCTAGGTGTACGTGACCCAGATGTGGGTAAACTCGTTGGGCTTCTGTGGGTAGATCTGATGTGCATGCATAGGTTCTCTGTCTGCTACCCTACTCCTCAAAGCTGGGCCTTCCAGTAGGGCATCTGATAATATTACAATTAATATGTGAAACTATCATTGCCATACTTCAATCCCAGCATTGAGAAGGGAAGAATCCTCCCTGAAATGATATAGATTACAACCTCTCCATGCCTTCTAATTTTCACCATTCTTATCCATTCTTTCCCATAAATCCTACCTTTATAAAGGATTTCTGTTTACTGAACTGTGATTCCACTAGTAAAGGGAACTCCTGGGGAAGGAATTCCTGCAAATGCATTTAGGTACTGCCTCTGTAATGTATAGTCTTACAGGAGTGTCAGCTACTGAGGGATTAGGTAATTTACCTAAGGTAACACTGCTTAATACATTTCTTAGAAAAGTCTTCATGCCTCCAAAGCTGGGTCTCCCTCTCTATCTACTATACTAGGCTGCCTCTCATAAAGAATTTACTGAATGTAAAAATTATTTTAACAAAATGTATGTACTTATTTTATTGATAGCCTTTCTCAAATGCTTTTCCCTTCATTGGTTTATTGCCATTTCGTTGAGTTTACAATGGGTAGCATTTTTGTATTTTCTAAACCATTTTTCTTTTACATCTTTAACAAATCCTTAATATGTTTTAAAAACAAAAAGAGAGAGAAGTATTAGTGACCTGTCAAATATTTTAATTTAAAAATATGAGTTGTTTTTCAATTACATTCCTATAGAAAAAATTCTATGGAAGGTGACAGGGGTGGGGGTGGGAGATAGAAATATAATATGGTATTAAGCCTATCTACCATACTAATGATATACTCATACTACACCAAATAGAATACTCATATATATCTTTTTGATTTCTTTATATACATTTTCATCATCTATTGATAAAAAAGGTAATCACATTATCCTAATATTTTACATGCAGTGAAATTGTTTTGTTTCTATTTTAGTAACCTGAAAGCTTTACGAATTTCAAAATGCAGTTTACTGTATATCGTAAACAGTCTGAATTCAAATTTACTTGGTGCTAATTATAGGATCATAGTATATTTTAAAATATGAATTGTTTTTTAAAAATCTTGTAAATAAAATAATAGAATGATAACTGTTTCATTAGGGCTTTGAACGTTTTTCAATATGATACCGTAAGTTTTTTTAATTACAAACTACTTGGAAAAGCCTCCCCAGTCTTAGGGCCTCAAAGTTCCAGGGGATCTGAATTTCCGCCGTGGTTGAGTACAGGTCATAGTACATTCATTAATTGAAAGTTAGAGGTAATCTAATCACTTTACAGATAAAGAAACTGAGACCCAGAGATGAGAAGTCCAATCAACAGTACACAGACAGTAAACATCAGAGCCAAGATTTATTCCCAGTTCCTCTGACCCTGAATCTTTTCATTATAATATCATTATCAGGATAGGCCTGGGAAAGGTGATGAGTCTCAGTCAAGAATAATTGGTTGGCAGATCATCAAGGACCCCTTGATGAACTGTAGGATTATCAAGAGCACCATATGGATAGTTCTACTTCCACCCCAATCAACTCCCTAGTACAGAAGCGAACATTTCCAAAGTAACAACCTTTCTTCTTCTCCTCCCCAACCCACCACCAAAAAAGACAAAGCTATAAGATGAAAAGAATTGTTTTCTTTCTCATCCTTTCCATATTCCCTTTCCTCAATGTCCAGGGACTTCATATTACCTTGAAATGACTGAGATGCCCCCCAAGGGCCTCACTCTTATTCTAGGACTTATCTTTTCCCACCATGACCATCCCACATTATGGTTGCTGCACAAACACCCCTTTCCATAAAACCAAAGAATTCATAGCAATTCAACAAATATTTATTGAGCATCTACTTATGTAGGGCATCATTGTAGGGTATTCTGGAGTTCCTAGGGTAGTCAAAAATTCAACATTCTCTGCCCTCAGGAAGCTTATATTTCACTAGGAAAAGAAACACATACACATATAAGGAACATGGTATTTTGAGGAAGGAGAAAGCAACCACAATTGGGAGAATCAAGGAAGGATTCCCAGAGAGAATGTCACCTGAGGGAAACCTTGAAGGGACATAAGGATTCTGAGAGGCAGAGCTGAAAATTAAGGATATATTCCAAGTATAGAGAACAACTTATATAACTTATACAAACACACCAAAGCAGATGTTCTCTCCAGTTTGGAAAATAGCTATTAGTTCAGGTTGACTGAACATAGAGTCCATGAGAAAGAGAAGTTTGAAATAAGGCTGAAAAGTTAGAGATCAGCCCTTAAATGCCAGACTAACAATGGTATAGTGGATAGAGTATGAGGCCTGGAGTCAGGAAAACTTGAATGCAAATCTAGCCTCAGATACTTACCAGCTGTATGACCTTGGGCAAGTCACTTAACCCTGTTTACCTTAGTTTCCTCATTTGTCAAATGAGCTGGAGAAGGAAATGGCAAACCACTCCAGTATCTTTGCCAAGAAAACCCTATATGCATCCTGTGCTGTGCTAGGCACTGGGGAGTGTAGTCCCTGTCCTCAAGAAACTTATATTTTATCAAGGGAGACAACATACATATACATACAGAGGCATACACAAATAAATACAAGGTAATTAGGAAGCAGGGGGAGGCACCAGAAACTGTAGGATCAGGAAAGGCTTCAGGTAGAAGATGATGAGTCTTATGGGTCTTGAAAGGAACTAGGAGGTAGAGGTGAGGAGGAAGCACGTTCAAGGTATGGGGGAAAGGCAATGTAAAGGGACAAAGATGAGAGATGGAACACATGAGATATAGTAAAGTCAGTTTGACTGGACTAGAGAAGACGAAAGAGAGAAATTGGCAATGTGACTACAAAGGTAGGGTGGGCCAGGGTGTAGAGGATTTTAAATACCAAACAAAGGACTTTGGATTTGATCCCAGAGGTAACAGGGAAATACTGGAGTGTATTGAGTAGGGGAGTGACATAGTCAAACCTGAACTTTAGTAAAAGTTACTTTTCACTCTCTCTCAGCCTCTCCACCCAATTACTTTCCAAGTTCTTACCAGGCAACTTCCAAAATATTTGTCAAATCCATCCACTCCTTTCTTTGCCTCAGGTCACCAAGCTAGAACAGGCTCTTATGACGTCTCCCCTAGGATACTAAGATGCCTTTCTAACTGGTCTTCATGCTTGTTCCCTCTCTAATTCATATTTCCATTTTTTCTCTCCTTGCCCCCTTCCTGCTCTTAGAAAAAGTTCTGGAACCATGGCATGATTAGTCAAAGGATCTAGAGATGTGCAATGTGGAGAAAAGAAGATGTAGGAGCCACATGACTATGGATATCACATATGGAAATAGCACCATATGCTTCTATGGACTGATACAAGCAAATAAGAACCAGGAGCACAATATTAAAAAATTTATATAAAATATAAATAATGCAAAAGCACAAATAAAACACAATGTTTATTGTAATGAAGAAAAGAGGAGAAAATGTGCCTTCTTTGCAGAGGTGGGAGACATGGGTGTGGAACTCCACATGTACTGTTAGACTCAAGTGATATGTTGATCAGTCTGGCTGAACAGATTTTTTTTCTTTTTTTTTTCTTTTTCTATTCTTTGTTATATTCCTATGACTCTCTAGAGAGAGGAGAAGGAAAAAATATATTTGGAAATGAGGATGACATAAAAACAAAAGATCAATTTTTTTTTTAAATTTGTCTTTTGAACAGGGATTATTTCTTATGCTTGGTTCTAAGGGACAGAAACAAGACCAAACAAGGAAGCAAATTTCAGGTCTTCATGACTAGAACTGTCCATCAATGTAAAGGATCACCATGAAATGCGGAGAGTTCCACATCACTGTAGATCTTCAAGCCAATCATCAATGGTCATCAGTGATGTTGAAAAGGGGTTAGTGCTTCAAATACGAGTTGGACTGGACGACTTCTGAGGTCTGTTCACTCCCTTGTTCACCCTGAGACTGTAATTCTATCTGACAGACTGACAAAAATTCAACGACAGAGTCAAGATCAGGGCAAGTTTCAAAGCCTTCAGTCAAAGAGTTGAAACTCCACCTGGAACATCAGCTAACACGAGCCAACAGGAGAGGGAGCTTTCTTGTATCTCTCTTGTATACAAGATAGGCAAGCCCTGTTCCTAATGACTCTGTGACTGAAGAAATCCAACACAGATCAGTCTTATCAATACTCCACACAGGCAGAGGCAGAGGTAGAGGACATACCTTGATACAAGGGGAAGAGCCTGGACTGGTAACCAGTAATTATAGATTCAGGTCCTGGTTCAGCAATTGACTCTCTATGTTATCTTCCCATAGTTTCCCCTTCTATACAATGAGAAGAATGGACTAGATACCATACAGTTCTGACAATTCTATATCTCTTTGCCTAGGGAACCTGGTGTTTTTGAAGGACTGATCAAACTTCTCTACTTCTTCCTTCCTCCCTGTTCAGGCCTTATCTCTCTGTTATATTGCTATTAGCCTCTCCAACCAAGCCACCATCACAACCATCCTGGCCCATGTATGCTCACAAACTCCCCCAAAAAACTTGATTTGTACCCTAAAATTGAGGCCTCTTGAACCATAACAGACACATATTCCCATTAACATCACAGGATTTTGGTTCAGTATGACAACTACAGTTACCCAAAAGTAGAAGTGAAGGGAGTGAGGTTCCCATCATTAGAAATCTTTAAGCAAAGATTGATTGATCATTTGTCAGGGATATTGCAGAGGGGATTTTCGTTCCAGTTCTGGTTATACCAGATGGCCTCAGAGGTCTCTTCCAGTTCTGAGGTGCTAAGTCAATAGTTCATCAGCCTATGAGAATCTTCCTTTGTTACAGGAAGGCTAAGACAGCATTGGATCTGATGACTTTAAGTAAGTCAACTGAATGGCCTTGAGCCTGTTTCTTCATTTGAAAAATGGAAACCGTAATTCTTGTACTACTTAGCTGACAATATTTTCGTGAGGCCCATATGAGATCATGTATGTAAATACTTTGCAGCTCTTAAAAGGTTTTAACTTTTTTAAATGCTTAAATAAATATCAGTTATTCAGGTTCATTCATTGAAAGGCTGGTAGAGCTGAAGTCTAAACATTCTATAAAGCAATTAGAAACTATGCCCTCAAAGTCACTAGATGGTGCATATCCTTTGACCCAGTGATACCTCTAGTAGACTGATACCTGTATTAGCAAGGACCCGGCATACACAAGAAGAGTCTGCTGTACAGGTTCTTAGATCTGCATTTCTAAAAGGAAAGCAACTTTTGAGGAGTCAACAATCTACTTTAATCAAGAACATATATCATTCACTTAGTTCCAGGGAAAAAAGTCAGCACCCTGAACTTCAGAGAAAATACAAACAAAGAAATAAAGACCAACAGACAGGGCTTTCAACTGTCTGACCATAAGCAGGGTCCTCCCAGTCTTCCCAGCTAGGAAAGTAACTTCTCTGTCTCTTCTGACATACCTCTCTATAGTGAGAAAGTCTTCCCCTTAATACTCTGCTAGAGCAGTTTCAGCCTATTCCCCCCATTCCCACTGCTCCCTGGGAGACAGAGTGGCCATCCACCTGTATGTGGTCCCTGTGACTACCATGTTTGAAGATCTTTATGACTTGGCAGGGGATGACACTGTTGTTAGTCTTTCCACCTGGGAGCCCCGGGAAAAGACATCCTCCTCAATACCAGCCCAGTCCTAAGAGGAGGTCAAGCCTCATGGGACAGCTCTGATTGACAGAGCAGATTCATTCAGCGTATCATTCCTGACTGTGGACTGAAGTCAGTGCTCAGCAATAGGGAAATATAGAAAAGTACGGTCCCTTCTGTTTTCCTAAGACATATATTCTATAACACTGGTATAGTTCCTTGACCATGGGCAACTAGATGGTGCTGAGGTACACGGCACTGGGCCTGGGGTCAGGAAGACCTGAGTGCAAATCCAACCTCAGAAACTTACTAGCTGTGTGATCCTGGGCAAGTCACTTAACCCTGTTTACTTCAGATCTGGAGAAGGAAAAGGTAAACCATCCTAGGATCTTTACCAAGAAAATTTCAAATGGAGTCACAAAATGTCAGACTGAAACAGCTGTTACTTGACCATCTTTGATTGCAGGGAGAAGTAGGCATATTATGGAAACCACTATATACTTTATATCCAGAAGACCTCCTTCCACTGTCCCTGCCCTCATCCTCTTCAGCCTCTGAGGACACATTTTCCAATTATCTGCCTACACCAGAGGTCATGCCCTGGAAGGATTTCCACCCTAGCTCCTTCATCTTTCCTTATTGACTGCTTCTCCTGGAATATTATTTCAAGAAATTCCAGCTGCTTCCTCTCTGGCTACCTCCTCCATAACCTTGTTGCCCACTGCCTTCTGCATCAAATTAACTGCATTGTTTCTGGAAGGGGTGTGTCAATATACTTCCCTATGGCCCTACTTACCATCCCAGTAACTTTCTCATGAAAGTTCCATTCCCTGGCTATCCTTCATCTACATGTGTTGTTTCTGCCCTTAGGATATATGCTCTTTAATGTCAAGTACTACCTTTGCTTTTAAATTTGTATCTCTAATGCTTAGCATCAAGTTTGGCACATAGTAAGTGCTTAATAAATGTTTTTTTCATTCATTCAGCTTCATGGTCTCTGACCAAACTCTCCCTAGGACTTCTCTCCCACGCCTACATCCAATTTTTCTCCTACTGAATCTCAAACGTGGGCACACCGGACCCTGAGCTGATGCTTGGACAAGAGTCAGATAAAGAGCCTACATGTCGTAGGCACAACAGTTGTTCCCGAAGCAGATATGGCCTTTTCGCTTCCCCTTCTCTCCTTCTCTCTTATACTCCTCTCCTCTCCCCCTTCCTTTACTGCTTTCTCTTTGTCTCTCATCCCTTCCCTCTTCCTTCTTCATTCTTCTCTCCTTTCCCTGTCCTTACTCTCACTTTTTCTCTCCTCTTCCTCTGTTCCTTCTCTATGCTTTCTCTATTTTTTTCTCCTCATTCCACCTTATCTTTCTTTGGTCTCTTCTTTATCTCTCTTTCATTTTTTCCTCTTTTCATCTGTCTTTTTTCCATTTCCCTCCTTTTCTTCTCTTTCACTTTTTCTACTTATTTTCTACTCTACTTTTCCTTCTTCCTTTCCCTCCTCTTCCTGACATCTGTCCTCTCCCTTTTCAAATCAACAAACACATGTTAAGTAATTTTTATGTGCTAGGCACCAAGAGGGATACATAAATGAAAACAAGAGTCCCTGTCCTTAAGGGGCTTATAATACATTAGGAGACATAACTGGACAATATTCATAGGTTACAAGATAGAATGAAAGAGGGGCAAAGGAGGGATCCAGAAAAAAATGTTCCAGTAAAATTAAACAGAAACAGATCCCAATTTTCTGGAGGAGGTCAGGAAAGGTTTCTTAGAAGAGGTAGTGCTCACAGTGAACCTTAAAAGAAGAAAAGGTGGGGCTGAGGCAAGAGTACATTCTAGACATGGAGGTCTACCTGGAAAATGTACAGAGGTGGAAAAGGGCAGGAGGAGATTAGGGGTTAATTAACAGTTCAGTTTAGCTAGAATGTAGAAAGCTGAAGGTGACTGGTACAAAATAAAACTGAAAAGGAAAATTAGAGCCAGATTGTGGCAAGTTTTAAGTATCTTTTTCCTTCTTTTTTTCTCCTGTTCTTCTTCTCCTTTTGTAGCTTCCTTCTTCCCATCTTTCTCTTTCAAAATTTTTTTCATTTTGCTCCGGTTCTTTGTTTCAGTCCCTCTCTGTCTCTGTCTCTGTCTCTCTGTCTCTGTCTCTCTCTCTCTCTGTCTCTCTGCCTCTCTTTCTCTCTCTCTCTCCTCTCTCCCTTCTCTCCTTTTCTTCTCTTTCTGTCTCTCCTCTCCTTTCTTTCTCTCCTCTCTCCTTTTCTCCTTCCCCCTCTCTCCCTCTCCTCTTCTCTCTCTTTTCTTTCTCCTTTCTTTCAGTCCTCAATCATTCCATTTATAGATATTTATTCATCAAAGATTTACTGTGACCACATACCTTGGGTGGATTCTGTTTAGAGACACAGAAATATGATATCAAAGTCTTGCTGATAGAGAGCTCAGAGACTGGTTGGGGAGTTCAGACTTGGAGGGGGAAATGAGACCCAGAGAAGGAAAGGGACTTGCTTAGGCTAGAATAAAATTAGCCACAGAGCCAGAACTCTATCTCTTGACTTGCAGTCCAATGAAGCTTACTGGACAAATTCCTGGGGCCTGGGCCCCTTGGGCCTCCATATCTCCCCCCAGGACCTTGCGTTGAAGGCTATGGTCAACACCCCCCTTCTGTGCCTCTGTGAAGATGGGAGGATCTGATAGCCCCCTCTCTTACACACCCTAACTACCATCCCACCCCCACCCCAACAAGCCCCTAGCCCTTTTGCCCACCCAAGTCATTGTCTCTAAGAGAGATAAGATGACTCCACCTCTTTGGGAGGCCATCTCTTCACTGGCCAATGGTTATGGGCAGCTGTCCAGCTATGTTCTGTCCCTGGTCCTATATAAGGGGGACCGTCAGGGAGCAGAAACCAACCTAGGTTTTTCCTGAGTTTTCACTTCAGGAATAACTTGAGCTCACCCTTAACACAACCACCATGTCTCTGACCAAGTCTGACAAAACTATCATTGCCACCATTTGGAGCAAGATTGCTACCCAGGCTGATTCCATTGGCATCGAAGCCTTGGAGAGGTAAGTGTTCTTACCCCAGGGCCTATGGCCCCATTCTTTCATACCTGTACCTTGGAATTTGGGGAGGGCAACTATTCTGGGGAGCGTTAAGGAGCCCAGGGATAGGGATTTTGATAGGGATACCTCAGATTCTTTTTGTACGTTTCAGAAAATGCCACCTTGCCAGGCTGGCCCTAACCTAGAGCAAGGAGGTCACAGGGCTGTATCCTATCTTGGCCTTTTAAAGCCTTGAACTATAGTTTAGGACTCTGCTTGAGATCACTTCTGGGGAATCAGGACTGACAGACATAAGAAAGGTAAAAAACAAGGAATAATTTGTCTAACCTTGGACAAATTTCCTCTTAACTTCCCTAGGACGGTCTTTTTTTTCCTATTTATAAAATGATGGGCTTCTAAAAATGATCTCTCAGTTCCCTCCACCAGTTTTGTTATTTTCTGCTCTTATAAAGTATCTCTTCATAAAACATAAGGTCAGACCACAGGTGAAAAGAGAGCTTTTAGTGCTATGAAGATGGAATGTACTCCCAGTGATTACTGTGTTGTTAATGCAATAATTTTGATAATTCCTGTGGCCCTAAAGCCCTTAATTATCAGACCATAGAAATACTTTAAAAGTTCTTATAAAATATCTTATACTTTCTAATTCTGTCATTCTAAGCTCTACCTTCAAAGGTTTCTTCCAGTTCTTTCATTCAATACTTTTATTCCAAAATCCCTACCAATTCTGACATCTCTAGAGTTCTACGTCCAATAGCACTTCACAGAACTGGAAATATTTTCTTTGCAAACACTTCGGAGGGAGATAGTGTCACTACAGTTATTTCTGTTTTAAAAATGGAAACCGAGTAATTCTCAGAGAGATGAAATGATTTGCCCAAGATCACAACAAATAGGAGATCAATCAAGAACTAGAATCCTCTGCACCCTTCCCTCAGACCCGGTTAAGACTTTCTCTTCTCCCCAGGCTCTTCACCAGCTACCCTCAGACTAAGACCTACTTCCCCCACTTTGACCTACACCATGGCTCAGCCCAGTTGCATGCCCATGGATCCAAGGTGGTCAGCGCTATTGGGGATGCAGTCAAGAATATTGACAACATTCACAATGCCCTGTCCAAGCTCAGTGAACTCCATGCCTACATCCTCAGAGTGGACCCTGTCAACTTCAAGGTGAGGATTGGGTCTGAAGGTGGGCAGGAGAGGTTGCCACATTCTGGGCCCTAGAGAGAGATAGCTGATCTCCCCAAGAAGTAAGAATCCAGTTGATGAGGGGTCCACTCCATGCCCTTTGTTTCTCAGAGTCTCACTCCCTTTTCTCCTCCATTCAATGTTCTACCCATTTCTTTCTTCTATACTCCAATATCTCACATCCTTCTGTCTTTCCATCCCCCAATGTTTTATCTCTTTTCTCTTCTACACACTCAATAATTCCCCTGCTTCTCTAACCTGTCTATGTCTCATCTCCTGTTCCTCAAATCTCTGATATCTAACCTGATTCTCCCCTTTATCCTTCAATTCCTACCTTCCCCTCTCCCCAGTAGTCTTGTCCCCTTCTCACCCTCACTTGACTCATTTCTTGCCCCACTGGTTTCCCTAATCCCCCAAATTGTCACTCTTTTTCTTGTTGTGACAGCTCCTCTCCCACTGCCTCCTGGTTACTGTTGCTGCCCACTTCCCTGTTGACTTCACTGCAGAGGCCCATGCTGCCTGGGACAAATTCTTGTCCATTGTGAGCTCAGTCCTGACCGAGAAGTACAGATGAGCCTCTTGGAACCAAAGCCCTGGGAAGACAAAGGGGGCTTCACTGTCATTGAGTCCTGGAGTTTCATCTTACCCTTTTGTCCCTTTCCGCTCTTTCCTTTCCCCAATATTGTTCATGACATCCTAATAAATGGATAGACAAATGAAGCCTGAGTCTCCGTGTCTGTTTTCCTGCCTTTTTTTTTTAATGATTTCTATTCCAAAAAACTAATTAAAGAGAAAAGTCTGAGATCCTTTGAAAAGGGAAAGTAGAAGGTAAGATGTAGGACTAAAGTCAGAGCTGTGACTTTTCCTTTCTCGTAATTTCTCCCATTTATTATAATTCTTCTATACAACATGACTGATGTGAACGTATGTTTAATAGGAATGTACATGTAGAACCTATATTGGATTGCATGCCATCTTGGGGAGAGGGGAGGGAGGGAGGGACAGAAAATTTAAAACTTGTGGAAGCAAATGTTCAAAACTAAAAATAAATTTAAAAATTAAGTCAGAGTTATGGTCGCGGTTAGGACACCCTAAATCCAGCTTTAGCAATGGTTTTGTTTTGGGCTTTTTTTTCCCCGGGTAAGATCAAATCCACCTTACAGCAGTGGCCACAGAGGGAGTAACAGTAGTTTGGAAAGGAAATCACTGACATTAAGGGGGAGAACTGAGAGCCCAGTGGGAAAGAAATCCGTGGACAGAGCTAGGAGATAATGGGACATTTGGACAGAGAATTGTAGACCACAGAATGTTAGAAGTGGGACTTAAATATAGAACAAAGGCTATCAGTGCCAGAAGGGACCTCAGAAGAAAAATTGCCAGAGCTGGAAGGGGCCAATGAATTGGGTGGTACAGAATTTATTATTGCCCTTTAGTTTCCTCATCTTCAAAATCTACTCCATAGGAAGAAAGATGCTTTGCCACTCATAAAGAGCTATATAAATGTGAAGAGTTAAACAGCCAGTTCAAAGTCATCTAAATAATGAGTGGCAGGACAGGGGACTTGACCCAAGGTTCTGGATTTCAGTTCCAATTCCAATTCCAATCCAATTCAGTTACAATACACAGGGAATATGTATTCCAATTCCATTCTATTTATTTAGTATCAACTTTATGCAAGGCACTGTGCAAGATGCTAGAGATATGAAGAGAAAGCAAAAATAGTCCCTAACTTCATGAAGCTTCCATTCTTTTGAGGGGATACAAGTCGAAATCAATAGCTTACTCTCCACAGGATAATTTGAGCAAGCAAAGCACACCAACATGGGCTTTCAGAAGAGTCTTGAGGGAATTTAGGGTTTCCAAGAGAAGGGAGAACATTGCAGACATGGGAAAGCAATATGGAATATTGAATTCAGGGAACACTAAACCAGTGTGACTGGAACAGAGGGTGAATAAAGAGGAATAATGCAAAATAAGCTTACCAAGATAAGTCACAGTTTGACTGGAAAGGACTTAAAATGCCAAGCTTTGTTCTAGAGGAAATAAGAAACTTCTCACTACTCTTCAGCAAGCAAGTCTTGTATGGCCTTAGAAGGATTGTCTTTGACAGCTTTGTGGAGGAGAGAAGTTAGAAATCTAATTAGGAGGCAATGCCCAGGTAAGAGAGAGGTAATAAGAGTTGGCCCTAGGATATCAGTTGTGTGAGAGTAGGAAAGGGGACCAAGGAGAGATATGGAGAATGTTGTAAAGGCAGAATTGGCAAAGCTTTGCAACTGATTGGCTATGGGTGGTAGGGAGGTGAGGGGGAGGGAAGATACAGTGATGGCTGTCACTGAGATAGGTTATGGGAAAAGATGCTGAGGTGAAGTAACCATGGAGTTTCTCTTACTACCTTTATAAATGTCCAGGCTCTAGTCCCAACTCTGACTGACCTTTGACCCAGAGTAAGATAGATTTGGGCAGGACAGGAGAATTAAAGATGGGATCAGGATGTTTTCCATCAGACCAAAAGGCTGAGTTACAAGGTGGGGACTGCAGGCAAAGGGAAAGTTTCGGGTGGGGAGAGAAGTGGCCAAGAGATTCTCTATGGAAAAGGCTGTATTTGAAGTGTGGGTTGTGGTCTTGACCCCAGGACTGGGAAGTGGAAATGCTACTTGTGCCTTTTCTGTGAGAGGTCAAGGTCCAGAACCAACAGTAAAAAGATTTCTTGGCTGAGGACTCAGGACACCTTAGTCCATCTACATGACTCCAGGCAAGTCACTTTTGCGGTCTAGGCTTACATTTTCCCATCTCTAAAATGGAGATGATAATCAGACTTTGTATAAGGACAACACAGAACAGAGTAGTTAGACAGAAAACCAGTTATATAGACTTTGGGGAGGCATGGTATGGACATGAAAATGGCATATGGCCAACTGTTTTATTAGAGTTGTCCGGGGCACTGAGAAGTCAAATCACAGCACATTGACCCAGTCAACATGTGTCAGAGGGAGCATCTTCCAAACACCAAGGACAGCCCTCTAGTCTCTGAAAGAGGATGTCCCACTATACTGTATATGCAATACAAGGACAGTTAGGTGGTGCAGTGGATAGAACACCAGTGCAGGAGTCAGGAGGACCTCAGTTCAAATCTCACCTCAGACACTTGACACTCACTAGCTGTGGGGCAAGTCACTTAACCCCAAGTGCCTGATCCTGGGTCATCTCCAGTCATCCTGATGAATATCTGGTCAGTGGATTCAGATGGCTCTGGAGGAGAAGTGAGGCTGGTGACCCGCACAGCCCTCCCTCACTCAAAACAAAGTGCAAGTCATGTCATTATTTCTTTGATGGCAGGGTCTTCTTCGGCAACGAAGGATGAACACACATATGTGATACATATGTACATAATATACATATACATATTTATGCATATATAATATTAAATATATTATTAGAATTGTTAAAGAATGTGAAACATTAAAAACATTAAAGAATTGCAGAATTACAAGAGATTTGAGAATACATAATGTTCGAAGTGAAAGTCTTAGAACCCATCTAGTGTAGGCCTCTCATTTTATAGATGGGGAAACTGAGGCTCAGAACAGTCAAGAGATGAATAGTCAAAATCTTTCCTACTTTTTTCTATTTTTTAAAAAAATAATCGATTTTTAATTTTCAATATTCACTTCCATAAGATTTTGAGTTCTAAATTTTCTCTCTTTTCCTCCCCTGCCCCATTCCCAAGACTACGTTCAATCTGATTTAGGCTCTACATGCACATTCATATTAAACATATTTTCACATTAGTCATGTTGTAAAGAAGAATTAGGACCAATGGGAGGAACCACGAGAAAGAAAGGGGAAAAGAGCAATTGGTATGTTTCCATCTGCATTCAGGCTCCATAGTTCTTTCTCTGGATGTGGATAGTATTTTCAATCATGAGTCTTTTGGAGTAGTCTTAGATCCTTGCATTACTAAGAAGAGCTAAGTCTATTAAAATTAGTGATCACACTTCTAATTTTTAATTAGAGGCTCCCAATAGTAGGGTCCATTTCTTTGTTCATTTATTTTGTAATTCATTCCTTCACTAATTTATGCAGTGATTTATCAATCGCTCATCATTCATTCATTCATTTCCCTGGAGCACAGAATGTCCAATTAACTAAGGATGACTGTTGCTTTAGTAAGGAACTAAATGGTTCCCCCCCCAAACCACAGCAGGAAGAAAGTGGATTCTCTAGCCCAAAAATGCATTATCTGGGCGGGATATAAGAGGTAGACAAGTAAAGCTTGGAACTGTAATATACAAAAGGGCTCTGATCACGATTGCCACCGCTATTTTTAGACAACAGAGGGATCTAACCTGGTCGCGAGTTTGAGGCTATGGTCAGCTCCGAGGAACCGGGCCACATCGTTCAGATTTGGAACATCATAGCTGGCCATGAGCCCATCTACAGGGCAAAGTTGTTGCAGGGGTGATGCTCAGACAGTCTACGTCCCAGGTAAGGAAACAATTGCTACCAATGAAAGATCAGCACCTTCTCTACAGTAGGGTTTTTCGGGGTTTTTTTTTTTTTTGAGGCAAATAGGATTAAGTACCTTGCCCAGGGTCACACAGCTCTGAGGTGTTTGATATCCGGATTTGAACCCATAAAGATGAGTCTTTCCGATTCCAAGCCCTGTTCTGTAGTCACTACCACCTAGCTATCCTCCATCTTCAGTCTTAAGACAGTTACCCCTAAAGCAATCAAAGCAATCAAAGGTTGATTTGCCCAAGACAGCCAGTATGATATTAGAATTCAGTATTCAGTGCTGTCTCTCCGTAAGTATATGGAAGCCATCCATAACAATACATGAAACTAATAAAAATTAACATTAATATAATGGCTTACAAAGAGCTTAAGAAAAATTTGCTCATTCATCCATCCACCCATCTAGGAGTTCAGTATGGGAAAATCTTTGTGTGGAAACTTGGAGATAGCCTGCAACTATCTATAACTTTAGATAAATTCTAGCTAGTTTACAGAGGCATAAAAAGGTCAATGCAGGAACCAACTTTGATTTCAAGAGATTGAGAATGAAGCATGCCTCCTGCCTCTTAACAGAAAAGTGATACATGACAATTGGGGCAGAATATACATTTTCAGGAAGGATCAATGCATTGATTTTTTTAGAGGGGAGGGGCATGATGCTATTTGTTATAGTGAAGGGCTTGGATTTGGGGATGGGGTAGTAATAGAAATTGAAGGAGAAAAAGGTATCAATAAAACATTTGTAAAATTCACAAAAGAGGACCGAAAGTTCTGAAATAAACAGAAGCAGAGCAAATTGGTGTGTGTGTGTGTGTGTGTGTGTGTGTGTGCGTGTGTGTGTGTATGTGTGTGTGCGTGTATATGAGAGAGAGAGAGAGAGAAAGAGAGAGACAGAGAGACAGAGATAGAGAGACAGGGAGAGAGAGATTAGCAGGACATGATTTCATGGGTATGGGAACTCTCAGTGAAGGACTCCTATCAATCACTTTTGCAATTTATAGCTTTGCCCAAGGTATGAGGGCCCAGATCACACAACCAGCAGAAATCAAATTGGGGTTGTGAACCCAGGGACAATGAGGGCCCATGATCTATTATTTAAGCCAGGCTGACTTGACATTAATACATATAATATACACTTCTAAAAGACTGTAGCAAAAGAAGTTCACAGTATCATATACAAATCTCTATTTGGTCCTTTGTGTTACTGAAATCTGTTACTTTGTTGTATAATAAAAAAGAAAATGGAAAGAAAAGAGTGGAAAGGAAATTCCTGATCAAAAGGAAAGAAATGGCACCAGACTGGGGTTCACGGGGAGTCCAGGACAGGGAAAAAGATCCCAGTGTAATGGGACGTACCTGCCTGCTCTGCACAAAACACCTGACCCTAACTGTGTTCTGAAACCCCAGCGACTTTGCCCCCCCCCAGTTCCCACCAGGACTCTCACAGGTCTTTGGAAATAGCCCACTTTCTGGAAGCACAAGGTTAGAGAGGAAGCTAGGGAGGAGTTGGACTCATTACCTCTGACTTCTCTTGGAACTCTAAATCTATGATCCGAGGGATCTTAGGACAGCACCTTGGACCATGAAATTCATATGAAGGGACAGTTGCCTTGTCAGTAGCCATGTTAGAACCCATCTGGGCATGACGTTTCCTAAGAATGCTCCAGAGAATGGAATCCTCCTGGGCCACTGCTGTGATAATTGTGACTAGCAATGAAAGCCAGAGTGTGTGACTTGCCTGTCCATGGTCCACTGCTGTACTGTGTTTGAGGCTCAAGCTAAGGGGCAGCTTGTTCAGGTGACAAAGTGATTCAGTGGCAGAGAAGGAACTGACCCAAGTCTCCTGAACTTCAGGACAGAGGTGCTGCCCAGGATGTGTCTTCATTTGACTGATATCAGGTTGTTGGTATGAGCAGACAGACAGCACCCAAGTGTGAATATAGGCCAGAGTCCTATTCAAATTCGCCTGTGTTCTGGATCCCTTGCTTTCATCACTTCAGTCTTTCAATCTGTATCATCTGGGTATCCAACTGTCTGATCTATCTGTCCTTCTGATCTGCCAGGGGACTTGCACATCCAAGGGTGGGGATATGACAGCTTGAGTGAAAGCTACAAGGTACCTTAGATGTCATCTACACCAACTGCGTAAATAAGGCCCTGGAGATTGGGGACCATCTGTTTTTTTATTAATGGAAAATGCTCTCCTTATCTAGAGAACGAACTGGTGGGGTCAGAATGCAGAATGAAGCATGCTGTTTTCAATTTCATTAATTTTTTCCTGTTTTTTTCCTTTTGGTCTGCTTCTTCTTTCACAACATAACTGATGTGGAAATGTGGTTTGCATAATTGCACATGTATAAGATATATCAGGTTGTTTGCCATCTTGGAAGGGGAAGAAAGCGGGAAGGAGAAAAATTTGGAGCTCAATTTTTTTAATGAAGGTTAAAAGGTTAAAAATTGTCTTCACATGGAAAAAATAAAACATTACTTAAACAAAACAAAATAACAGAGTTACAAAAAAAAAAAAAAGAAACTGACCTGGAAAAATAGAACAAGGAAGGAAAATTTAAGAATCATCAGACTCTAACATGAATATAAATTGAAAAATAAAGTAGCTTAATAATAA
>CM053769.1:42777226-42843856 GCA_028658325.1 Potorous gilbertii | reverse complement strand
TCTGGACCCTCACTGGAACTGAGAAAGTGCAGTATTTGCACCTTAGCCTAGCTGACACCCTAATTTCCATATGCCAGCACAGAATATATGCCTGGTGGAGTTGAAGGGGATGATAAAGTGAAAGGTGGCATTTTCCTTCAACTACTCTTTCAGACAGGCAGTGAGAGAGGCCACCCTAACATCACTCTTGTTTCAGCTCGTTGTGGGAATTTTAAGGGGAAGAAAAGAAAGAATGACCATTGGCACACCATGTGCTCTTGTCAAGAACTTTGAGATATTCCAAAAGGAAAACCTCTGTTTTCCAGCATTCACGGCAGGGGAATGGCATTTCAGAGAAGGGGCATTCAGACTAGGAACAAATGCCTTGGGCCTGGAGTCAACTTTTTGTCTGGTTCCCTACCTTCCTGCCCCCCAAAGGGGAAGAATTATGATGAAATCAATGGCCTTTTCTCCACCCTTCACCTTCTCAACATCTGTGCAGCCCTTGAAACTTTTGACTATTCTCTCCTCCCAGATGTTCTATCTGGTGCTCTTCCTGCCTTTCTAACCACTCTTCCTCAGGCTCCTTGGTAGACTCTTCAACCTTATCCCTGCCTCCTAAATCTTCTTGTACTCCAAGACTCTGTCCTATGATCTCTTCTCTTCTCCCTTCACACTCTCTCACTTGGTGCCCTTTGGAGTTCAATGGATTTGATTATAATCTCTATGCAGATGACTCACAGCTCTACAGAACCAACCCTAGTCTCCTCAGCTCTATTCTCAAATCTACTGTGACTTTTAAACTGAATATGTATAAATAAATAATATACTATTAACAAACAACTATATATCAAGTAAATTAATCCCCATAGCTTTCTCAAACTCAACATGTCCAAAATAAAACTCATCATCTTCGCTCTCCCACAAAATTACCTCTTGCCTAAACTCTATTTCAGCCAGATATAACAACACCATCTTTCCAGTCTCTCAGATCCACAGACATATGTTATTTTCAGATCCTCATTCAGGGGCCAAATGCTGACATTTCTACCTCTGCTGCATCTCTCCTGCTCAAGCCCTTGTCACTCCTCACTAGAAGGAACAGTGATAAAGAATATCAGAGGTATTGGCAGAAAAATACATGGCTTAGAATAGAAGGTGTAGACAATGTTACATGGGAAAAATAGAATGAAACAAACAGAACTCAATGATTCCAATTGGCAACAAGAAATGTTAAGCAAAGTAAGAAAAAAACAACCTGGAAAACATAGGACAGGTAATGTATCCACCATCAAAAAACAACTGACCAATTTAAAAAAAAAAAGAACTGGAAACAAAGTATTTGCCCATCAATTGAGAAATGACTAAACAAATTGTGATATTGACTATGATGGAAATAAAAAACAGTATTTTGATTGAAGTAGATATAGTTAATTTATTAAAGTTCAAGTGGGTGGATGTTGGCATGGTCCCAAGAAGATAGCCATGTGATTCCAGTTTCAGCAGCTTTCTGCTCTGTCTTCCTCTGCGTTATAGGGGATAGGAATGCACTATCTTGCAATGGTCCTCTGAATCCCACTCCAGTGAACTTGAAATTCCTAGAGTCCACCTTGCCCCTAAGGACAGGCTGGTCATGCAGACTCCATGACACATTGCTGAGGAAGATAAGCAGAGCATCATGGCGTAAATACAAGTGAATATTACTGAACTCTAAGAAATGGTGTAATAAATATAGAGTCACATTGAAAGATCTTCATAACCACAACCAGAGTGAAGTAAGCAAAGTCAAGAAAACTATATACATTGACTACAACAAGGTAAATCAAAAGAATACAAACACACACACACACACACATACACACAAATGTTGCAAAATAATAAAGGACAAGAAAAGCTCAAAATAAGAGATATAAGACCAACCCCTTCATAGAGGTGGAGGTCCAAAAGTGTTAAACATTGCACATGTTTTTGTACTTATTCAACGTATTATTTGGCTGTGCCAACTTTTTTTCTTTTCTTTTCTTTGATCTTTAAAAAAACTGTTATGTGGGATAACTCTTTGAGGGGGAGGAGGGAGAAGAATAGTGGGGAAAACTCTGGTGATATAAAAGACACTAACAAAAACTTATTTTAGGAAAAAGAAATATAGTGAATACACTCTAGATCACTCTCCCAGAGCCAGGCCAGTTACATCTGCCCTCTCAGAATTCTAGGGGTACCCTAAAGGATTGGGAATATCTCTTCTCTATTACCATTTGCTCAAGACTCTACTGCTTATAGTCTTTTTATTTCTTGATGCCAGAAACTATTACTCTAGTTTCACTTTACCACTTAATGTCAATGGACTTTTACCAAAGGATTTTGGTTTCAAAGATTTAGCAAAAACAAAAGTACAAATATTTCATTTGTTAACAAGCAAATTAAAGAACCAGGAAAGGAACTTTTGGAACTACAGGTAAGGGAGGAATTCTTGATCAAAAAAACTCTAGAGAGGTTCACAGGTAATAAAATGAACAGTTTTGATTTGATACAATTTTTAAAAATTGTACGCACTAAAAGTCAGTACAGGTAAAATTATAAAAGGGAAATAGTTGGGTATTTTTCCCAAAATTTGTCTGATAAAGGTCTGATATCCAAAATACATAGGGAATTAATACTTCTATGTAAGATTAAGGAGTCATTCCCTGATAAGTAAATAGACAAAGGATCTGAACAGACTATTTTCAAAAGAAGAAAGACAAACTATAAACAACCATGAATACATGAAAAATTTTCCAAACCACTAATAATAAGATAAATGAAAAATAAAATAACTCTAAATTTCTATCTCCCACCTCTCCAATTGGGAAAGATTGCAAAAAGGGGGGATGACAATTGTTGGAAGGACAATTGAAGAATTGATAAACCAAAGTGCTATTGATGGAGTTGTGAAGTGGTCCAGCCATTCTGGAAAATAATTTGGAACTATACCCCAAAGTCACTCAACTGTGCGTACTCTTTGAACCTCCATTTTTTGCAATCTTTTCCAACGGGAAGACTGGAAGTTTCACCTTCATAAAAAACAAACACCTCACTTGATCTTTCCATCCCCATTAGATATCATCCCCTATCTCTCTTACCTTTTGTGACTTTCTCCTTGAGAAATCCATTTACAGCAACACACATCTCCACTTTCTTTTCTTCACTCTTGTCTTGACTCTTTACATTTTGGCTTCCAACTTCTTTTTCCAACCTTTAACAGAGACTGCTCTGTCCAAAATTAGTGATGTCTTTTTTTTGCCAAATCTAATGGTTTTTTCTCAATATTTGTCTTTCTAGATCTTGGACATGTTAAATTTAGGAGGTTTACAAGATATCCAGTTTGAGAACTTGCATTACTAGGAGGATGATGGTAACTTTTGACACTGTCAATCACCTTCTTCTCCTTGAAACCTGACACTATTCTATTTTCATAATCCTCTTACCTACCTGACAATTCCTTCTCAGTCTCCTTTGCTCGGTATTTATTCAGACCATTCCTGTTAATGTTCCATATCCCACATATTTGTTCTGGGCTCTCCTCTCTTTTCTCTCTATACTATTTCATTTGATGTTCTCTTTAGCTCCCATCAATCCAATTGTCATAACTATGCTGAGAACTCTCAGATCTATTTATTCAGCCCTAACCCCTCTCCTAACTCAAGAGTTCCATCTTCAACTGTCTGCTGGACACATCAAACTGGATGTCCTGAATAAAGTCAACATGTATAAAACCTAATTCATTATCTTTCCCCCCAAACCCTCCAAGTTTCTGAACTTCCTTAGTGCTGTCAAGAGTATCACCATCTCAGTAACACAGGCTCTCAAATTGGATGTCCCATGGGCCTCTTAAACACGTCTGAAACTGAATCCATTATATTTTTCCCCAAACTCTCCCATCTTCTTAATTTCTCTGTTATGATTGAGGGCATTCTCCTCCTCCCAGTCACCAAGGCTTAGGGTATCATCCCGGATTCCTCATTCTCTCTCACATCCCAATCCCACCTCCACTCCCATATCCAACCTGTTGCAAAAGTCTATTGATTTTACTTTCATGGTATCTGTCTCATACACCACCTTTTTCACCCTGACACTGTCACTACTCTAGTACCTTACACCTGGACTGTTTACAATAACCTTATGGTCGCTTACCCAGACTGAAGTCTCATTCTTTCTCTCCCAGTCTTAAAACCAGTCAAAGGAGGCGATAAGATCAGTCCATGTCAGATATTGAGGGAATTGTATGAATTAAGTGAACCACACTAACTCCATCTTGTGACTCAATTCTGGGGCTAGTTCAGTTCCCTATCCATTCAATTATATGTCTAGTCCAGTTTCTGTCTTGCGAGAAAATTTTATTCAATTAAGGAAATTGTAAGAAAACTTTATTGTATTGTTGGAACCGAGCCCTGCATGTGTGTGTGTGTGTGTTTGTCCTTCATTGCCAAAGACCATGCCATCAGAGAAATAATGACATGACTTGCACTTGACTTTGTTTTGAGTGAGGGCGGGCTGCGCAAGGTCACCAGCCTCACTTCTCCTCCAGAGCCATCTGAATTCACTGACTAGATATTCATCAGGATGCCTGGAGATGACCCAGGATGAGGCAGTTGGGGTTAAGTGACTTGCCCAAGGTAACACAGCTAGTGAGTGTCAAGTGTCTGAGGTGAGATTTGAACTCAGGTCCGCCTGACTCCTGCACTGGCACTCTATTCACTGCACCACTGGGAAGCTGGACTATATCTACTTAGAGACACTTAACTAAGGACCTAGGTTATGCTGACCAGAAAACCATTCAGAGCCAAAGACTGATCGAAGGAGTTTTCTCACAATTGTACATCTCAAGCAGTTCATATGCTTTATCTGAATACTGGCCCCATACTGATCAATTAGTTACCTATTTCCTGGTTTCTTTGATTGAATATAGACACTTGGTGGGGAATGGGACATCTCTTTTTCTGATTTCAGGAAATCATACCTACTTGTACTCCCGACCTCTCAATTCTAAACTCATTCATCCCCTCCAACTTGGAAAGCCCCTGATCTTTCCTCCAATTAGAAATCAGATTACCTAATTGTATATCCTGTTTTGCATTAATTAAAATTAATTTAATATTATTTTAATGCATAAAAATCTGTCTCCCCCTGTACTTGGGATCTGCTGCCCAGTTCCAATTTGCTATGCAATTGGCACATGTTGCTTAATTGACACATGAAATCATTGGAAGCTTGAACTTTTGTTTCCTCAGTCATTTAAATCAATCCACATGCCATAATTTTTTCTGTTATTTCATATTACAATACCAATACTGGGGGTAGAGGTAAGGGTTGGAGGATGAGGTGAATAGGCAGATGCACTCTAAGGTATAGTGTAGAGGAAAGTCCAGTGCAGCCTGAGGGTCAGGAATTCTAGTTTGTCCTGAAGGGTCCAAGGTAGAGGGTTGAGGAAAATGCCAGTTCTCATAATCTTTGCAATCTGCTTAGGTGTCCTGGGAAGGCATGCCAGCCTGCACGCTCCTCCTTTCCTCATTGCTCAACTGCCCAATCCCCTCTCCCAGGTGTTGGTCCAACCTTAGTGTCTCACGGACATAGCCCAAATCTTCAAAGTGGCCACCTCTCCCGCCTATAGAGCTTTCCTTTCTTGGTCTCCCAACAGGCTTTACTTCCCCTATTTCAGCTGGACCCAAGACTCCAACACATCAAGACAGGCTGGTCATCACTCTAAGTCTGCCTGCTGGCCACTCACTTTAGGCCCAGTCAAAATTGACCAACCACAGACCAACCCATCGTAAACAGAAATGAGAAGGCCAGGTAAAAGAGGGTAAAAGGTACTTAAAGGTAAAAAGGGATGGGAGAGTTCTTGCTTAGTAGAAGCATTTGATTAACAAATTCCAAAGCAGTGGGATCAGATGAAGTAGTAGACATGGTCTAACCTCAACTCTGTCCTTTCCCTGTCCAGTGTCTGATGTAATTTGTGACCATAGTATTGGCCAATTAGTACCTCAAGGACTTTTTTGTGGTGTCCTGAGCAATTTGACCTCTGCCTTCCCCTCTAAATATTGTCAAATTGGTGTTCTCTTCAGCTACTGCACCCCAACCTTGGGCCTCAACCCTTTCCCCCACTGTCTGCTACATGGACAGAGACAATTATCTTAGAATAAATTCTGAATTTATGATAACCTGGCTGTGCAAACCCCCACTCTGAGATGGGGGTGGTGGTGGTGGTGAACAAGAAGACTGGAGAGGGAGCACTATGTATGGTCCATTTTCCTAAGTCATTGGGACTTTCTCATCCCAGAGGACTGGGTGACAGAGATGGGAGTGGCCGGCAACCCAACCCAGTCCCTTGCCTCCTGCATATCTCTCAAGCAACCCCACCCACACATGACTTGGGAGATATTTCTAGACTATCGCTCCCTGTGAGCTAGGCCTAGCTGGGTGGGGAAGTCAGGATGGATGGTGGGGATGAATATGAGACAAACACAGAATGTATCAAAACAATGTCAGGACTCCTGAGGAGCCCCAAGTCCAGAGCTGCAAAGGGGCCCTCACATCACTTCAGGCTCTTTTTCAAACGTGTTCTATATTCCTTTCTAAAATAGTTTTTTTTTTTTCCCAGAGTGCATTTTGTGGGTGGGAAGGAGGGCCCTCTCCAATGTCTCATGTGTCAGGCTCTGGGTGTATGCAGCCCAATTTGGTGGAACCCTAGATTGGGTTCATGGTAGTTGACTGTGCCTAGAGCAGAAGATATTGAATACGTTGCCTAGAGAGGGAACTCACGGTGGTGGGACGGAGAATATTGGGAGCAACAAGTTACTTCTCTTTGGGCAGTCTCAGTTTCCCCTTCTTGTAAAATGAAGAAGTTCAATTAGATAAGATTCCTTCCATCTCTGACTTAACAGATGGCAAATTGCTTCCCAGCTGTACCATTTTCTGCTCTAAGTTCCCTTCTACCTTTGACATTCTATATTCTATAACAGCATGGTAAGACGGCAAGAGAACTTGGAGTCAGAAGACCTTAGTCCTAGCTCAACTACTTATTAAACATGTGACTAATTAATTGTGGGAAAGTTTCTTAATGTCTCTTAATTTCTGCATCAACAAAAAGGGAATGGTAATTCCTGTCCTAAAACAAAGCTTATGTCCATTGATTGGGAGCTAGCTAAATAAATTATAGCATATGAATAAAATAGAATATTATTGTCCTGTAAAAAAACAATGAAGAGGGGATATGATGAATAAAAAAAAAAGCTTGGAAGGACTTTACAAAATCAAGTAAGTAAAACCAGGAAAAAATATGCACAATGAGCACCGCCATATAGTGGAAAATAATAAGAAACCAATCCAGACTAATTGCTATGAAATTACATTGATCAGTCCTGGCCCTAAAGAAAGCATTTCATTCCTTTGCTGCAGAAGTACGAAACACTTTTAGTCTATTTCAATGTATTAGTTTTTCTAAGATTTTTTTTCCTTTTTATTCTTTGTTATAAGGGATGACTCTAGGGAAAGTGGGGATATTTTGGAAGGTGTAGGCCATCAAAAACAAAACAAAATTTAAAAGAATAATTCTTGCCTTAACTCCATCATAGAGATTTCCTAAGAATCAAATAAAGTTTGAGAGTGCTTTGTAACCTTAAAGAGCTAAGAAATCTAAATGTCCTCTTTTTCTTAATGTTATTTGGTGGTTCCATCTAATGATGTCTGATCTCTTCAACTTCTTGTCTCTACTGGTCTTAGCCTTAGAGAGCCCCTCGTTCTGACTTGGATTGGGTGTGAGGGAATTAAGCATGTCCGGCATGAGAGCAAAGACTAGAGCACTGAGTCAAAGATTATAGAAAAAAGGAAACCTCAGACTTGGGAGGGAGGGAGACTAAGGGTCTCCCCATTTTTAGGAGAGTGTATCCCACTACCAACTCTCTCTCTCTGTGTTTCTGTGTCTGTCCCTCTTCACTACTATCTGAGGAAAGGGACAGAAAGGAAATAGGATGGAACAAGGATGCAGAAGGGATGAAGTAGAATAGGAAGGAATGAAAATGGAGTTGGGGAAGAGAAATGAATTGCATGGGGGTGAGGCTGAAGTAGAAGGGAGATAGGGATAGAATAGGTTTGTAATGGGAGTAGGATAGACCAGAATTGGAATAGGGTGGGGTTACAACTTGAATTGGATAGTAGCTGAGGAGGAGCAATCAATCAGTCAATCAACAAGCATTTATTAAGTTCCTATAATGTGATGGGCATTGTGTTAAGCTCTGGGGATACAAAGAAAGACAAAAACAGTCCCTGCTTTCAAAGAGCTCACAATATATTAGGAGAGACAACACACAAACAACCATGGACAAACAAAATATGCGCAGCATCAGTGGAAGGTAAGATCAGAGGGAAAGCAATTCCGTTAAAGGGCACTGAGAAAGACTTGTGGCAGAAAATGAGATTTGAGCTGAGACCAGAAGGAAGTCAGGAAGTAAAGATAAGGAAAAACGTAGCCAGTGAAAAGGCATGCAGTTGGGCGATGGATTGCCCTGTGTGAGGCACAGCAAGGAGACCAGTGCCAGGAACAGAAGGGAGGAAAGTCAAGAAGGCTCAGTTCTACAACAGAGAGAAGGAAACTTCTGTCTGTCCGTGGGTAGTGGACAGAACACTGGACTTGGAGTCACAAAGACAAGTGGACATCCGGTCTCCTACACTTGCTAGCTGTGTGAACAGGGGTGGATCACTTAATCTCTGTCCTCACCGGTTTTCTCATCTGTAAAAATGGGAATCATAACAACAGCAACCTACTTCCCAGGGTTGTTATAAGGATCAACTGAGAATCATGTTGGTGAAGTTTTTGCAAAATGTAAAGCACTCTCTATTATTTATTATTATTAAAGTCTCTCGACCTGGGTTTACGGGTTTAAGGAACGTGAGGGCAATATACAGGTCCAGGGGTGGTGAACCTGCAGACTCGAGGCCATATGGGGCGCTCTAGGTCCTTAGGTGCTGCCTTTTGACTGAGTCCAAGTTTACAGAACAAATCCTTTTATTAAGGGGATCTGTTCTGTGAAGTTTGGGTTCAGTCAGAGGGCCACACTTGAGGACTTAGAGGCCCACATGCAGGCCCCCCATCCCTGGCCGGCATTCAGGACTGATGCTGAATTTGCAAAGGTGGTCCGGTACAGGTGGGAACGCAGCGCCCTCTGTAGTGGAGACCCGGCCTCGTACTACCTGCCTGCACCGGGCTCTGTGCCAGAGCATGAGCGCCACCTCCCCAGTGTCAAGTATAGAACGTGCCATCCTTGGTGAACCCCTAACAGACCAGGAAAAGAAAGATGGCCCTGACCGCTGCAGACAAACTCAACGTGACAGAATTTTGGGAAAAACTGGGCGAGAACACGGGCGTGTACGGTATTGAAGCCCTGGAGAGGTGAGGGCAAACCCAGCGCGTGAACCCTCCGCTTCCCTGAACTCAGGACCCGGCGATGCCCTCTGCCTCCTCAGTCAGTTCCTAGGATCCCTTCCCCACTCCCTCTCGCCCCAGCCTCTGGACCTGCTCCTCCTCCAGGATCCAGCGGGCATCCTGGCATTGCCTCGGCCTCTCGGGACCCCTGAGCCAGCTCTCTCTTCTTTGCCCCAGTCCTGGGTTCGACCCTACAGAATCTTCAGCTTGCCTTCCTGTTTTTTGTTTTTGGGGTGTTTTTTTTTTTTTTGGCTCGCAGGACCTTTTCTTCTTTCCCTTCTACCAAGACCTACTTCGCCCACTTGGAGCTCTCCAGAGGCTCCGCCCAGGTTCGGGCTCATGGCAAGAAGGTGGCAGATGCTCTGACTTTGGCCGTCAACCACATGGATGATTTGCCTGCTGCCTTTTCGTCCCTGAGCGATCTCCACGCTCACAAACTCAAGGTGGATCCCATCAACTTCAAGGTGAGTGCAAACACGGGGTAGGGGTAGGGGGGGACGGGAAGCGGGATCTGGGGAGAAGCCTGGGATTCCCAAGTCCTCGAACTTGTCTTCAAGTGCGCCTGCAACGCAGTCAGAGAGGCTGTGGGGGGGAGAGATTGAGTGCTGTGAAGAGGGAGCGGTGATGGGAATCCATGCAGAATTCAGGCTAGTAGGGTCCAGGAGAGGGCTCCCACAAGGATCTGAGCTGGCCTCCCCCTGATCTGGATCTGTCTCTTCTCTCTTCCAGTACCTGTCTCACTGTTTTCTCGTGACCCTGGCTAGGCACCACCCGGGCAACTTGAACCCCGAGGTGCACGCTTCTCTGGACAAGTTCCTGAGCATCGTCTCCTCTGAGTTAACGTCCAAGTACCGTTAAACTGGTTGGAAGAGACGGGCCGAACGCGACCCTTGGGTCCCTCACCTTGCCAGGGGGGGATCACTTAATCTCTGCCAGCTCTCTCCCCCAGCTCTGATGGATGTGACTCTGAATAAAGGCGAAATCTGCGGCAACCTAGCTGTGTGCACTGGAGTTTTGAGTTGGGGTCGGTGGGTGGGGAGCACTAGTACTCAAAATTGCAGCCCCTTCCCCAGCTCCCGAGAAAATGAAACTGTCTGGGGTTGTGTGAGGCTGCACCCAGATCCCGACGCAGGGGAGCTCTCTGGACTGCAGTGTTGCTGCTGTCTACCCCGCGCTATTGTTTCCCCTTCTTCCCAACTTCAGAGCACAAAACCCCTTTCCATCGCTTTTCCTGCCTCTATTTTCCGTTGTTTCTGTAATTTTTATTTTTATTCATATATTTTTCTTTTCCATTATCATAATTTCTGGATATAATCTCCCTTCCCCCTCCCCAAACACTTTGTAAACAAAAAAAGAAATAGAAAATAATTCAACAAAATTAACCCTTCAATACCCACAGTCCCTCCTCCCTCCAGTTTCTGCACAAGGAGAGGGAGGTATATTTTCTGGTCACTGTTCCAGGCTACAGGTGTCCAGGTTAGTTTTGTTGTCCTTTCTGTTTTTCCCATTTATGTTGTTATAAGCATCGTGTACAATATACATTGTTTTCCTGTAGCCTCAGAATGCAGTCACCCACTCAACACCCCACCCCCCACCTCCCTCTCTAGCCTCACTTTTCTTGGGTATTAGGACAATGCGCTTTTGAGCCCAAACCTGGGAAGACAGTCCAGCGCACAGACACCGGCTCCCCTCTCCTGTCCCTTCAGTCATCACCCAATTCTGGAAATTTCTGGGGTCTCTGAGTGGGCAGCAGTTTTTAGGGTCACGATTGAAACTCTAGGCCAGGTTTAAGGGGAAGCCAGAAGAGGGGGAGGGTTTGAGAGTGAGACCTGGACAGAATAATCAACTTACTGCATCTGGCTGATTTGAAGGGTGCTTGGGCAAGGTTTGGAGGCCCAGCTCCAGGGCAGCGTTATCCTCACAACCAGCTGGAGGCCCTGGGTTTGGCTCCAGATTAGGAGGAAGCTGGTCACACCTGTCTCCCTCTCACCACCTCAACCCTAACATACTCTTAATCTCTCCCCTCCCCTCTCTTATCACACTATCACAGGCCCCTTATCCAACTTCTAAACTCCTTTTGGAGGTTTTGGGCCCAGAGTCCAATGAATGGTCACCATTCTTCCTAGCCTAGTGCCCCCCCCCCACAGACCCTAAAGCCTTACCCTTGTTCTCCTCTTGATAGGACCCTGACTCCTACTCGACGACCAATGTCCTGAGGACTACTCCTGAACTTCTACCTTCATCTCCCACCCAGAAATACCCATGACCTGGGTTCAAATCCTGCCTCTGACACACCTTTTCGACTTTGGGCAAACCATTAAGCCTCTATGGGCCTCTCTTTCCTCATCTGTAAAGTAGGGGCATTGGGCTAGATGGTCCCTAAGGTCCTTTACGTCTCTAAGATTCCCAGGTCCAGTCCCTCTGTAGCCCAGAGTATCTGTGTCACCTGACCCTGATGTTAGGGCACAATACTGGAGATCTGGAATGGGTCATCACCTTCCGACAATCCCCCCAGAAGGGATTGGCTGCTTTTGTCCTCTCTCTCCATCAGCCTGGTCCAGGGACTGCCTTTCACTCAATTCAGAACAGTCTCAAAGAGTTGCTGCCTCCAAATCTGCCAGATCTGAGGAATGACAGATTTGGGAAAAGTTGATCAAACATAGCTTCAAATACACCTAAACCCCCAAATATTTATAGCACCACTTTTTTGTGATAACAAAGTAGAAGTCTAAGGAGTGACTAAAAAAATTGGGGTACATGAATGTAATGAAACAGTACTGTGCTGCAAGAAATGTGTGATAAATACAGAGAAATACGGAAAGACCTACGAACAAGCTTCAGGGTGAAGAAAGCTGAACTAAGACGACAATATGTGCACTAACTGCAACAAGAAAAATGGGAAAAACCACAAGAAAAGTCAGAAATGAGTGTGGAAAATTATTCAGAACAAATATAACTTGAAAGAAGAGATATGAGATAACCCTCCCACTCCTCCCCTTGGTAGAGGTGGGAGATCTACAAGTATACTTTGTACATTTTTTTTTGATGCATTGATGTTGTGCTTGTTTTTTCCACTTTTTTTTTCTTTTTTCTGTTTTTAAAAGTACCATTTGCTATGTAGGATGGCTCTCTGGGAGAGGGAGGGGAATGGATACTGGGAGAAGCTATGGCTATGTAAAAAAGCAAAAATTATGAATGAAAACTTTTTGAAAAATGCTTCTAGATTGTTTTACATGTCTTCCTTCTAATAATGCTGCATCAGGTCAAAAGTTAATACTTTCACTTCTAAAGTGCTGCTATCTTATGTCAAATACTGTTACCAAACAAATGCTTCAATGCTTTCAACCCTAGAAGTGCCTTTTTTCTCCCTTTTTTTGCTCTGAAAAGATCCCTGACTGGCTTCTATCCAGGTAGTTACTGAACTGTTCTGGACTGCTTGTCCTTTGAATGATGTAGAATGCCAAGAGAAAAGACAATATCAGAGCCAAAAGTGACCTACCTTAGACTTTATCTAGGACAACTTCTGGGTCTCCTCCTCTCCCTCCACATGTTTTACAGAAAAGAAAACTGAGGCTCGAAAAAAAGAACGTAAATGATCCAAAGTCATACATCTACTTAGGAGCAGAGCCCAGACAAAACTTTTAGGTCTCCTGCCTGGATATCCAGAGCTTGTAACCTATCTAGCTGTGAGACCAAGAGCAACTCATTGCATTTCTCTGACCTTGTCTCTTCATCTGTAAAGTGGGGATAGTTTGTGCCCTGCTTCTATCACTGGAGCATTATGGGGAAAGTGCATTGTATAATCTCTAGACCATTACAGAAATGTGAGCTATTTTTATTTTTACTTCACTGATATTCTTTCATTTTCTCTTCTATGGTATTTCCTCAATTCAAGTTGTTCATTCATTTGCTCATTCATTCATTCATTCTTATTTCAGTACTTCAAGGGTTGCAAATTTCAGTTGGGTAAGTTCAATATTCATCCATCCATCCATTCATTCATTCATTCATTTGCCCGATATTTAGCAGACTCATGCGTAATGCTCTATTTTGGGGTGCTGAAATCTTCTAGAATGCCCTATTTCTCTCACCTAGAGGAATAACTGGGAATATTTTCACTTTGGACAAAAACAATTCACACACACACACACACACACACACACACACACAAAATATCAAAAATAGTGGCAGTGGCTGGAGGGAGTGGGGAGAGGTCATCAGGGTCCAGATCCTCAGTTCATAGGGGATAGGCTGCTGCCTGGGAGAGGACAATGCTTACATAGACTTATATAGACTAGGAACTGTCTGCTTTGGGTCACGGTGGCTGGGATGGTCCTTGATAGGCATATATTTCGGTGGATTTCATTCCTAAAGGGGCCCTGGGAACCCTGAAGCCATAGCCCAGGTTTTTCCCAAGGAATTTGCTTCTTTTGGCCAGGGTTGTGACCTGACCAATCAAGGTGCTTCAGTTCCCTCCCACCCTTCCCCAGCACCCTAACAAAAAGCACATCCAGGATCGGATACTTGTCAGTGTAAAGGGGCCTTCAACTAACCAGGTATTACTTCTCTCACTAGGGCCACCTACCCCACAAATCCTGCCATGGGCCAGGTTGGCAAAGAATCACACAGCCAGGGCACTAGTTTCAACCAATGTGTGTGGGGAAAACATTACCGTAAATCCCCAACATAGAAAGGGAGCTCCCTCCATGTCTGCATGTGTAAGAAAAACCTACTGACTTTGCCTGCTGAGAGTTGAGAACAAACTCTTTTTGCCCTTAGAGAAGCAATAAGGAGAGATGGAAAAAAACCAGGGTTGGGAATGACAAGATGCAGATTTCAATTTTAAAAATGAGTAATAATTATGAAGACATATTATTATAATAATATAATATGTTATATTATATTATTAATTATTAATAAAATTATTATATAATATGTAGATATAATTAATAAAAGTACTAAAAAGTACCATTATGTGCAGAACTCTGCTAGGTGTGGGGGAAGATATTTCTTTTATATAGGGTATTCTCAGATGAGGAAATCCCTCTCACAATGCAAGTTGGCATTTTCTCTGAAACTTAGAGCCTTTCAAGAGTTGTCTCTCAATGAGGTTAAGTGACTTGCCCACAGTCACACAGGGATGGGACTTGAAACCTGGTAGTTTAGACTCAGACGCTGGCCCTTTGGCATCTGTGTTGTTGTTATCATGCTAAGATGCTAATTTTCGATGTTCAGTCCTGCCTTTGAGGAGCTTATGGTCCAGAGAAAGAGCATAAACCACAGGCAGAGATCACGCACATCACAGGTCAAGTGCATGGGAGTGATACAGAACCCAGGGCTATGCTACGTGTGGCTGGGCCAGGGAGGGAAGAGCTTGGTGGAAGATACAGCATCCCAGTTGGGTTTTAAAGAGTAGGCTGGCATTCAACAAAGAGGAAGGAACACTGAATAAAGTAACAGAAGTTTTAGCTGTACTATTTACTCCATATGAGAGTAATTGGGTTACTTGGTCTCTTTGTTCCACACTGAGTCTCAGTTTTGTCATCTATAAAATGGAGGAGATAAAACTTTACCAAGGCTTCCTCTAGGGTTGTTGTGAGAAAAGCTTTGCCAGGTACCAGATGGGAAAGTGCTCAGTAAAGGGAAGGTCCTGTGCACACATGTGCAAGAATTGAATTCAGCAGCAAGGCCTTTTTTCTTAGATTGTTGTTGTTCAGTTGGTTTTCAGCTGTGTCTGACTCTGAGATCTCATTTGAGGTTTCCTTGGCAAAGATGCTGGAGTGGTTTGCAATTTCCTTCTCTAGCCCATTTTGCAGATGGAGGAAACCGGGTTAAGTGACTTTCCCAAGGTCACACAGTTAGTAAGTGTCTGAGGCCAGATTTGAACTCACAAAGATGAGTCTTCCTGACTCCAATCCACTGTGCCACCTAATTGCTAAGATGCAAAATAAATGACAGGGTGTGGGAAGGTACTATGGACAGAGCCAGGAGTCCAGAGGAGGACAAACTCTGGTTAGCTGCCCTGGGCTAAGTCAATCAATAAACATTTATTAAATACCTACTATAATGCCAGGAATTGTGCCAAGTGCTGGGGGATAGAAAAAGAAGCAAAAAACAGTTGTCTCTGCCCTCAAAGAAATAACAATCTAATGGGCTAGGGGGAGCAGAGGGGGCAACAAATATTTACAAGCAAACTATATACAGAATAAATAGGAGCTAATTAACAGAGGGAAAGCACTAGAACTAAGAGGGATTGGGAAAAGCCTCCCCTAGGAGGTGGAATTTTAGTTGGGACTGGAAGGAAGCCAGAAATGAGGAAGGAGGACATTCCAGGCATGGGGCCTAGCCAGAAAAAAAAAAACCAAACCATGAGGAGCAGAGAGGAGCTGTATTCTTCTTGGAGCAGCCAGGAGGTCAGGGTCACTGGATTGAATACTAGTACCTGGTATGGCATCCCTGCTCCTGCCTGTGCTACTGGTCACTGGCTTATGCTGGGTCCCGTGTAAGATAAAGTTCAAAGGAAATATGGGGTCCATTGGAGGCTTAGGAGCTGAGCAGACAAGAGGGAGGGGGAAAGGGAGGGGAAGAGGGAGGGGAAGAGTGCCCTATGACTTCAGAAACGATTTGCCCAGACCCTCCATACATGCACTGATGTGGAACCCTTAATTTTTTCACTAAAGGCATTCTGACTGCACAACAGGTCAGCATTTATAGCCAGAGGAATCAGGAGATGGGGCTAGGCAGAGGGTGTTCACACATGGATCTGAATATGAGGCTGGAGGGGTCAACATGTTGGACTGGACATGGACATGGGGCTAGACATAGATTGTTCAAGGGGACTAGACTCTAAGGAGGTAGTAGAACCATTTCCTCCTAGGTGATCTTAGGAGTTGGTATCCAATGGGGACAATCGTTTCTATACTGATCTCAGTCCACATGACCTCAAAAGAGACTCTTTCCTCTAGCCCTTGCCACTACAGACCCTTCTAATCTCAACTGGAAGTTGCAGTTGGAAGCCAACTCTCACCAACTCTCTTAGACCACTCTCCTTCCCCCACGGGAAAGTCACTTTAAGGTCTAGGTCTGCTGTCCTGTTTTGGATACACAACTCCCTCTATGTTCCCAAGATGTTGGTAGAAAGGTCTGGCATCTGCATAGGCAGCTCAAGGCTCATTGGAAGGGAGAAGAGAAAAGCTAAATTCCAAGAATTCTAAGGGTAGAGATCTAATGGGGGTAGGAACAGGACTGATCTGGCTCAGGGCTCTAGGGAAAGGCAGTTGATGGGACAAATGTCCTGATGGATTGGGGTTAATGGTGGTAGTAGGGGGGTATATTGTGAAGTGGCTGAATTCACTGAATATGAGTGAATTGGGGTGGATGTACTGAAGAGGATGAAGTGTGTAGGCTTGACTGAATATGAGGGATGAGTAGAAAGTTGGAAGTGAATAAGATGGAGTTCAGTGGAAAATGAGGAGGCTGCTACTGAATAAGGGTGAGGAAGACAAATGGGATGAATAGGGGAGGGGAGGTTGAGGCTGTAGCTGATTAGGGTAAGGCAACTGAAGAGAGCTGATTTCCATTCCCAACTGAGGGCAAGTTTGTGGGTTGAAGCTAGGGGTCCAGCTTTTCTCTGGCACTATCTTAAGTAAGACAGATTTGTTGGAATCAAAAAGAAGAGAGAGGAGTCTTTGATCCTGGAGGAGGCAGGAAGAACAGTCGTAGCGGAGGGGCAGCTGGTGATGGATTTAGCTGCCTCTCCTCCCCCCACTCAAATTAGCCCTTTGGCCTTCCTCTCCCCAAACCAAGAACTTGGGCCACCCCCTCAGAGCCCCCAGCCTGGGGCTGACCAATAGGAAAGGAGTTGGGTGGGGCAAGGACTGAGGCCAGAGGATAAAAGGAGGGCCCTTGAGCCAGTGGACACAGCACTCAGCTTTCATCTCTATCTCCTTCCTTCTCCACTCAGGACTGTCACCACCCCTTTGCAACCAGCCATGGTGCACTGGACAGCAGAAGAGAAACAGATCATTTTAGCCATCTGGGCCAAGATTGACATCGAGGAAGCAGGGGCCGCTGCCCTTAGCAGGTGGGAGAAGAAACCTGGGCTATTCCACGGCTTGGTCTGGGGGCATTGGGCTAAACTAGGTTTAGCTGCAGGACCCTGATCAGGAGTGCTTTCTCTGTTGACCGAAAGGGTGGGGTGGGGGAGGGGGTAGAGGATGGGAAAACTGGCTAGAGGCCTTTTAGAAAACCTTTGGCTGATCAGTCTTTCTCTCTCTCTGGGTTTTAGGCTATTAGTCGTCTACCCCTGGACCCAGAGGTACTTCAGCAACTTTGGGAACCTGTCCAGCCCCACAGCCATTGCGGGGAACCCCCGGGTCAGAGCCCATGGCAAGAAGGTGCTGACCTCCTTTGGTGAGGCGGTGAAGAACCTGGACAATGTGAAGGCCACCTTTGACAAGCTGAGTCAGCTACACTCGGACAAGTTGCATGTGGACCCCCAGAACTTCAGGGTGAGTACCCCTCTTCCATTTCTCTGGGCCTTAGGGGAACAAGGTTCACAGATTCAAAATTGGAAGTAGGCATATAGTCCAACCTACTAGTTGAAAACCTCCAAGGACAGGGAGCTTTCATAGGCTCATTTCCTTTTCTCTGTGACCAGGCTTCATGTATTCAGAGACTGATCCTATCCTTTTCCCTCCTACAACCACAACTTGTCTCTGGGCTAACAATCTTTCCCTCTCTCAGGAATCTTGAAACAGAGACCCTCTTTTACTCTCTGGAAATGTTGTTTTAAACTCCTAAGAATGCCAGTCAGAAGCGGCCTTAGAAATCATCTGGGGCACATGATTTGCTCTATTCCACTAAAATGAACCATTTACTTATCACAAGCCAGATCTGACTTGCATCCAGGCTCATCTTTATCTTTCCAGGGCTTACTATTAGTCTAGCCCTCAGGTTCCCCCAGGAGCATATTGCACGCAGATTCCCCCAGGCATCAAACCCTTTTCCCACTTGCATGGAAACAGATCAGGTCTAATCCTCTGTTCTGTCTTCCTTCTAGCTCCTTGGAGACAACCTGATCATCGCCCTAGCAGCTGCCTTGGGCAAGGACTTTACTGTCGAGGCCCAAGCTGCCTGGCAGAAGCTGGTGGGAGTAGTGGCTGCTGCCTTGAGCAGAAATTACCACTGAACACTTCAGGAGGGGGCACCCATAGAGGACTCATTACTGGGAGAGCTCCTTGAGTGGGAAAGGTGGGGGAGGAGAAGCATGTGCTAACCCCCACAAATAGTGATTATGGTCCATGCAATAAAGTTGAACTAGATGACCAATCTTTTGTCTAATTGTCTCTTTTTGGAAGATGATGCTTTTGAAGATCTAGGATAAAAGCAAGCAGAACTGCTTCTTCAAGAGGGTGAATACAGTGTTTTCTTCTTCAGAAACCTCCCTCTCCCTAATTCTGATCATGGAGTCCAGATCAAGAATTAAGAAAACTTTTGGTAAAGTTGGGGTCAAAGGAAGCTTCTACCTGACTCCTGAATTTCTCTCCATGGAATTCCTTCCAATTCATACTCCTACTTTCCTCCTCTCAAAATTTTTTCATCCTTTAAGGTTGGCCTCAAATCCAACCTCCTTTAGGAAATTGACCCTGACAACATTAATTTGGTGAACTCCGAAAACATTTAGCATACTTATCTTTCATTTGGCTCTTAGCTAATTCTGCCTGGCATTGTAGTTCTGTGTCCTCAACTAGACTGAGTTGCAGTGAGGGAGGTCTGTACTGCCCCCATTCCTCAATAATGTTCATTCATACACTTGAATAATTGCTCTATCCCCAGCTTTGGGGGGGGGGCGCCTTCCTAGGATATGCTGATTCTGTAGAGCATCTTTTATTCACAGAATGGAGTATCAGAGATAAGAGGAAACAAAATATAAAATACCAATGACTGTAAGCTACTTGAAGATGGAATCCTAGGAGACACAGTGGGGTATAACTGAATGAACAGCTGAACTTTGAATCAGAAAGATCTGGATTCACATCTAGTCTCTAATGTACTTTATAACCCCTGGACAAGTCATTTGACCTTTCAGTGCTCCTGGCAACTCTATTAAGACTGCAGTGCAGGTGCCAGTTAATCTGCATTGTGACTAGGAATTTCCTGGAAAAACTTACAGGAACTGATGTTGAGTGAAGTGAGCAAAAACAGGACGTTGTGCAAAGTAACAGCAGCAATGTTCGATGACCAACTTTGACAGACAGCTCTTCTCAGCAATATAGTGATCTAAGACAATTCCAAAAGACTCACGATGGAAAATGCTATCCACCTCCGGAGAAATGAGTGCAGATCAAACCATAGTATTCTTTTTTTGTTATTTTTTCTTTCTCATGGTTTTTCCCTTTTGTTCTGATTCTTCTTTAGCAACGAGACTAAGGTGGAAATGTCTTAACATAATTGTACATGTACAACACTCAAATTGCATGCTATCTTGGGGAGGGGTAAGAGAGGAAGAAATTTAGAACTCAAAATCTTATAAAAGTCAATGTTGGAAACTAAAAATAAATATTTTTAAAAATTTTCCCATCAGGAACTTCCTCTATCAGTAAAATCACAAGTCAGATCCACATTCCTCACTCCTGACCCTACTCCACTAACAGAACCCACCATAAAATGTTAGAATATAGAATAGTGGTGCGGAGGCATGTTGGAACAAAGAATAGTACATGGAATCAAGTGTTAGAACTAGATGGGAATTTGGAACTTTCATAGAGAAAACAAGCACAAGGGAGAAATGCTGTTACTATTTCGAAGACTGGGGCCAAGGAGGAAGTTCTCAGCTGGAAATAACTTTACTCTCTAAGTCCACTTTCCCTGTGAGAACTGGAGTGTAAGTTGGGCACATTCCCATGGCAAAATGGAATCCTAGAGCTTCCAGCAAAGCTTGTGCTTTCACAATGTTTGTATGGGGGTGGGAGGTGGCATTTCTCTTTCAGGATGCCCTGGATGGTCACAGTGCATGATGAAGGGAGAGAGTGTAGGCCAGTGAAGAAGTGGAAAGAAGACAAGGGTCAGGGCAATAGCAGCTCAGGGTTCAGGTATTTTTGGCCTCTGCACATCATTCACTGTACTTGGGGTTCTCCCTTTACAGCCCAACGTGGGATGCTACACACATGATAGACGTCCAGTGAATGATATGATAGGTGCAGCTCATATGCATCAATCGTATGGGAGGAACAAAAATCTCCTGTCCCTGTTAGATGGGGTCCCAGGTGATTAAACTCTTGAGACCAAGTTACAAAAACATCTTCATGGTTTAAAATGTAATGCTGATATGTGCATACTGAATCCAGTGTAATATGCTGCTGTGTCAGATGTCAATCTCCACGTAGCAAAGATATCAAGTCTGATGACAGCAAGGAGTTTTCTCAATCACATAGGTACTCCAGTCCAAGCCATCTATACTCCATTCCCACTAAGAACCAGCAACAGAAGACAATGAGTCCCCATGTGTGCTATTATCACTAAGCTAGATAGCCCTCATCTTGTGGTAGAACAGATGGCTCACTACAGATCACCACTTCTAGGGACTCACAGTAATAATAAACAGAATCTAATTGGATATATAAATCAGTCACATGATTCAGGCCATTTTAACATTTTGCTGCAAATTCCAGTTAAGAATTTTAATGAGATCTTAAATGTTGCCCTCTGCTGCCCCTTTAATCATTTGAACCTTATTGAATGCCTATTATATGGAAGGCCATGCTGGTGACAGTACCCTGGTGGGCCTGGAGCAGTTCTGGGCTCAGGGAAAAGGGCTTCCCCGTCGTCGTCATCGTCATCATCATCATCATCATCATCATCGCTTTCTGAGTGACCCAAAGTAAACTCTCCCTACCCTGACTCTCCTTGTCTTAAAGGCATATTATTACTTTGCCAGCTCCCATCGTATAGGTTTCAAGGCTTGTAAAGAGCTTAATATGCCTAACTTCCTTTGATCTTAACAACCCTGTTACTGGTGCTACTGTCATCCCCATTTTACAAATGAGGAAAAAGGCTTAATAGAAAGATGTGATGACTTGGTCCGGATCACCCAGCTAGTTAGTTAGTAATATAGGTTTGAGGAAAGACTTGAACCCAAGACTAGTGCTTTATCTATTGTTACATTGCCTCTTAACAAGCAAGGAAAGGAAATAAGCCATTGGTGTTAAGTTGATGATGACCATTAACTTAAGTGGGTTCCTCTACTAGCAATGGGTGCAGAACATAGCTGGGGCTACACATGGGAGATAAAAGGGCTCCATTAACCCTTGTTAAAGGAATGAGAAGAGACTTTGCATTGTCTTCAGTCTTGGTTAACCAAGCATACTCCTGGAGTCACAGGGCAGTGTTTTGAGTGGCAGTGATTATCCAGATGTCTCAAATGAGGCTTGGTTCGTCTGTTTCCTTGACTGTGCGCTCATGGCTGCTGTATCTCTAAAAGTAGTTAGTAGTTAGGACTCAGGCTGTGGCCACTTGGGTATTACTACATGAACTATGATCAATAAATGGAATGAGCTGGTTATGTTATCTTGCAGATTTGGTAGAAAAATTACAAATCACCTTCACAACCAAATCCTGTCATTACAAGGAAAGACTGTTCAGTGGTGTGTACACACACACACACACACACACACATACACAGTTCAATGTACACAGGTGCCAATCCTGCATATCAATGCTAGAGAACTACCTGAGATTGTGAAAGAAGGTAGTTTTGACGTCAAATTTCACACCTGCTCTTAGAGCACC
Organism: Potorous gilbertii; assembly: GCA_028658325.1. Taxonomy (NCBI): domain Eukaryota; kingdom Metazoa; phylum Chordata; class Mammalia; order Diprotodontia; family Potoroidae; genus Potorous; species Potorous gilbertii. The sequence goes on along the minus strand of CM053769.1, from coordinate 42,821,631 downwards.
ACAGCCCACATAGCACTTGGGAATGGTCACCAGCAACTGCTCAACCTCCACTTCAAAACTACCCTGCTACCCTGGCTTGGCCGAAGAAAAAAAATCAGCTCTTAAATCCAACAGAGACAAAACAGGTTTTAAGAAAGAGAGCTTTATTAGATGAGTAAGGGAAGTAACAAAGTATGCTGGGTATAAAGTTTAAGCAAATGGTTAGAAAAAAGCATACAATTGTTAGTCCCAAACCTTCTGATCCAATCTTACCTGAACCACTAAAGTCCTTAGCCTCTGGCTCCACTGCTTTGACTCAAATATTTATTAAGCATCTATGTGCAAAGTACTACTTCTCTACATCTTCTCCTTCCAATTTGGTAAGAGAGAAAACACTCTAAGCAAATTGTCTTTCCCTAGAAAATGAGTTATTAGAGCTAAGGAGCATAATTTCCAACCCCACCACCAGCTCTCCCAATCCCCTTTCAATTAGAATTTCTAAATATTTCAGGAGAAATCAATACCCATCCAAAACCCAATACATACAAAAAACACTACACTAAAAAGGCAGTCTTTTATCTACCCTACTGTGTCGCATAGGCTTCAGATACTTAAATTTAAGATGTGATGCCTCCTCTAGAGACTCATGTTGTAAACCCCTACCCCCACCCAAAGCCTTATTGTAATTAGTCACTGAATCTCTGAACTGACCAGGCTACTCATCAGTAACCTATGTTCAAAATAATTCCATTTTTGCACATATCGAAGTTCATATTCTGCTAAAATCACCTTTCACAGACAACACAGAGTCATCTCCCTCAAAATGAGGAATTAGAAAAAGATTTTAGGAACACAAAAACAATAATTGTTGAAATGAATTCCTTCTGTAAATTTGGTGAAATCTGATTCTTCTCTGGGCCCCTTCCTTCAGTATTAAAATAAAGGGGTTAGACAAGATGATCTAAAATGATTCTCTTAAAAGTTTTAACACTTTGTGACTGTAGGAGCAAAACTTACTAAAATTATCTAGCATTAGCAATAACCAATAGCCTTAGAATTCTGTTTTTGGAGTACTACAGGTAGGTAAATGATGCTCTACAAACTTTCATTCCCCAAGTCTGGCCAAAAAAATATTAGAGCCCAAACATGTTTGGAACAGACTAGATCACCAGATGGAGGGCTTAAGGAAGAATTTAACGGGCTAGAATCAGTCACTGTACTTTAATGTATGCTTGAAACCTTTGGAATTCCAGGGACATGACACTTAATGAGAAATTTTTTACTATGATTACATGCAGGGGACAGAAACTCTTAGAATTTCTTCCCAAGCTTGGGGAAGGTGGTTCTGATCCTTGCCCTCATTTAATGCAAACATGTATTGAGTGAAATCCATTGCCCAGCTGAAAACAGTTCTTTTCTTCCCTTGTCTTCATTTGGCAGAAGCAGAGGCTGAAGCAAAGGTGTCTGTGTCCGTACAGCGTGGAGACTTGCAGGTTAATAGTGGGGATATGTAATGTGCAGATAAACATGCAAACTGAACTATCAGCAGATGTGGGCAAGATGATCTACAAAGGTGGCAGAGTGATTCTCAAGGGCATTTCACTCCTTCATTAACAGACATCTCAAAAACAGAAAATCTTTGTGGCAAATATGCTAGAAATAGCACAGGCAAACACATCCTAAGATAAAATGAAACATTGTCAAGAACAGCAAGAATAAGATGCAACAGAAAGAGCACTCAATATGAAATCAATGGACAAATTCCATTCCAACTCTGCTGCTCAGTATGACCTTGGGCTGGCCACTTAACTGGACTAGATAACCAACCTCTAAGGTCGCCTCCAAGACTATATCTACGATCAATAGTCCACTTTAAGAGAACTCAAAAGGCAATACTGATTAACTGTAACCTAAACGGGGATAACAATGAAAGCTATTGTTAAAGGTGGACAAGATCCTTGTGGGTACGTGTGCTTAAGGACACCTATGGGAAAACCAAGTCGAGTCATTTTGTCAAAGTGGTAGAAGTAATTGCTCTTCTGGACCTGATTCTGACCAACAAGACTGTTTCAATAAAATGAGAACCTGGGAGACTATATATCCATAGACTCTGTGCTATATGACAAAAACACTGGGCTTAATCTGACATTCACCCTTTTCCCCACCAAAATTGTGTTTTGAGAAAGGGGACTGCTGGGAATCTAAGGTCTAACATTCTTCAAGTGCCTAAGAGAGATAGAAAGCTACTAAGGATGAAATTCTGAAGCAAAAAAAATCTGTTTCATCAGTCAACAGATTTTTTTAAAGGCACATCTACAAAACTGAAGCAAGGGCACATAACAGAGAATACAAGAAGATGTACCTGTAAAATTAGACAGGAGCGCAAAAGCCCAGAATGACTTGGGATTATGAATGCTAGTAACAAAAGGAGGTTCAGGTAAGAAGCTGCTTGGAGTACATGGGATTTTAATAGGTAATGGAAAAAAGGTCTAATTATTCAACTCTGCTTCTGTTTTCTACACTGAAGAGAATGACTAGGAAGAATAAAAATACCTTTGGGGAGCTTCACTTAAACTGAGACTTGTTTTCCTCATCTGCAAAATAAGGGGATTAGACTAGATAACCTCTAATTCCCCTCCACAGCTCAAAAATGTTTCTAGGTTGTGCTACACTAAATTCTTTCCTCTTTGTGTGAAAGTTCCTAGATATTCAGATGCTTTACTATGAATGTTGTGTCTACTAACAATGAAATCTCATGCTATCCTCAAAGATGAAGGGGGAACATGGGCCAGACAGTAGTCAGATCAATTCAGAACTGACTGGATAATGAGCCCCAAACAGTAACCATAAATAGGCTCTCAGTATTTTAATCAAGACATTGAAGACATTCTCACATTTGGGTTTGGAAACCAACTTCACAAGTACAAGATGGGGAAAGTGTGATTAAAGAACAGTGAACTGCAAACCTCAATGTGAGTGTGATCTTAGATTTTACAGAGGCAGCAACCAGAAAAAAGGAGTCAGTAGTCCCATCATGTTCTGCTTTGGTCACCCCACGACAAGAGGATTGTGTTCAATTCTAGGAACTGTATTTCAGAAAGGACATTAATAAACAACAGGATAATGAGGCTGCATGGTTGACTTCTCATCATCCAAAGACATAAAAGGATAGAAGCACCACATTTCCCTGATTCCTGGGGAAGGAAACAAACATTTACACAGCACCTACAACATGCCACGTCCTCATGTAACCTTCACAACACCCCTGAGAGGTATGTGCTGTTATTACCCCATTTTGCAGTTCAGAAAAGTGAGGCAGTCACACAGCTAGTAGTGTCTGAGGCTGAATTTGAACCCTGGGCATCCTGACTCCAGGACCAATACTCTTAACCACAGTTCCACCTCTATTTCCTAGGCACCATATATACAATGATGTTGCCCCACTGTGAATTCCTCTAATAATGTCATATACTGTTAAAGTCTGACGTTAAACCACGTACTCAAGGCTGGAATAGAATGCTAGATAACATCTAACCCTAAGCCTTTCTTTTACATAAAACTGAATTGTAGACAGGACGATGTGTCAACTGTCACATAAGATTCAAACAAGGTACGAACCTATTCCTTTCTAGTGTACCACCGTCCTTGCTCTAGAATGGATGAGCCAAGCCTGATTTTCTGTTACATCATTTATAAAACTGTATGACTTTGGGCAAACTGCTTCATTTCTCTAAATATTGCTTTCTTCATCTGTGAAATAGGACTAATAATGTAGATGTTGTAAGGAAAGGATTTTGTAAATGGTGAAAAAAAAGTTATAATAACACAGCATTATCTAACTTGTAGAATTACACTCCATTTTGCATAGATTATTTGTGTGTGCTTCTAAGAAAGTGTAAATTTATTGAGGGAAGAGATTATACCTGACAATTCCCATATATACCACCCCCCTAGAACACGGTAGATCCTTAATGTTTGTTGGTAGCAAGTTAGGAGGCAAATTACTTAATTTTGTAAAATGAAGTAAATTCATACAAGTTTAACTCTAAGGCTGCATTGTGGCATGGAGATGACTGGGGTCTTAAAAGATTCTGACAGTAGGGCATGAAAGTCTGGAAGACTCCACTAGGCTGAAAAGGGTTTGATGAGAAGCAAATGAGGGGAAGCAACCTACTAAGACCTTGAAATGACCACAATTTTGCCTATTATAGCTCAAAGCAAAAAGGGATTGATACATGCATGACAGCACTATCATCCTCATGTCTACTTTTCTGGTTTTCTCCAAAATCCAACTTCTATGAGGTCTTTCCTCATCTCCATCTCCAACTACTATTTGTAATCATTTCATATGTACTCACTGCATGTGGTATAAGATCCTTGAGGACAGGGCCTATAACTTTTTCTTAATAACCTGGCACACAGCTGGCCCTTAACTGATTGAAAAAGTAGTCACACAATGAAATCACTGCTCAAATATAATGACAGGACCACATAAATTATCTTGTCATTTTACATGAGAGAATTAGAGTTCCAGCAATCCTAAGGAACACTAAGTATCAAACTAAAATGGAGCTAATATTCTGTGCCTATTTCCCTCTCAGTGAAAAGACAAATATTTACAAACCCAACTAACCTTGCATTACCATCCTTCACAGCTACTCCCTACAGAATAAAGTTAACAAAAGGCTTCAGGCTTCATGAAGGCTCCAAACTCCAAGGATGAGGCCATCAGCTTGAAGGATGCCTAAGTGAGATTCTCTTCTCTTCCTTCCTGGCCTTTTTAGAATCCTTGGTTTAGCCTTTAAGCCTCAGCTCAAGTGCCAACCTCTGCATAGTTTGCCTACTGAGTGCCCCTCCACCTGCCCTTGTCCCCAGGAAGGTCTTGTATTTGTTTATTTTATTTTATTTTTTTATTGTCATTTTCTTTTTTTTTTATTTTATTTTATTTTATTTTATTAAATTTTTATTTTATTTATTTATAAATGTTCTACAATCACTTCCTTAAAATTAAGATTTTATACCCCCACACCTACCCCCCCACCCCCCTCCCTCCCCATGACAGCATACAATTTTGTATAGGTTCGACCTTGTATTTGTTTATATTCACACACCTGCAAACTGCTTTCTCCATGAGAATGCAAAGTTCTTGAGGAATACTTCATCATCTTTGTACTGTCATTACCTAGCACAGTATTGATCCTATTCTGACACTTCCTATTTAATACCCCACACAAAAGAAAAGGGCATAGTTCCAAGGAGTGACAGGAGTACACCTAGAGTCTGCTTCGCCAGGAATCTTTTTCCACCGAAACGGATAATCATAGGATAAGCAAAACCTTTTCCTGCTTTTCTGGATCCATACAGATGCAACATGACTAAGGTGAAAATATAAATAATAGGAATGTATGTGTAGAACCTATATAAAATTGTATGCCATTTCAGGGAGGGAGTGGGCAGGCAGGGGAGGAGGAGGGGGAAGGAAGGGAAAAAAAATCTAAGATACATGGATCTGTAAACAAAATAATAATAAAAAAATCAGAGTATCTGAATTAAAAATTCTAGCTCTGCTTACTCTGTGACCTTGGACAAGTTCATACCTTCTCTGGGTATTAGTATTTCACCTCTAAAATGAAGGTCTTGGAATTTAAAGCTCTCTTAGGTCCCTTTCCTGATTAAAATTTTTTTGATATTTAGGGTAGAAAAGTAAGAAGAGCTCTGGGCTATGACTCCTGGCTTTTAACATCCCCATGGTTTTTGAGACTTTTGAAGAACTAATCCTGACGAGAATGAGGAGGAAAATGTGGAAAAGTCAAGTGGGTCAGGCATTCTCGGAAACATTACATACAATATATGGGGATTTAACAGAAATCTCCTGTCTTCCCTGTTTTATTACTGTAACTTCCTAAACTATCTAATTATCCATGGAATCACTAAGCATTAGGACAAGATGAAAAGAAAATAATCTTATTGGCAACCAAAGACAGTGTGCTCTTCAGAGCATGCAGTAAACATCCCCTAAATGAGTTCCTTGAAATACAAGACTTACCAAATTCAATTACACATTTGGAGAAATAAAAGCAAAGAATGTTTCCTGCTAAAATAAAAAGCTAAACAAGAAATTACCCAAGTTCTACTCCAAGCGACAAACATAAATCTTTAATGTGAGTTAAACTGGCAAGAGAACAGCGGATTTTACTTACTTACATTTGTATACTTAGACCAAAACTCCTCATAAGCAAAGGTGCCACAAAAGAAACAACTCCCAGTTGTCATGATATTTGCAAAATGTTGCACAGACAACAAATCGATGTAAATGTGGGTTCCATTCTATCACCGCCTTTTTAATGTGGAATCAGTTATCAGAAGCTTTGGGACATTAGGTCCATTTTGTTCAAGAAAGAAAAACACACCATGGCCATAGGCCTGTCCTCTCCTTGGGGGTTGAGAGCAGGAGGGAAGGGCCATGGGGGACAGGGAATACATGGAAAAGGAGAACCCTGAACATAGTAGAGACTACAAATAACCCATAATTAAAATGTAATAGTTGTTGGAAAAAACAGAACTAGATTCCTGCAATAGCTAAACATGCATCAGTAAGACCAAACAGACCAAGAACAGCTCCCGTATATCCACAGAAACTTAAGGTGGGAGGGCCTATGTTAAAAAGAAAAAAAGTTTATTAGAAGCTCAGCTCCTCAAAATTCTCCTCCCCACTTAAAACTAAAAAATGGAAATTTTTGCAATATCTACAAATAACATGTTCACCAATTTGAAAATATTCATTTGGTAAAATAACTGCTTTGTGGAATTAAAATGAGTCTGTGGGATAAAGTTTATGAGACTGCAGTCTCTTGGCTGCCTTAAGAAACAAGAAATCAATTCAGGATGAAGAGATTAGTTATGTGAACTCATAGTATTTCAAAGAATTAAAAACAAAACAAAACTATGGTAACCCTAGTAGCCAAGGTATTCACAGCACCAACTTTTAAACAGTGCCCCTACTGAGGAAAATTTCTGGATATATAATTTGATTACTTACTGATTTATCTTTGTCCCAAATACAAGTGGTAAACAAAGTGACTACACTGTAGAATTCAGGTAAAGACACAATCCCACAAGATCTGTGCTAAAGTTGTATGATTTTTTTTAAAGGGGTCAACCCCTTTACTGTACTGTACAACAACCTGTACTGTACAAAAATCAACTCAGCATATGGAGGATCTCTATAGGCGCATTATGAATTTACGTTTTAACTGGGAGGGATCCACAAAATAAAGGATGAACAAAAGAACCAAATTTATAGTCAAATCTGATTCTGGCTTTTAAAATCAGAAAATTTTAAGTGATTTAGTGTACCCCACCCATAAAGTACACAAGGTGCTCTGGTTATGTTTCTAAAGCAAAGGTGTATAAATGGGGAGTACAAATAATTATATTCTGGAGTTGAAGCACCAGATAACTGAAACTCAAAAATGAAGTGGCCATATATTTCAAACTCCTGATTCTTCTGTATATAAACCTAACAGAAATAGCAAATTCAGCACCAGTGGTAGTAATGTTATCAACTAATTTTATATAATTCAAGTCTCTGAAAGGTCAAGGTGAATGTTTTCTAAAGGACATAAATGGAGGTGGGATTAGGAGAGGGGAAATGATTACATTTCTGACCATGGGGCTAACTGCTGAATTCATTGGGGTGAGGCAACCAACAAGTTACATGGGTGTCACTGGCCTATACTGAAGACAATCCATCAGATCATGTTTTCTTATATTGTTATTAAACAAAATTCCAGTAAACAGTATGTAACTCTGTATCTCTATAAACTCACAGCTATCTTCAAAACAATAAAAATTTAAAACTACAAAAGATGAGTTGTATTCAGCAAATATAAATGGTAAATTTAGGCTGTGTAGAACGTTTATCAGACTATTTACAGTGCAACACAGAGTGTGAGTTCAGATCTCGCCAGCTTCTCTTTCTTCTGATCTCTTTGAACCAGCGTTGCCATTTGTACCCTCGTGCCCTTTTTCAGCAAAGCTCTTTTCCCTCCTCTCTTTATCCTGGGACTTCTCTCTTGAAGATTGATCTCTAGATCTAGGAAATAGAAACAACTGATCAATGTAAGCTGAAAAAGTTTCGATGAGAAGGTCGTTTCCCTGCTGATTTTATAGGTAACTATTAGCAAATCACATGCAGTGGGACATAAAGACAAAAGGGCAAGTACACATTACACCCTTTGTAGTGACAAAATTCAGGCAGAAGGTTCCCATTAATTTGATGTCAGAGTATTGATGCTCGACCACACTAGCCTCTGTTCAGAACTTAAATTCTAGGCCTAAGACATGCACTCACACTCTGCTTCTGAGGTGATCATCCACTTAAAAGTCAGGCAGCACTCATAAGATACATGACTCCTGACAATCACATAATGAATATTCCATGAACACTGACCATCCTCCAAACCTCATGCATCTCCACCCTCTCCCACAAACACTTTCATGGTTAACTGGCAAGGAATTAATTCAGGTCTTTTGCACACAGAGTCTTTATTTCAGTTAACATCACCAAACCCCCAGTTCAAAATTCCTGACTAAAAACTATTAGGACCCAATGACCCTGGTAACACAAAGAGAAGGAGCTCACTCCTGGTTGCTGCTACGTGAAGGAGTCAGAGTAGTTACTTGTGTTTCGAACTTCTGTCTCTGGAACCTCGGCGATGACCCCTGCTGTGGCTACGTGAGCGGCTTCGGTGACGCCTATGTCTGTCCCGAGATCGTGACCGGGACTTTCGCCTCTCACGGGAGCCTGATCTTGACCGCCTTCGCCTCCTGTCCCGAGATCGAGACCTAGTTAGAGGTAAAAAAAAAACCCAAGGCTATAGATTCTGAAAATAAGTAATACCTCACATTTACACAGCTTGTACTTTATGTTAATTTCAACTGACCTTCACAACCCAATGAGTTTAATGAGCAAAGCAGGTACTTTACTCATTATACAAAATGGGGAAACAAGCTCAGAGACAAAGTAACTTACCTAAAGGCACACAACTGATAAATAGCACAGTTAGATTTCACCTCAATTCTTCTCAATCTCTAATTTAGTGCTGTTCCCACTATACTTCAAATATTTTATATAAAAATGAATGGCCTGGAGTACATTCCCAGGTCCAGAGCTAACGCTTATTTACCTTGCTGACAAAATTAGCATCTAATGGAACCGATGATCAAAGAGTTAAGTCAGGATCAAAAAAACTTCCTTAAAAAAAAAATTTAATTTTCAGTTCCTAACTCTCTTCTTCCACTCCCTTTTCTCCTACTCAGTGAGAAGGCAAGAAATAGGATATCAAAAGCTTTTTAACAAAATATAGTAAAGCATAGGAAATGGTTTCCTTTGAAGTAGTGGGTTTCCTGTCACTTCAGGGTTTGAAAAATAACTACATGGAACAGTCACTAGAAGGCACTGGAGTTCAACTGTTTGCCTCAGTTTCCTCAGTAAAATGAGCTTGAGAAGGAAATAGCAAACCACTCCAGTCAAGAAAACCCCAAAAAAGTCACAAAGAGCCAGAAATGACTGATCAACAACAACAAAGATGTTACAGAAGCAATTCATGCTCAGATTCTTTAGTCTAGATGATAGTCTAGTTGACTTCTAAAGTCTCCTCTAAATCTGGGACTCCATGTCATTGGTGAATGCCAAATTCATGGTGTCCTAAGTCTAAGATATAACCGCTTAACACCATCTTCTAGTGATTTCTCTGTATTCTGTCAATTTTTCCCATTATTTGTCATTTTTCCGTATATCTGGTGTTCCTTTTTTCCTAATTACCTAATATTTCATCCATGATATTCTACATATTTCATGAAATATTCCTATAGACAGTCTAAAAAGTTCAGGATAGAGCACACTTGTGTGGTATGTCACTATTATTTGCAGTGGGAAACAGAACACAAGCCAGCACTAAAGCATGTCCTTCCACTTATTCTCTGTTCCTGTTCCTCCTGTTCATCAATAGATTACTGGTTCCCCTACTATTAAGTGACCCCATCTCTATTTCTCCCCTCCCCCTATTGACAACAAGGAGAAAATCTCACCAAACTTTCTTGCCATACATATACAACACACCCACCTTCTTCGATCTCTAGTTCTTGATCCAGACCTAAAAAAAGAGAAAAATATGCAAACTGTAAGAACTATATACTAAGTAACTCCATTAAGAAAATTATAGTAAGGCAATTAGTTATGTTCTAAAATAGTTATGAATATGACTATAAAGTGGAAATGCTTCGCCATGAATGCACATGTATAAACTACATCAAAATGCCTGCCTCCTCAATGAAGAGGGAAGAGAGCCAAGGAGGAAAAGAGTTTGGAACTCAAAACTTACAAAACTCAACTCTACCAACTGCAGTTTAAACAATACCACATTAACTGTCTCTTGACTTTACAAATCTTTTCCTGTTTACAGAACAATTTTTATCTCCTCGCTCTTCCTCTGGGAATAAAACATGCAGAAATGAGAAAGGATAAAATCAAAGGGAGGCTAAACACTATTTTGTTGCTTTAAATTTGCTGTTTGCTCCATAAACATGGATGACTTCAAAATAAGCTTAGCCTTCACTCTTGTTTAACATTACTCCTCTTTAAGCATTTTATGTTCTAAACAACTGTTTCCTCAACTTGTCCTGCCTTTCTGCCAGATTGAATTCCCAAGTCACTCCTCAAGACTGAATTACCCTCCTTCCTCACTTCTTAACAAGTCTTCTCTCCGGTCTGAAAGGTAGCAGTTACCACTGTTGTATCCTAGTACAAAAGGTGCACAATCTGGTATCAAAGGACCTAATTCAAATTCTATTTGCCACTTACTATGTACTAGCTACGTATGTGACCTTGGGAGAGTCACACTTCCTCTGGTCTTTCCTCATCAGTAAAATGAAGAGGGCATTGAATTCAACCTCTTTGGTCCTTTCCAGTTCTGAATCTTGGATCCTGTGTGATCTGCTCAACAGAAAATACCTTTCCACTGTTCTTATCTCACTCTACTTTATGTCATACCTATTTGCAAATGCACCCTCCACATCTGATTGTAAGCTCTACAGTGTTTTCATCTTTGGATCCCTAGTGCCTAATAAGAACTTATTAAATTTTTGTTACATTAAATTTGCAGAATCTTACTGATGTCTTCTGAGAAGCTGTTAAAACCACAAGTTCTTCTGAACTAGCCTATGTGCCACTGATTTCTCTCAAGCGTGACTGCTAAAACTCACCTTCGGCCCATTCTTTCTTCGCGTTCTCGCTCTTCTCTCTTCCTCAAACGATCTTGATTTCTTTTCTCCTGTTTTTCTGCCACTGTTTTCTAAAAGCAGAGACACTTGTGAGATTTAAATATTGTGAAATTTTAGAGACAAAAACCCACCAAGAGAATGGTTTTACAAGAATTTACGAATTTAAGGGTCTTCGTTCTCCTAAGTAAAAGACTAACAAATTGTTATACAGAAGAAGTCAATTTTTCTAGGCAAATTTCACAAACTCATGATGATAAAAATCAATCCAACAAACAAGTATTTCTAGATTTCATCACACTCTAGGGGTAGAACAAATTTCCCAGTCATCTAATTCATGCTATTTCAGTACTTACTGGAGTGCCTGGCACATAGTAGGCACATCATCAACGCTCACTGAATGACAGTCCTTCAAAATGGTAACATTCCTAAATCAACCCAAATTCCTGAAAGATTCTATACCTTCCTCTTGTAGGTGTACTATGAAATTTCTGGTGCTGAGTGGCCTGTAAAATCTTACCAATGACCTGCCCACAGGGCAAGAAGATATGGAAAAGTGTCTGCTTTTAACCAAAAAGAGAAGCCAGTTTAAAATGTAGATGTGAACTACTTTGAGGTAGGACAAAACCTGTGAGTACATAAAGCTGCCAGGCAGCACAAAAAGGTAGGAAGGTTTTATTCTGAGAGAATTCATTACCAGAAACTCTGCTTTACCTTGAGTAAAAAGAGTCTATCCTTTATTTTCTTCCTGTCCTATTTTCCAAGCTGAAACTAGTGATCTGGTGAAGTGGGACAGAAAGGCTGTGGCCTCAATATGTCAATATGAAAACAGGTAGGTCTCTTCACAGCCATTCTCTGACCAAAAAGTCTATTTCTGTGCCTTAGAAACCAAAAATAGGAGGAAGAGTTAGGAAGAAGTCAGGGGTGCCATGATACGCCAGTATTAACAGACTACAGAGGTGCTCCTACAAAACTAAAAGTGAACAGTCCTTTCTTATACTCAGTAGCTGATATTTGTATTTAAATTTTTTAAAAGCCCACAAATTTTAAGTATTTAAGTAACAGAATAAGGACAATGTGGCATAATGGGGAAAAAACAAACACTGATCTTGCAGTCAGAAAAGACCTTCATTAGTTAAGCTCCTACTTCTACTTACTACCTGTATGACTTGATCCTTACAAAATGGAGATAATACAGGAACTACTTACCTTGGAGCGTTGCTCTTATAAACTTACTGAAGGAAGTTGTACATAAATGTCAGTTGTTTAAAAGTATTTAGCCTTTCTTTTACTTGAGGAATTTTCCATGTTTAAAAATCCCAAGATGAAAAGGTTTAACTTAAAAACAGGAATATTAAAAGCTGACTTTTTAATATCAAATCTGATGCATTACAGAGGTCTAAAAGGAAAGGTTTCATTCTTATGATTTTGACTCCAATGAAACCAAACATACCTCAAAGGAATAGAAAGGAAGGAAAAGACCTCCTCTTATAGTAAACTTACCCTCAACTGATCCAGTTTCTCACGAATCTGAATAAATCCCAAGTGTAATTTGCCCCCGAAGTGATCTGCAAGACGACGATCATTGTCATGGAGACCAAGATATGCAGAACACACCTCACAGACTCGAAGTTTCTGCTGCTGGAAACTGGAGGCTGGCATGGAATTTCTATATTCTTCCTAAGATAACAGAAGGCGAAAAAAATGACTCAAGATTTCAACTTTAAATTCCCACCTCTCTTGCCTTCCACCAACCACTCTCATTCTTTTGAAATTGTCCTTTGTCATAAGCTTCATGCCCTCTGGGCCTTTGGCACTCTTTCTACTGCTCTTCTCCTGACCACCATTCCCATTCTGAACTCCCTTGCCTCTCCTCTATCTAGTCTGATCCCTTCTAGCAATGACTTCTGTGATATGCTCTCCACAAACTGCATTCTGCACTTTATGCTGCTCCTAGCTGATGCTGGAGAAGGTTATGCTGACAGGCTGTTTAGTCAACACAAGTGCTCTAATTTCACTTGGGCCAGCACTTGTTACTAAGCAATCCCTTTAACTCTCTGCTAATTCCCTGGAGTTCTGCAGCTGCCCCAAATCTTTCCTATTCCCCATAAGCCAATACTGCCCACTCTTCATCACTCAGATGATGTTCCCTCCTATTCCAACACAAACTTTTTAAAGACAGAGACCCCAGTGCTTAGCAAACTTCTCATCAACCAACCCAGTTGACCTTACTGGTCCTTCTCCTTTGACTTCTCTGGAAAATTATCATCTTGGTAGTAAGCCTACCAGTCAATCAGATTTCAAATATTAACACCTGAGTACTGAGAAGAATGTTTCATTAAAATCAGAGGAGCAGTGGAGATCTTAAGTATAAAGGCAAAAAAACATCACTGAATGAGTGAATATAGATGGGCCCTCACTGAGCTAGCTTCTCTCCTAATGCCACCAAATATTAAGGATAGCTCTACTGAAAACCATCAGACAATAGTAAGAATACTTTTATATAGCATGGTGTACACTTTAAGGTATTTTGCAAACAGTGAAGAGGAATGATTTGCTCCAAGTCCAGACTAGGATCTGCTGGTTCCTGACTTTCCTCAGTAGTCTGATAGGGGTTCTATTGCTGCAATTTTTCTTACATCCTTCTTGAACTTCCCTTTCTTTTATGTTTTCTTCTGGTGAGGCAAGTGGGGTTAAGTGACTTGCCCAGGGTCACACAGCTAATAAGCATCAAGTGTCTGAATCCAGATTTGAACTCAGGTCTCCCTGACTCCAAGGCTGGTACTCTTATACAGTGCAGTCTGGTACTGTACCCACTCTGCCACCCAACTGATCCTTCCATCCTTTCTTTAAGGATATTCCTTTCACTTGCAAGTTCCCCTGGGATCTGGGTTCCCTCAATTATCTCTCTTCTTTGCTCTTTCCCTTCTGCCAGCAAACATACACAGTTTAAATCTATACTGAAAACAATCTTTCTATTTCCTTAAAGTTACTGTCACTTTTCTTTCCTTTCATGCTGACAAACTTCAAGAGCAGTTGATATTTACTACTTTTATACCAACTACTCACTCCTTTCATTCCTTGCAATCTAGCTTCTACCATGACCACACAAATTTAACACCCAAAGACAATCTCCTAAGTGCTAAAGGACTTTTTTGTCACCTTCCATTGTCATCCATACCAGTCTTTTCTATTTTACAGTAATTTCTAAACTGCCAATTCTGATGCCAAATCCATCTTACTCTGTCTGGAAGTATAGCAACTACTCACAAACTATTAACAGGCAAGGAAACTTCTAATCTGGTCTTCCCAACCTAAGCTGGCTTGTCCCTTCCTAGACAACTAATCTGGCCTTTCTGTTGTTCCTCACAGACAACACCCCAGCATCTTCTGTGCCTTTACAAAGACTGTTCCCTCATACCTAAAATGCCTGAGTCTAACCTCCTACTCAAGTCTTTCTCAATCCTCTGCAGTTTCCAGTTTCTTCCACAAACAAAATAATTTTTTAAAATAATATTTCATATACACCCTTAAGTGTGTACATGTTATCTCCCCCCATAGAATGTAAGTCTGTTGAGAGCTGGCATTTGCATTTCTGCATTGCTCACCAACACCAAACATAGTACCTGGCAAATAGCAAATACCTCCTCTAATTCCTTGTAACTCCTCCAACTTCAGATTCTTGTATTTTTTCCCCAAGCTTAAAATCTACATTTTCCCCTAAAGTTTGGTCCTGGGCCTTCTTCTTCAGCATTTCATTCACTCCCAAACTTTAAAATACCACACTGATTACGATGGCTAAGAAAATCTCTCCTTCAAGAGATTTAGTTTCACATTCTCAATTTGCAGTTGGACATCTTCATCCAAATATTTCACCAACATTTCAAAATCAATACATCCATAACTGAACTCAGTATCTTGCTTCCCAAACTTCTATTCATTGTATCATCATCCTTCCAGTCAACAATGTATCAAGGAACACCAGAATCTACCCCTGCAATTTCTCTCCCCTCTTTTTCCTTGCTGCCCCCACTGCCAAGACCCTAGAGTTCACTATCTCTCCCCTGAAATACCATCATGGGATCTTCATGCCTCAGTAATCTCTGGCTGGTCTCTTCCTATTCCCACCATTTTCCTACTCAGAACACCAACCCAATCAACATAGAGAATAATCTTTCCAAAACAAAGCACTGGACAAGGTACTCCCAAATGGAAATGGATGTGACTGGGATCACTCTCTTCTCTGAAGGCCTATGACATTTTGTTTTATATGGTCTAAAAGATTTTCCTATACTAGTTTTATCTTCCCTACTACAATTTAAGTTCCTCAGGAACAGAAATATGAAATGACATCAGTCTTTATACCCACCAATGAATGAGTGATATCTCATTATTCATTCACCAGATGCCTATGCATCCTAAACTGATCAGTGGAAGTACTGCTACCAAACCACTCACTATATAATCAGCAACTTCATACCAATTCATTTCCTCAAGTCATTTCTGCCAGAAAAAAAAAGTCAGAACCAAAAACTTCCCAGGAATTCCAGTAGTTGGTTCTCCCAGCATTTGAAAAAGATTAGCAAAGACCAAAAACATAATCCCTTTAAGATAAATTAATAACAAAGATGTCTTTTTTCCAAAAACAAAATTGGCCTTACCTCACAAAGACTGAAAGCATTTGCTACAGTATGGCATAAAGATACCATTGGTATTTAGATATATCTATATATGAATATATAAGATACATAGATACAGACATAATAAAAAGATCTTTTTGCACCCCGGCAGAACCTAGAGCAAATCAGGTAATTGGCAAATATTTGCTAAACTGGACCGCAAGCAGATCAACAGATAATACAAAACTTGCAACTTGCACAATGAACATGCTGAAAGTGGCCATGGAACAAGACCAGGATTTCAAGGCCTGGCTCAACCACTTATTGTGTGACCTTGGGCAAGTCATATCTTGTTCATATCAAACCTACTTGGGTTTCTTTACCATTCATAATATTAAGCTAGTTGTAACTGCCTTTATAAAGTTTTGTGTGAACTTTATTGACTACCATTAAATGACAAAAAACATCTTAAGTTGAGGTACATAAAGAGCACTAGATACAAAGACCAATGGTCATCAGTTTACTCATCTATAAAATGGGGATCTTCCACAGCTTTTTATATAGTGTGACATTCAAACAAGATAAAAGGGCTTTGTAAACATGAAATTCTATATCAACACCAGTTTTTTTAAATAAAGACTTCCAAAAAAACAAGTGCTTTTATAAAACAAGCAAACAGGAAAATAGAAAAAAAAAATTAACATTTCCAACATTGGCCCTGAACATTAAGAGGAATAATTAGATATAATTATAGTATGAACAACTATCAAAGAAATAGGTCTCTTGAAGCTTAAGTGGTATACTGAATACAGAAGGCATATAGATTCATCACCTTTTATTTTCAAATCTAGGAAAATATGTCAGTAACTTTCACAAAAGTCTTCTGGATACTTCCCTTCAAGACAACTGATAATATATACTAACCAAATAAAAGAAAGACATAAGAAATCAAGTCCTTATTTAAACACTGATGTTACCCACTGCACATTTTAACCAAAATATGGCATAGATATTGATAAGCCACACTTCAGTTACCCAAGCCTTCATCTTTCTGGGGGAAAAAAATACAAAACAAAAAGCCCGTAGCACAAAGCTAGTGAGTGTCGTTTTCTTACCAGCCCTGTGATTCATTGATGTTGGAAATTCCTGATGAAGACACTCCCTCAATGCAGTATTTAAACCCAAATTCAAATATTCTTAAAGTTGGAAGGAAATTACAGCCCAAGCTCTGGGATGGCTGGGGAGAAAAGTCTAAGAAAGTGCCTCCAGAGATCTCTGAGCTTATCCTTTTCCAGAAGAGCATGAATCTTCTCATCTGAGCAGTTCCCATACCTAAATTGTGTACTCACATGAGTTAGGCAGAGATGATCTCCATGATGATCAGAACAAGAATATTCGAGACACTATCTCCAACAAGTCCTCATACAATTTGTTTGAAGACACCCAATGATGAGGAACTCATTACCTCCCAAAAGGTTTTTCTCAAACCACTATATCCAGTACTTCTAAAAATACACTGAAATTTGCCTGCCTATAATTTCTACTAAACAGTCCTCGTGCCTCCTTCTGCAGCTAAATAGAAGATGAATTCCTCTTTTGCCAAAAAGATCTCTGAATATCTGAAAACACATTTCCCTGCCCATCCCCAAGTCTCTCTCTTCTTTAGGTTCATGAGCTCGAGATCCTGCTTTGCAACCTCTTACAACATGGTGATCCTTCTTAGACTTGTCACACTCCCACATAAACCATTCCAGCTCAGGAACGGCCTTCCTGAAATAAAGCTTCCTTCCAGAACTACACACGATCTCCTGGATGTAGCTTAAGAAAAGGAGAACCCTAGCTGCCCTCATGCTGGACATTATGTATCTGATAATGCAGACTAAGATGACATTAGTTTTGCCCACCAGTCAGTGTCTTGCATCAGCAGTAGGACAGTATAACAGAAAGAACAACATAGTCATCAGGATTCTTGTGTTTGAATCTCGCTTGACGTTTTCACTGGTCATGTTTCCTTGAGCTTCCATTTTCTCAGATAAAAGTAGGCACGTTATCTGCCCTGAAGCCCTTCTGAGAGTGTCAGAATTTAACAAACCTCAGCTTCTTTTTTCTTGGCTC
This sequence comes from Potorous gilbertii, assembly GCA_028658325.1. NCBI lineage: Eukaryota > Metazoa > Chordata > Mammalia > Diprotodontia > Potoroidae > Potorous > Potorous gilbertii. Next base: position 42,803,638 of record CM053769.1, on the reverse strand, counting down.
GCACTTTCTCCACTTCCATAAGGATCTTCTGGGATTCATCTACATTTCCTTCGGCTCCCAGCTGTTCAGCTTTAGCAAGCAGTTTGCCAATTTCTTCATTCAATTCATGTACTTTTTCTGCCTAGAGAAGAAAAGAAGAATTGTGAACACAAGTCTGAAAACCTCTTGCAGCATTCCTAACTGTGTCTCAGGAATGTGCTCAAGGAATTGTGGTCATATGGAAGCAATCCCAAGAATGATACTGTGGCCTATATTGAGAACAGAACCTTTTCTTTCCTAAGACAAATGTTAACTGTGGAGTCTTTGATTTTAAAGTGTGTTTCAGTTTTCTGCTAATCCCAATTTAGTCTTTGTTCACCATGCCTGCTTTACAGGTAAACCCGAACCCCTCCAATCATAGCTCAACCTTATTCTGATTCTCACTAGTCAACTGTCATAAAAAAGTAATTTGTCTAAGGTTAAAACATACAATGAAAACACACACTGGTTTTCTTCAACAACATGTCAAGATCACATGTTACTGAACAGTTTTTACCTCAGCACTATTTAACTCTTCCCCTATTCCAAGATGAAAAATCACTAATGCAAAAAAGAAAGTCATAGCAAAAAAGAATGTTATGACTGGGAATCAGGAATTTGGCTTCCAGTGGAAACTTGCTGTAAAATCTTGGGAAAGTGAATTCTCCCTGGGTTTTACAATTTCCTTATCTGTAAAATGGCTACGCGATCACTGAGCTCTAAGCTGGATTATATATATAAGTTCTGATGTTCCTTCCAGCTCTAACACTCTGTGATGCACTATGCATGGACTCCACTAATTTGCTTCACCATCACACACAATGGTTATATCTAACAGTTCCTACTTCAGACAGAACTCCAGCATCAGAAAAGAACAATGATATAATGGCAAAGACAAGGAGAACTGATAAATTATAGATAATTTCTGCTGAAAAGGATTCTTTACTGTTGGAAACACTTTTCTGTTGAAAAGAAACAAATGCCATTAACCATGACTTTCCCCAAAGACAAAGAATAGGCAAACTGTAATTCTAACAACACATAATTGACTCACAGCATTTAAAACTGAAAGGGACATATTCAAGGGTCACACAAGGCAGAAAGTGGAAGATCCAGGGTTTGAACATAGTTCCCAACTCTAAATTCAGTAGTCTTGCTACATCACAATTACCTCATGCCTCTTTAGATTATTTTGAGAATCTAGAATGGCAACCATCAGGGACATATTTATTTGGGGGTATAATTAAAATACTGGAATAGTTCAACAATCTGTGACTTTTTAACAGTGTTTCATCCACTAAATTCTATCAAACTCAATTAAGATTGGTTTTGCAGAATGACTGGTTTCCCCTTCCTTGTGTATAACAAAGATCTGAAAAGGAAAAAACAATTCAGCAAAACCAACTAACATATTAACTGCTTCTCAAAATACAGTCAATATTCCACACCCATGGTCCCCCCACCTCTGAAGTAAAGGGAGGAAGGTACATTTTCTCAACTCTTCTGTTACAGGAAGGATGTTTAGAAATGAATGTAATATAAATATGAAAGGCATCAATTTTGTGTCTTCTACTTTTGTGTCACTACTTTAAAAACTTCTGCTCAAGATTCTTTAACAAGGAATATTTAAACAACACTTCCTTATACTCTTTTAAGGCAACTCACTTTCCCTTCTTAGGCCTCATTTTTCTCACTTGTTTTTAAAAGGGGGAGGTTGAATAAGTTATTAGGATCTCTTTCATTAAATGCTTGACTATTCATGAAAAATTAGCAACCCCATGATAACTATCTGCAATCTGCACCTTTCTACCTTTACCTTACACATACGATAACCTACATCTTCAAACATCTGAGTCTCCAGAGTGTTCCTTCAATTTTAACTAATAAGCAATTTAATACACCTTGAAGATTTCCAACCTGGCAAAGTCTTCCTCTTGCTTTTCTCAAATTTCAAACTTTCAAAAACCCTTCCTCCCTCTTCAGGAGAGCAGAAACACTACTAACAGAATACAAGGATAATCTTTTTTCTTCCTGAGTGGCCAACTAGTACAGACCTGAAAGGGCACATCAACACAGCGTGTAAAACTCTGGGATCTTGGGTGTTCGTTTGCTGGTTTCTAAGCCTTAAAGCTCATCTATTTGTCGTTAGTTTGTATCAAGCACGCTCACCAACATATCCACATAACTTCAATGTCACTCTAACGCACAGAAGGCTACATAAAAAATGGCTTAAATTTTTCTAAGGTGTGTTTTTGTTGTTGTTCTTAAATTTTCTTTTTTTACTGTGAATTCAACAATCATCAATAAACTGATTTGGTTGGAATTAAAATCTGGTAGGAATGGGTTATCCCTTCTAATTCACTTATTCCAAGCAGCTTAAGGCTTTCACTTTTTCTTTCCCATTAAATTTAGAGATGGTTGTAAACAGTTAAACAGAGTACACACAGTTTGGGTTTTAATGAACAAGATTTTACAAGGCAGGATGGTCACTACATTCCCTAACCATTCATGCTGCTTCTGCAATTTACTTCAGGGAGTGAAAATCATTGAGGGATCTTGATTACTATTAGTTATGAAGACGGCAGTCAGTCGTCATGAGTGCTACACATTCCAGATTGCTGGGATTTAGATAACTCCTTACACAAGTGATTTATTTTTAAAGATGTAAGATTCCAAAAGCTCTCCAATAACAGAAACATAGGAATTTAATTAAACATTTCATGAAATGATGATACTACCTTTGCAGAAACCTCAGCACTGATCTCTTCCTGTGTTTCAGCAAGTCGTTTCTTGGCAAGTTCAGTTCTCCTGTCACATTCTGCAATAAAGGACTCCAGATGATCCATTGCCTGCATTTAAGATAAAAAGACAACTATAATGACCTGTTTTCTTATAGCACAAAATATAAACTGAGGTCAGTTTCTTGAAGCTGGGAAGCCGATTTAAGAGAAAAATTTCAAGGTAACACATGGTTCCTGCATTTCCTAGAAAATAAAACAAAACCCACCAACCCTACCCAAATATTTGACATAAGTATTTTCTTGAAATCTCTTTTTAAAAAGAGGACTCAGGAAGTGTACAGATACAGAGGGATGATAATTTTTTTTTCTTCCAATGAAAAAGTTTTGGGGTATTTTCATAAAAACATTAACTTACTTAGAAAATTTTCAGGAAAAAAATAAACGTTTCCTGATATCTACAGAAGATTGAAAAAGAAAATTAAAAAAGAATCTTTGCTGGAAATTCATAGAAGACACAAATGTAATATACAATATAATATGTAAAGACAGACATAGGAAGGAATTTCATCCAAAAAGCCAAAGAGAAAATTTTATTCTAGCAGGAATAGGACATTATTTTAAAAAGGATAAAATTTGACAGGAGAAATACTTTAAAATGCAATAATAGGCTCTAAAGCTAAGAAGAAAGGTTAACCTACTGTTTACTAGGAAAACTATAAACATTTATCTTCTGTCATATGATCAAAGATTTAGGCCTGGAAAAGTCTGCAGAGATCATGCATTCAAATATCTCCCCATTTTACACACAAGGAAACAATGATCCCAATATGAAATGAAATGTCAAGTCAGCCATTGGCAGAGCTTTCACCCTCCATTGTTTTGACATTCAGTGCTCCTCTTTCATTATAGACCATAATAATAGATAACAAACTTCAGGCTATCTGAAGTCTTTAGCAATACCACTTTAAATATTCAAAGCAAACAATGATAAATACATGTTACAAATTAAGCCTGTTAAGAAAAAGTTTAAAAAAAAAAGTTTAGTGTGGAGGTGATGATAAATTTAAATATTCAAATATAACTATAGAAGGTGGCGATCAGCCATCCTCCAACTTTATCAAGGCTAGAATTAGGACCAAAAAAAAGGGACTTAGGTTAAAGAGATTAACTGTCTAATAGGATTTTTTTTTTCTAAATAGAAAAAAAGGCCAGTCATAGGGAGACCTTCTCTGGAGATCTTTAAAGCTACAGGTTATTTATTTTTCAGAATGGTTTAGGAAATAGTCCAAAGGAAAGGGATCCTATGCTAATATCAATCTTATGATCCCAACTAAAAAAATTATGACAGTCAGTTGAGTTAGATCCCCAGTAAGAACTTAATGATTTATTCATTTATTAAATTTTTGGTGGTTTATAGTCACACTACAGCAGAATCTCAGAATAACATCTGTTACTGGAAATTCAGTTTAGAACACATTTTTCTAATATAGCTAGGTTACATAACCTTAGGTAATATGAATATTTTGCTAACTGCTTACACAAAAACTGCAATAGCAAGATTAAAATACTAGGTTTATACACTGCAAACCAAAACCAAATAAAATTTTTTTAAATTTCCAGATATGCTCTTAAGTGAGTTAAAAATACTAAATTACTGAATAAGTTAAATGACCTGACCACTATCAAATTCAGAGTACAATACATGTATAAAGGTCATGGTTATGTCAGAAAATACTCATTCTCATTATCACCATGTTTTATTTACTTTCGTATTACTTCAGCATCTAATAAGTATATTTTCTGCTCACACTCACATATGCTGACTCCTATTCACAGACAAAGTCCATTACAAATTTATGCTAACTTACCTAAAGGCAATCTTTTTACTCCTTCCTAATTGAATCTCTGTACCACTGTTGAACTGTTTGAAAACTTCTCTTCTCCCCTCAAGCATGCCACTATAGCTCTTCTCCCAAAACTCTCAGCTGAGATGCTATCATACTTGACCAGGAAGTCATTCACCACAATCTTTTCTCAAAATTTCAAAACCGTTTGCCATTATCCTCTACTTCTTCCACTAAGTGACCAAGGAAGATGTGGTCTTCTATCTACCAAGGTCAATTCCTCTAATTAGACCTATTCCTTTCATTTCTAATATTTACCCAGTTACTAAGTCTTTCTCTGCCACACACAAAAATGCTCAAACCTCCCCTTGCTCTTAAAAAACTACCAATAGCTACTGTCCCATAAACTTGATACTTTTATTTTCTTTCACTTTTTTCTAAACCAAGGATTGCTAACCTAGGGTGGCAGTATCAGAAAAGGTGTATGTGAGAGACAGTATAAAAGTAAAATCAACAGGTCTTGGCAACAGAATGGACAAGTATGGGGGTGAGGGGGGAAGTACATTGAGAAAGCTAAGTAAAGAGAGTTGATGAGACCTAGGTTGGGAGCCTGGGAAGTGATGCCCAAGAGTAATAGTGAAATTTGGAAGGGGAAAACATTTAAGGAGAGAAAGTTTAGTTTTGGACACGTTGCATTGAAGAAGTCTGCAAGACATCTAGCTTGATATGCTTAACAGCCACTCAGAAAACACAAGACTTTAAGTGAGGAATGAGGTTAGGGCGGGAGTAAGAAATCTGATAATCATCAGCATAGAGATGAATGAAATGGAAGCTGATGAGATCACTAAATGAAATAATAGAGAGGAAGAAGATCTAGGTCAGAACCTTGCAGGACGTCCAGAGTTAGCAGGCATAATTCTGATGAAGATCTAGTAAAGGAGACCAAGAAGGAGCAGTCGCAGGTAGAACCAGAAGTAGTGTCACAAAAAAAGACTAGAGAAAAAAGAATATCAAGGAGAAGAGGGTGATCAACAGCGGCAAATTTCAGAGAGGTCAAGAAGGATGAGGATTGAGAAAAAGTCATTAGATTGGACAATTTAAAAAAGAGCATTAGGAACTTTGTAGAGTAATTTGAGTTGAACTTTAAGAGAGATGTGGAGGTACTGCTTGTACAAGATTTTCCTCAAGGAATTTAGCCACAAAACGCAGGAGATACAAGATAAGAGTTAGCGGAGATGAATGGATCCAATGAGTTTTTCCGAAGATGGGGAAGATATAGAAAGGAAAGAAAAGATAGCAGAGAAAAGGGCCATCTCTTCACCTGAGATGGGTGAAGGAGAGACTGGCAGAAGGCATGTGGATAATAGATGAGGAGAGATAAAGGTCTAAATCAAAGGTTCCCAAACTTATTGGCCTACCATGCCCATTTAAAAAAAATAAAGTACTCAGTGCCCCTCCAAACATCTTTCTTTAACACTTTATCAGTTTTTTAAAAAAATTTGTGTCATTTCAAAAAAGTATGTAACATTATACACGTATATTTTTAAATGACACATCTGAAATTTCAGAACTAACTGTAAATTTGTGGTTTTCCTGCATTGAAATTTTGATGACATTGGGTCATATAACCATATATATATATATATATATATATGCGTGTGTGTATATACACATACACACACACACACACACACACACACACATATATGTATATTATATATAGTAAACAATACAATATTGCAAACAAGTCATCACACACACATATCCCTGTGATGTATGCTGGACTTCCTGACAATGTGCAACACACTCACCTGCCAACACCTGCTTGTTAAGACCTGTCAAGGGACTTGACTGATCGGTTATAATTTAAATTCTTTGTGTTCATTTGGAAAATAATATAATCACTATGACTTTAACTGTTACATAACAGATGAAACATGTACCAACAATTTCTCAAAGTTCTCTTCTTACCTTATGCTTACCTTCCCCCACCTCTTATTTTAATTCACTGCCCCCTCAATTGCACTAGAGGCTACTCCTCCCCACCTTGGATCATTCCAGCACCCCTCAGGGGGCATTATCGCCCACTTTGGGAATCTCCAGCTTGATGAATGGTCTCAATTTTTCTGGGAAAGTTATCAAAACTGAGAAGGTGGAAGGAGGAGAACTACAGAAGGTATAAAGGATAAAAATGTCTGGAGAAACTGCTGCGGTGAAACAGTGAATTAATTAGGGAAGTGTAAAAGGATTGCCTGGCAGCAGCAAGGGCTCAGTTAAGGTCATACAAGATCTATTTTTAGTGAACCCAGTCAGCAGTGCTTTGTGATTTTCTTCAGTTCTATTCACTAGTGTGAGCAAAGGCAGGGGTCAAGACTGAAGTCTGGTTGATAAAGATCAGCAATATAATAAGGGGGCAAGAGACTAAGAGAAGACAGTATAGAGTTTGAAGGATTCACCAAGGGGTCAAAGATGAGGGAAGGAGGAGAGAGACCCTCGAAGTTAACTGAGGGATGGAAGGATTGGAGGTCACTGTGTGGATGAAGAACAGTGCTGGAGAGGGGAAGGCAGAGGGAGAGGAGGAATGCCAGCCGGTTATGATCAGCTAAAGGAATTTCAGAGTTCACGAAGAGGGAAGTGGAGCATTTATAAGTGAACAGCAGAATCAATTACATGACCGACTTTGTGAATGATTAAAGTAAAGTGAAGGAAGTCATGAGAAAGGAGTAAGATAAGAAACTGAAGTTACAATATGTGAAAGAATATCAATATGAACTCACTGAGTGAGGATGCGGAGTGTCATGAAGGTTAGTAGATAAAAGGTACCAGAATTTTGACCGGGCAAGCAAATATGGATTGTTAAGCTGATACAAATGTGTTTTGTTGAATAATCATTTAAGTAAAATTTTTGAAATGTAGGGATGGAATTAAGAAGTATGTGTTAGTTCATTTTCCTTAAAATGAAGAGGATAAAACAAGACTGCCACTTTATTTTAACAATTTACATCCTTTTCTAAGGTAGTCATTAAATGATACCTAGATATCCCAATTATTCCTATATTCTCTATATTCAATGTATCTTCCCAAACAAATTAGCTACTTTATTAGGCTTATTAATATAAATCTACTCTCATTTTGACATATAATTGAGGAAAATAGAAAAATTAGAACTATAAAAGCGAGTGCTATGTTTTACATTTGATAAATATTAGAGTGCTTCATTAAGTGCTTACTATCAGACAATAACAATTTATTAAGTCCCTATGTGTCAGAAGTGCTAAATGCTGGAGATAAAAAAAAACAAAAGTGAAATTCCAAAGGAATTCACATTCAGAGAAGATAATGTTTGGAGAAAGAGAGACAGAAATTTGGAAAAGAGATTCAAGATAATTTGTTCTTGTACTAGCAACTGGAGGGAGTAGGGAGAGAGAATCAGGAAAGGTTTCATGTAGAAGAAAGTAGTTGAGCTGAACCTTAAAGAAAATTAGGAATTCTAAGAGGAGGAGATGAGTTTTTATTTGATCTTGGAGCTAATAGGGAAACACCTGGAGTTTATTAAGTAATGGAGGGATTTGTCAGATCTTTTTCCAAAGAAATTGTATAGACTTACGCAAGAAAATGAAAGTAATTCATACCATGTAAACTGAACAATCATTCTTCTAACAATTCCCAAAGGGCAGAAAGAAGTTCATGCATCATCTGTAGCATAAAGCTAATAATTGGTTCAACATAATAGAGCTTTGTTAATATTAGTACTATCCTTCAATCAAATCAGTCAATCAATCAATATTTACTTATCTGGAACACTATGAACAATTTTAATTGGGGGACAAAATATAAATACATGGAAAGTTCAACAAGGGTTGTTGACATGGTAACAAAGCTTTACATAATTCCATTTGCTTGAAATATTCAAGAACATAGAACAAGTAGGGTTCATTCAGTCCAGACTATAAGCCTATTAACAGGAGGTACAAAACTAAAGTCAACTTTTAGGCAATGTATGAGAATATTTATAGAAAATTATATATTTGCTATTTGAGTTTGATACAAAATAAGCAACACTGTTATAGATTTATAACTTGCAGTTTGAGAAGTAGAGGCATGTATGTCTTCTATGTGAAAATTTCTATCAATTAAAAGTCCCAGAATATCTTTTGCAAGAAAACTGGGAGGGGAAAAAAAAGCACAACATAAAACAACCCATGTCTCTAGAAAGAAATGGGAAATCCACAATTTTGTTCTGCAGAAGAATTTACAACTCCTAAAAGTTTAGTGTTAGCCCCGCCCCAGGGGTGGGGGGGAGGTAGTAATCAAATTAACACAGAGAGTGGGTATCTATGAAAGGAATGACTTTTCTTTTGTACAGACACATCATCCTATGTAGGTGCAAATGGGGCAGCAAAAAACAAAAAGAATAAAAACAAAGACCCAAAAAAAGAAAAACTTATATTTTTCTCAAATCAGAAGAGAGATTTTTTTTGCAACCAAGGAAAACAACATCATGTGATGTCAATTTTCTCATTCTTTCATCAAGACAGTGAAACTAGCAGAAGGCTTTAAAAAAGATATACTCCTCTACTGACTCCCCCTCTTCCAAAAACTGATTCTTTTGCTATGAACTGATACATCAAGTTTATGTTTAAAAAAAAAAATGCAGGAGTAGTAAATAAGTCTTTTTAATAATGTTTGACCCATATTAATGCAAGAGAACCAAAAAAACACACCATAATTAAGAAATCAAAACTTACAAAACAACTTCGTAATGTAAACTGCAATTCAGAATCAAAATACTGAGCCATTTTTGATGATCCATGTTATTACGTATGTGGAACGGAATGATAGTAGGTGAGGGGGAGAGGGAGGGGGGGAGGAAGAGGAAGTTTTGTAAGACTTTGAAAGTATATACTAGTTAAGGCCCAAAGACATGATACTATTCTGTATCTCAGTTTTGAGAAATATATATAGTTATTTTAACCAATTAAAAATCTGCCCTGAACAGAAATTTAGGACATGACATATTAACTAAACAAGAATGAATGGGGAAGCTAAGCTCATTAGGACCTCTTTTAACTAGTGGTGCAATTTAACCAAGAGATAAATGGGTTAGAAAACTGCCATTTTATTATAAAGTAAGCAACTTTCTCTCTCCTTTAAGCACATTCAGTTAGACAGGACATTTAGAGGCAATATAAGATTCACAGGATCACAGATTTAGAGCTGAAAGAAGTCTTAGAGATCATTAAGATCACATTACTGATGAGGAAAATGAGGACCCAAAGGGTGAAGTGAAAGTTGGGATTTGAAACAAGTCAAAAAATTGCAAAATCTCAAAGTTGGAAGGAACCTCAGAGGCCTACTTCTCCAACCTGTACCTGAACAAAAATCCGCTCTACAACATATCTGACATGTGGTCATCCAGCCCTTCCTTGAAGACCTCTAGTGACAAGAAAACCACTACACTTTTTCTGCAGCTATAACTGTTAGGAGTTAAATTAGAAAACTATAATCTTAAAGGTCCCTTATAGCTGTCATTAGGTTCTCCTTACATGTCAAATCATTGGGTGGTAAACAATCTTTAATTGAACAGGTTAATCCTGGATATTTGGGGACTGTTTTTGCTAGTCTGTGAATAAAGAAGATAAAGACTGAGTTAATCCAATATTTTAGTTTCTACATTGATCTTTCTGAAACAGTTTGCATGAAGAAAATATTTACGTGATGTAAAAACAAAAGGCATCAAAGCAACTAACTTAAAAAAAAGGCTTTTTTAAAGCAAATAGTTCTCAAACTACTAACCACTACATTGATTTTTTTTCTAGATCATCAATATCAGAATTCCGTACCAAAACTACCCTGTGGTTTTTACGCTCATACCCAGTAGCTTGGTAATGATAAAAGATCAGGAAAGCAACGTGGGGGGAGAGGGTGAAGGGCGTGATGTTACTGCGAAGTGGTTTAACCATTCGGCATAGCATTTACAGTCTTGCACGGAAGGTGAACAAAATGTCTACACACTCTGACCCAGAGATTCCACCACTAAGCCTACACCTCAAAGAGGACAAAGACAAAATGACTCATAATAAACTAAGATACTTACAACAGCATTTTTAGAAAAGAAATGAAAACAAAGTACTCACTGTTTGGAGATTAGCTAAACAAACTGTGGTATACAATGTAATGAAATATTAAAATGTCCTGAGAAACAATTAAAACGAAGAATACAGAGAAGGATGGAAACTTATATGAACTAGAAGTACAGAATAAAGTAAAACCAAACAAGGAAAAAAATATACATGACGTGCCTGTAAAGAAAAAGAAAAGTAAACATTTGAATTATGACTAATATTAGTCCTGAAGAGATAAGAAAATGTGCCTTAACTAACGAATATATATACTGCCAGACTTGTTTGATGTGTTTCATTAATTGTGATAGCCGATTTTCCCTCTTTTTTATTCTTTGTTATAGGAATGGAACTCAGGGTAAGTGAGGAATGACGTATTTTTAAATGTAATTTGTACAGTAAAACAGATTGAAAAATTTGAAGCACCCAAACCACCCCTCACCTCAAAGAGTTGAATTAATGAAGGTGCTGTTAACTTTCCAACCAATGGACTCAAGGAAAGGACTCGTTTCAATATGAAAATGTGCTCATTATATCCCTATGATCACCTAAAAGATTCCCCATTATCTTTTTAAGTGATTAAACACCCCACCCAACTTTGTACTACATTAAATGAGATCAGAAAACCGCATGACATAAATTCAAAGAACTTTAGAACTGGGAAGTACTTTTTAGAGAACACTTAATCCAGTATCTTCATTTTACACAGGAAGAAAATGAGGTTCAGCTTGTCAAGAATGAGCTAAAAGCTTCACTCTAGCATTTCATTAAGCGTATCCTCTCCCTATAATCTGGTTGGCTGGTTAATCCTCACCTAAAACAATCTTGCTGATTCCTATCTCAGAAGCACAGATTATTAGACATTTGGCCAGGGGTTACACTTACAGGAGACTAAGGCAATGTACAGCTCTGGGATACATCATTTTCAAGAAGATGTAACCTATGACTAACTTCTGAGCTTCCGGTGAGATGTCAGAGACTCACTAGATCATTAATGGACCTTAGTCACTTTGTTGAAATCATCTGTTACTGTATAACATGTCATTTAATATATGAATTATTGAATACAATTCAAAATAAAATGCTATTGTGGATTTTAAGAGGGAAAGAAAATATTTTATATAATTAAAATATTTTAATCTTTAAACACATACTTGTTATAGTTAGTTACTTAAGAATATGAACAGTAAAATATTTTTTCATTTCCATTAGTTTTAGTGTTGTTTCTTTCTCTAAAATTAACCTCTCGTCTTATACATATAAAGTTAATTTTTTGAATCCAATCAAGCTTAAGTCTTCACATAATCCCTACTACATTTGATCTTACCGGATCTAATAGCTTGTCAGGGTCTTTTTGAATCAGAACTCTATCATGCAGTACATTAATTGTCACGAAAAATCTTAAAAGAACAGAACTAAACACAGGTCCCTATAGGTCATCCCATTAAAGATCTTCTTCCAAGCCACCATCAAACACTAAGCATGCTTGGCCAACCAGGCCTGAATCCGCCTAATTTTATTGTACCTAGTCCACGTTTCTTCATGTCTTACCTGGCCTACTTATCTTTTCCACAAAAATAGTATGACATCTTATATCAAATACTTTTGCTAAACCTGAACTATGCTATTTCTACACCATTCCCTTGGTCTACCATTCTGGTAATTCAGTCATAAAAGAATGTTAGGCCATGACCTGCTCTTGATGAAGCTATGCCGATCCTGACTGCTACTTCCTTTTCTATATAGTCATTAACAGCAAACTGGAACATTTTCCCTTCTCCATTACTGTAGCACCTCTCCCATTCTTCATGGTAGAGACAGTAACTCTGAATACCTGACAGTTTTTTCAGTACCCTAGGTTGTATACAGTTCATATGGACCAGATGTGTTTGTTTCAACATTTGAACTTGATCTTGATTCTCTAATAACTTGAGCTGTTTGTTTTGTTCTTTGTGATCTAAAAATCACCCCCAATTGGCAGAGAAAACAAAAGTACTCTAAGAGGTGAGAAATCTTGCATTCTCACCACTCACCCCCTTCATAGTCACATCTGCTGAGCTGGGGTATTTATTGTCCTTTCCTTTCTGTGTTCTTCCTATTTTTCCTAAACAGCTGCTAATACCTTTCTCTATTGTCCTTAGCTTTCCTCACCAGACTATGTTTTTTAACAGTGTCACCATTCCTGACACTATTTGTACACCTTTATTTGCTTCTGTAACATACATCATTATGTGTCCTTGCTTCTATATTCTGTACCTATCTTTTTAAAATCTACACTAGTTAAATTCCAAATGCATCCACATCAATCTCTCAACTTCCCCTTTTCCTACTCACTAGAACTGTTTTGCTTTTGTGTCTTGAGGATTTTACTTTTGGGAGCTACCATTCCTCCTGGGCAGAATTTCTCTTGTAAATTTTAAGTTTAAGATGTCACAATTTGTATAGCTATGCTTTCCTTCTCCATCACCAATTCTAAAATGCAAGGTCACTTCCTTCTAAGATTTATAATAGTGCAATTCCAGCAAGGCCCTTGACTGAATTCTAGACTCTTTCTACTTTACCGTATACCATATCACTTTAATTCATACTTTTGTTAAAGCAGCAACAAGTGGTCAGCAGAGAGCACTACCCATTACAGAATGCATATAGGAGAGACTACAGTTCTGGTAGAAATACAGGGCAATGACAGTACCCTGGCCACAGGTATTCCCCTACATGTCCCACTATAAAAATCAACCAACAAGCATTTATTAAATGCCTGTGCCAAGAGCTCTTCTAGACTCAGAGGATGCAAAGAAAAAGAAGTCCTTGTACTCAAGAAGCTTATATTCAGATCAGGGGAGAAAACATATAAGTATAATCAGAATAAATAAAAACTAAATACAAGGTACTTAAGGGAAAGAAGGAATTAGCAGTGGGGGACAGATAGATATAAGGTGAAGTCTCATGTCAAGGTGGTACCTTAAGCTGAGTTGTGAAGGAAGCAAAAATTCTACAACTCAGTCGAGAGTACATTCCAGGCATGAATAACAGCCTATTAAAAAGCACAGACATGAGAGATTAAATGTCGTTTGAGGTACAGCAAAAGAAAGTCAGTTTGACTGAACCACTGAGTTTATGAAGGAGAATAAAGAATAAGCATAGAAAGATAGGTTTGTTGGTGTCAGGTTGTTAAGAGTTTTAAATGTCAGTTTTTATTTAGGCCTAAAAGTATTTCTGAAAGACATAATCAGACCTGTGTTTGAGAAAAATTAGTTCGGCAACTATGTGGAGGATAGGTTCAACAAGGAAGACCTCATAGAAAGTTAGTGGAATAGTTCAGGGGAAAGGCAATGAGGGTCTAAACTAGGATGGTGGCAATATAAATTGAGAGAAGGAGAGAGATAGGCGAGAAGTTGTGGAAAGCAGAAATCAAGAAGACTTGGATGATTAGATATTTAAGAGTGAGGAGCCAAGAAGTCAACTTGTCCAATATACAACCCTGGAGGGTGAGAAAGATAGTTCAAAAAAGAGTTTCAAAATAAAGGGTAATTTGTTAATGACAAATATCCCACAGTACACAAGCACGCACTGTAAGAATCCCCACTTCTATATAGTATATACATGTACTTTCCAATTGTCTTATTTTTCGGAAATCATCTACCACTCTCAATTCCTGAATCAAAGCACCTCATAACTATCATTTCTCATGCATTTAAATCTTAAGGTTTCAACTTGTATCAGATTTTAGGGAAAATTTTCCCCTGCCCTGCCTTTGAAGAAGTTTTAAGAAACTTTAAAAACAAAATAAATCAGTCTTCAATAGTGTACTGATATTTTGATCTGATTACTAAATTAAAAATTTGTTAGGTAACTTATTTCTAAAAATATATATAATCAAGATTTCAGTCAATACAATTGAGCATTACCTAATTAAGGATTTATATAAAAATCAAATCCATTTTAGCTACAAATGTGACAGTGAAAACTGTCCCAGCCCTCCCTTCCTTACCCTCCAAATCTTCAAATAAGGCAATATAAAATTCTTTCCAGTTTTCTCTTTCAAAACTGTCCATTTCCCCCTCAAACTCTGATAACACAACAACACATGGCCTCACAGCTCTCCAATATGGAGATGGATGAATGGATGAAAATGAACGAAATCCATTTTTTGATCACTTCTCCAATTGAATCTTTTTTAAGCTCTCACATTAGCTCTGCTCTTCTTCACAGGCCTTATAAATATCTTCTCTCTCTGTCCTAGTCCGTTCCCAAAACCAGTTTGTCTGTCATTGTTCACATATGTGAGGAGGAATGGAAAATGGCATGAATCTATGTGAAGACACATAGGAAAAATGTAGAATTTTCAAAAGAATCCTGAACTATACAAAACTTAATATCTTTTTTCCATAACATCCAGTTCCCATACCATCTATGGAAATCCCAATATTTCCAGTCCATTACATTCCAGCATGTCTGAATGTATGTGGGAAGAATACACCAGGAGAGCAACTTCAGCAACAAGCTATAAAGAAAAAAATGTCAGCTCGAAATTTAAGTACTCACAATGGGGGTGGATTAATTTATACAAAATAAGACTTACGTCCAGCTCAAAAAACAGGTCTCTCTCTTTACTCGCTATCTCGTAATCTGCTCGAAGGGCCAAGTCATGAATTTTTGTACATTCTCCTAAGTCCATGCGCTGTGGAAGGAAAAAAAAAAAGCATGATATCAATGCACGAAAACTTTTCCTGTTGTAGAACGCAACTAAGAAGGGCGGGCACATTTCATTATTCATCTGATTTATCAAGGTTTTCAAATTCCAAAGCCAACTTTAGAAAATTAATAAAAAGGTTACTGTTGGCCAGTTTCTCTTAATACCCCAGGCTTTATGAAGTTTTCAAATGTTATGTTAACAGCTAACCAGGGGCCAGGCTGCTGTTAGTCCCATGACAGTAAGGGATTGTGATGATGAAGACTGTAACGTAACTTGCTTATTTTTGCCAATTTTATTCTGCCATCTGTCAAGTCAAATTCATCCTGACATTTATCAAATGGCTAGTACATTTGACCCATAAATCTCAAGACAGTAGTACAATAAAAGGGAAAGCAATGAGGAATCAAAGGATTCCAGAACTGAAAAAATCCTCAGAAGATATTCAGCTCAATTATACTCCAAGGCATCAATCCCTTTTACAGTATCCCTGTCAAGTCTCTTGCCTGAAGACTGCCAGTGATGGAAAGCTCACTATAGATTAAAACAACCATTCCATTTTCAGATAGGGTTTGATATTAGGAAGTTTTCTCTTCTGATTAATCAAAATCTACCCTACATATTCTGTGAAGCCAAACTAAAGTCTACAAAGCAGACAAAAAGGCTAGTCAGGATAACCAGAGTCTGACCAAATTTCTAAATTTTCATACAGATAAAGAAAACATTCAAAGTTAGTCCTAAAAGTTTCCTAATTGTAACCATTACTACTGATGATGGTAAATGCATAAGTTATAAAGGCAGAGACAAGGAAGAAGAGGTAGAAGCAAAAATAGTACATGGGAATTTGGGTTCATAAGATTACTTGCATCTAAAAGAAGCACAAACAACTGTATCAAACTGGGACTCAGAAATTCTGAGGACTCTTCAATTCCTGATATTTTTATAACACTTTAAAGTGCTTTCCTCACAACCCTGTGAGTATGGTACAAGTGATGTTTACTAGATGTGTAATCATGGGCAAATCACAAATCTCAGCCAACAGAGTGAATCTGTTTCACATGACTATGCCTACTTACAAAAGTTTTGTGTTTTTTAAAATTGGGAGGGGTGGAAAATGATGAGTAAATATATCTTAATTGAAAAATAAGTCACAACCTCCCTAGGCTTCAGTTTCATTTGTAAAAGGAAGTTGGATTACATGGCATTATGGCACCTTCTAGCTCTCAATCTTTAATCTCCATTTTAAAGATGATTAAACTGAGGCTTTTAGAGATTAAGTGACTTACTTGTCACATAACTAGTACGTTGTCTGAAGCAGGATTTAAACTCAAGTGTCTTGCCTCCATTTCTTCTACTATGTCACACTATGTCAAAAAATAAGCTTGAACATATTACTTTTCTGTACAACTGCCTTTCAGAGAAAAAGTACACCGAAGTCTTCCCCTTTTCCTACCTTGCGGGATTACTGTGACAACTGTGAAGACATCTGCATGATACTATGCCATTTGGAAACATTAAAGGTTTGCAGTAGTACTGGAGGAAAAAGTAGAAAGCCAAGTGGCATGTGCAAGCTAGCACTCTAATGAGGAAATGGCTAGAGTTGTTATGATCAAAATTCCTTCTCTATAAACCTGATGCTTCCCAAACCTCCTACATTAGCTATCAGTTACCCAAATATGAGCACCTAGGCTCTGGTCTGTGGACTTCTAGGAAACTAGACAACTAGAATGACATGGAGAAATAGGAAAGATGTCCAAACAGCCAACTTCTCATTGCCATTTACTCTATCTACTCTTCTACTCTCTGAACCTCAAAGTTCTTGCAAGTTCTATTTGAAGGGCTAATTGGAGGAACTGCCGTATGTTTTCCAATAATTGTAAAATCATGAACTAAGAACTGAAACCTCAGAGGTTACCTATTCCAATTTGCCAAAAGTCACACAGGTAGTAAGTGATAGAGCTAAAGTTCAATCTCAGCTAAAGAGGAAGAGCATGAGTGAATCGATTGCTACACTATCCAGGAAAAGTTGGTTTAAGTTCCATCTCTGATCCTTAACTGTTGAGCCACAGGTAAGTCACTTATGTCTTTCTAAGCTTCAGTTACCCCTTGTGTAGAATGGAGATAACACCAGTAGTACTAACTTTATGAGGCTATCGTGAGGTTAAAAATGAAAGTATGTAAATTATGAACTTTAAAATATGTAAATATCAGTTATTATTAGCTCCAGCACTGTTTACAGAGTACCACACAGTCTCCCGCAATGATATTTGCTTCTGGGTGCGCTACTTTAACCAGAAAGGTTTTTGTCCCCCTTTTCTTTAACCATTAAAAAAACAATACCCCTTAAAAAAAAAACCAAAAACTTATCTCCTGATGAAGTTCTAGCTTCCCCGCACTTGAAAAAGAGAACAGTTAAGTAAAACTGACACAAAGCAACTCTACCTGATGGTGTGTGCAAGTCTGTATTCTTATAATTCTGTCTCTCCCCTTGTAGCGTGAGAGGAGGGTCATTCTTCCCTGTCTTCTAAAACCAAGATTATTCACTGCAGGCAATGGTTTCAGTTTTTTCATGATTAGCAGGTACTTTTGATTTCTGCAGAATCTTGGGACTTATGTGTGTATACCAGGAGAACAAGACAGCACAGATGAGGGGAAATAGAGGGAAAAAGAATAATACTCCACTCAGCTTGGAAATCAAGCAGGTAAAAGCTTCAAGAGAACATTAAATGGCTCTGCTAGGGATTTTTTTTTCTCCCATTCTTGCACAAAAATCTCAGTAATATCAAGCTCCACTTGGATTCTTCTATGTGCTAATCTCGAAAAGAAGAGAATGAGGTCAATCAATTAATCAAGACAAAATATTTAGGAAGTGTGGACATAAATACAAAACAGTCCTCGGCTAAAGAAACTTACATCCTATTCACAGAGGCAACATACAGATACATACAGAGGTATGGTAAGAGGTCCAATTTGACTGTACCACAGAGGATGTGAAGAGAAATAATATATATATATGGCTGGAGGGATAGTTTTGAAACCAGATTTGTAAAGGATTCTAAATTCCAAAGAGAGTTTATATTTGATTGTAAAGGTATTAGAGAGCTGCTACAGTTTGAGCAAGAGAATGACATGGGCCGACCTAAGCTTTTAGCAAGCAATATCAATAGCTCAAGGGCCTACTGTTATGGCTGTGGGAGAGAGGTGAGAAATGTGGAGGGAGAATCAGCAAGACTTGGCAACTGACTGGAATGTGGGTGAAGAGTAAGGAGTGAAGGAAATCAAGTTCAAGAAAGCAGAAGATCAAAAAGGGTGGTTTGAGGATAAAGATGAGCTCTGTTTTGGACATGCTGAATCTGAGATGCCTATAAGCCGTTCATTTTGATAACTCCCTTAGGTGATACAGGACTGAAGCAAAGAAGAGAGGCCAGGGCTGGATATAAAAGCCTGAGAATCACCTGCAGATATAATAATGAGACCCATGGGAACCGACAAGAGCTCAGGAAAGAGCCTTGAAGTAAACCAATTGTTAGGACTACCAGATGGAAAACAAAGGCTGAAAAAGAGCAGACCAGTAGAAGGAGAAGCAGCTTAGGGCAATGTCATGAACCCACCAAGAGGATAAAGTACACAGGATGAGAGTGTCAGATAGTAATAGCTAGCATTTAATTTACATAGTACGTTAAGGTTTGCAAAGCACTTACAAATATCATCTCATTTTACCCTTCCAACAATCCTGTGAGGCAGGTGCTCTTATTACCCATTCGACAGATGAGGAAACTGAAGAACCAAGGTTAAGTGATTTACCCAGGGTAAAACAACTAATAAGTATCTGAGGCTGAATTTGAACTCCTGACTCCAAAGGCCACTGTTCTATTCATGACATTACCTGCTGCTGTCCTACAGGCAGATCAAAAAGGAGGATGCTTGAAATATGGTTATTGGAATTGACAACTATAATGTTGGGGTCACATGAATTATATCAGAATCTAGACTATAAAGGGTTGTGAAGTAAATGAGAGGAAAGTAGACAGGGTAGAGTGTTTTTTCTTGGAATTTGAATGTCTAAGAGAGGAAAGACAGGAAAGCAGCTTGAGGGGATGGTAGGGCCCAATGAAAGTTTTTGTAAAGACTGAGATGAGCTATAAGCAGCAGGGAAGGGAAGGAGCCAGTAAACAAGGAGAGACTGAAGAATGAGTGAGGATATAATTGTCGGGGCAATCTCCCAGAAGAGATATGAAGAGAAGGGAATCAAGGGCACATGTGGAGAGGGTGACCTTGATGAGAAGAAAACACCTCTTTAGAGACTAAAGAGTGAAGGATAATGTGAAAATCATAGTTGTACAGAAGGGAAAACCAGTGAGCTCACTGTAAATGGCCTATACTTTTCAGTAATCCATGAATTGAGAGGGAGGAAGGAGGGAGGAGGAATATGGAAAGATCTAGGGAGAGAAATTTGAACAGCCACTGTGGCTACTCAGCTGAAGTGAGGCCCAGCCAAGAACATAAATTTGTAGTGGCCTCAAACTCTGTTTGGCAGCATGTGAGCAGGAACAGAGGAAGCAAATGGTGGGAGTTTTCCCAGATTAAAGCTGGTAAGACATGATTGACAATGAGGAACTGGGGGAGAGGACAGATGGATGAGCAAGACCATGTTCTCCAATAGTCAACTCAAGAGTTCAAACTTTAAAGAAAAATGAGGAGTCCCGAGGAGCAGAGGGAAGGAACAGAAGTCACCAAAAGCTGGAAGAGTAAGTTTAGAAGTGAGGTACAAGGACAGGTAAGGATTTTCAGAGTATGACCATCTCTGCATGTGGCTGAGGTGGAGAAGTGAAGGAGTGTATCATAAGAGCTGGGAGGTTAAAGAACATCAACTTGTATGTTGAAGCCCCTCAGTATAAGGACAGGGTCAGTAATGTGGTCCAAACATCTTCACTGTGAATAAACTAGTTGCACTTTGAAAAATAAGGAGAAGTTATTTAAGACAAAAAAAAAAAATCATCCTGAACAACACACAAGGCCAGCTTCTAGGGATGACCATCTGAAAATAACCTATTAATTTTTCCTAAACTGAATTCTAAATATAGAAATAAATCTGGTTATTCTTGCCTTAAGTTTTTCTGAGACTTACCTATACAACATTAAAAATTACAATTTCTTAACTTGATTCAAGTTTCTTATAAGTAGATTTTAAGAAAAATGTACACACAAAAAAAGGACAATAATTGCCCCACTTAGCAATTCTTCCTTTTTTTCTAAAAAAAATCAGTCAGTTAAAATAAAAGGAGGTAGAGTATTTGTAGACACTTAAGTCCACTTAGTAGCCTGTTTTAAAAGAGCTACCATGTACAATAACTAATAGTCAATTATTTAAGAGAAACCCTAAGAATTTTCATTCTTAAGAGATGACAGCGTGGCCTATGCAGTTCAAGGAGAACCAAGAAATAATCAAACATGTAAAGCAACAAACTCCAGATTGATCAGACTACATTCCAGTCATGATGGATAAAAAGTTGAAACATGAAAATTCATAAAGTTTTCCCAAAAGCACATTTAAGTTCAAAAATTTTTTTTTTTATAAATCTGGGCTTTAAGCTATGTTTACTGTTAACAATGGAAGGAACGTTATAGAGATCATGTACTCCAACACCCTCATATTTATCAGAAGAAATTCAAAGTTTTTGTTAAATCCTTTATCTAATATCACATAGCAAAGCAGTAAAAGAGCAGAGAAAAAAGTGAGTTTCCTTGTTCATACCCAATACACCATAGCCAGTGCTGCCAAGTCATGCTCTCAACCTGTACCAAAGTTGTAACAACTGGGCTCTTAAACTGCCTACAATGACCAAACTTCAGCCTCAATAACTGAACTCTTCTCTCCTGCCCTGTGCCTCGCTACTTTGCCTCCTATTCTACCCCACTTAGTATGGGATACTAGGATGCCATGTTGCTCTCATTAATCCTCTCAGGGACTAGAATCTTGACCTAACACAGCGTGTTATTTTAGTTCCATTTACGCCCCCCAATCTGATGAAGCCTAACAGTACTAAAGTTTGTTGCCTACATTCATAATCAACGGAAATAATAATTTTCAGTCACAGATCAGTGAAAATAAAAACATAATTTTTCCCCAAGCAAATTCATAATCCCCTGCCCCACTTCTTACAGGGTGGATCTATAGACCCCAGGGCAAGAATTCATGCTTTAATGCCGAGTGAGTGATTCAAAGAGTATGTAACACAGGTTTTAGGAGTGTCTCCTTCAATGGCAATCCACTTTTATAATACTTATAATTGCCAGTAAGTCTTCAGGTAATTCTCTCCAAACAATACTACTTAGAGAATTGTACACTTATCCTTGAAATGAAGACTATCTACAGCAATGTAATACTTTCTCTAAGGACAAAAATATTCTACATTCCTATAATTACTACACTAACAGAGTTTACTTTTTATTATTATAAAAAGAGGTGGTTTTCATAGTATCTAGAATTTGGGGGCTAAATCTTATCTACTAATGGTACCAGAATTTCTGCAAACTCAAATTCATTCAGCTATTTGTCCTTCCTTCAAACAGGCAAGCCTTTACACAGCTGCTAACTTTTTTGCCATGGATTCCTTTGGCAATCTGGTGAAGCTTATGGCCCTCTTCTCAGAATGCTTAAAAATTACTAAAATAAAATATAAGACTACAAAAGAAAGCAACTATACTGAAATACTAAACATTTATCAAAACATTGTACAATATTTTTAAAATATCAAAATATAAATTATTTTTAAAAATTTAAGTATAGATGATATTTATTTATGGACCCCTAAGTGGAGAGGACACCAAGTTAAGAATTCCTGCTTTAGAAGGTATTTATTAAAGCTATTTCTTTGAAGTCTAGAAAAACCATTTAGTGTAAGCGTATGGTGGAGTATACAAAAAGCTTTACAAACAGTAGTAATTCAACAAATATTAGCTGTCTTGAACCTAGCTTTGGTAAAATGAAATCTTGGAAGGGAAACACTAAAAAAGGAAGTAATTCTTTACGGAAATAAGAGGGTATTAACAGGGTACTCATTAATCCAAGGTATCATATAAGCAGATAATATAAACCATTTGAAAGATGACTAATAAAAGTATGGATAATCAAGTCCTTATTCCTCCTTTCAAGATGCAACTTGGCAGAGTTCAAGGATTGTAAAACATGGTACCAGACCTGGAGTCAAAGCTTAGCTCAAGTAGATGGGCAACTAATTTCACCTCTCAGGTATTCAATTTGCTTAGCACTAGAACTCCCTCCTATGGCTGTAGTGAGGAAAGTGCTTTGTAGATTGTAAAGTGTTATAGAAATGTGAGCTTTTAGGATGCCATGATGGGAAAACTAAACCTGTTTAAGGTACATTACAAAGTTCTGCTAATAGTATCACAAAAGGTAAGCATTAAGTTCTCCTACAATGTCCCATAACCCAGTATATGATGACAATTCTAACATATCTAAATTAAAATTACTCCTGTACATAGACAGGATCAAATTTTCATCACAGAAAACAGTGAACCCGACTAAGCACCATTTCTGTTACATAAAACTATAGTATACTAGGGGAAATGAAGAAGATATGGGAAATTCAAATGCAAGAACAATAGTGCAGGGAACTCCATTAAATTGCAAACAAGTCCAGCCTCTTCCAGGCTGACAGCTTTCCCTTAAAATATGGTTTTCACATCTGAAATGAAAAGTCAATTAGTTATTATACTGGTCAAAAGTAAATATTGCCTTTAAAAAATGAATAGCAAGCACTGTTGTTTGCAAAGAATAAGCCATGAAAACTGACAAAGGAATAAGCATTAAAATTAGGAAGTTAAAAATTTTAAAATATCAGCAGCTATACAAAATCCATACCAGAAAATTCAAATGGCAACCATTCCAAGAAATCTTTGAAAGAATAAATCTTACTCAATGTTCTTCTTCTTTATGCCCTCAAATGAGGGATTTGAAAACTATATCAACTGTACCAAGAGTGGTAATTATTATCTGATACTTTTACTTCTCCTCTTTCTTTCTGAAACATTATCTGTTGTTGCTGACAAAACTAGAGAGAACTAATCTAACACTAATGTAACTAAAAACACTCTTACCTGGAACACTATTTTTGTCGTTGAATTCTTAAGTACAATTAAATCATAACAGCAGCTGTTTCTAAAGCACTTTGCTCACTACCACACCTTCAGAAAGATTAACACTATTTTACTGCCAAGAAAATAGACTTGGAGGGGCTAACTTGCCCCAGATAATACAACTAATAAGTAGCAGATCAATGACCAAAACCCAGGAGTCTTCTGACTCCCAGTACTTAAGGGAGTTATAAAATCAAGTTTAATCAAGTTCTTAATATGACACAGCTTTGTTCACCATCCCATTCCCTTGTGTCTACTCTGAAACTACTGAAAACAAGCGTAATGAAAGAATCTTTCAGTCATTTACCTCTATTAAATTCCACTTCAATTGTCACTAGGTCACTTCTTAATTTCATACCCAATTTCATTTCCTTAACACGTGAATCCCAAGAAGAGAACTCTCCATTTCCGTTCAACCCTACAATCTCTGGGCATTAGGAAATTCTGTTCAGGATTTTATTCCTCAGTTAGAGAGAGACACAGCACCAAAAGAAAGGTTATTCAAAAGGTCAGGGAAAACTAGAGACCTACAGCAGCTACCTAAGC
This sequence comes from Potorous gilbertii, assembly GCA_028658325.1. Taxonomy (NCBI): domain Eukaryota; kingdom Metazoa; phylum Chordata; class Mammalia; order Diprotodontia; family Potoroidae; genus Potorous; species Potorous gilbertii. The sequence goes on along the minus strand of CM053769.1, from coordinate 42,779,514 downwards.
AGTAAGCATAAGTTCCTAACCTTTTTTAGACCTCTCTGGCCATCTGGTAAAGCCTATGAACCACTTCTGAGAATAATGCTTTTAGATGCACAAATTATTCAGGAAATATTAAAATAGTTATGAAAACATTAATTAAAAAAAAGAGTTCAGAGGCCCTAGTTCTTAACCTAGATCTTAACAGCAAACCAAACCCAGCAAGGGGCAATGACCTGCTCAAGATCACAGCACTAAACAGGAGTTGGGACTCAAACATGGAGCACTTTCTCCTAAATAATACTAGCTATACCTTACTATATGAACTTTTTCTTATATTTTTCTAAGTGAGTAATCTCACCACTAGAACTATTTAAAGATAATTAGAAATTTAATTGCAATGTAATACTTAATACAGCATTATTACAAGTGGGTACTTCAATATTAATCTAAAAATAGATATATATTGTGTGACTGAAAAAATGTCACACTCAGTGATCAAAAAGAATATGAGATTTCAACAGTTACTCGAAACAAGGTTGAAATGGTTCCCTTTCATTTGTAACTCCAGGACGTAATCCGGGATCTTTCCCACTACTGCTTTTCAATCGGAACATTTGTGAATGGAGAAAATGATTTCTATTGAGTCACAAAGGTCTGGCATATAAATAGCTATAGCATTATTAAGAACCTTGTCAAACTGAGTTATAGTTATGGCAGTCAAGTTACCAGCTTTTGTAACACCAAAGGTGTAAACTGACAGAGCTGTTCTCCTGGCTCTTTCCTCAAGGTAATAGATAAAGTAATGATTCATCACAGGGAAAATTACCTCTTAGAACATGCCTATCATCCCTCAATACTTTTAAGGATCTATCATTTTGTTGTCCTCCACCAACAAGGATGGCAACTTCTCTCTATACCTTAGTAAATGGTCTTCAGGAATTATTGTGGCTTAAAAATGCATCACCCCCTACCCTACAGCCTACTTGGTGACAAATCTTTCTGAATCTAGCTAATATTTCCTAGTTTGATGGCAAGGAATAGTAGCCCAATGAGATGGTTCTCTCAGATCAAAGATATACAATCCACCCATTAATATTCAATACCCATTTCTAATGATGCTTTATTAAGTACTATATAGAAATTAAAACTTTTCTAATTATCTTAAAATAGTTCCAGTGGTGAGATAAGTATAGCACACATGGAACAATACTTATATAAAATAATAGCATTGTATAAGCCAAAAGCTTTTGTAGCTATGTAAGGTATACCAGTTTCCACGCCATTGACACAACCTTTAAAAATCTATGTTCACAGCTCCCAATGCCAAAAAGAGTACTTTAGTGAATATATGCTATTAAAGCCCTCAAAATTATTTGTAGAAAGAATAATACATCTAAGGAAACAACAAAATTTCTGGAATTCACTAGTATTTGCAGAGCTATGTGCAAGGCCTTGTATTAGCAGTGATATAAAAAAAGAAAAAAAAGTCCCTGCTCTCAAGGAATTTACTTTTACATTTCTGTGCTCATCACTACAGGCAAAGTTGTGCCCTTTGTATTTTTTAATCCTAACTGATCTTGGAAATGTGTATTAAACAAAATTGGCCCAGGTCTGCTGTTTTTCTTTCCACTTAAAATCTGTATTTCAGTATCTCAAAAGATACTTCCCAGGGTTATGGTGGTAAATGTTTACAATTAGATTTCAGAAAATAATGTAAGTAGAGCATATTAATTTACATCATTAGCATTTTCACCATCACTTTTAAGTCTAGATAATCAGCAAAGCAATCAAGCCCTGATTTGTAGCAGTTGTCAATTTACAAGATATAAATGCTCATATGGAGAATTTAACAATGAGCTGGCCCCAGCACATCTCTGATAGTTTCACCACCAACAGGGCTTGCAATCTACCCCTCTAAAAAAACAGCAACAAAAAACCAAACCCTGTTTTCATGAAGTTTTCATGGCTGAAAAAAATTCAACACCTGATAGTCAACCTAGTGAGAAGAATCACTTCTATTAGCCAAGCAGGTTGGTCCTCAGCCTAAAGACTTACAGTCAACTCCTAGACTCATACCCAGTCTTTCTGGTTAAGGCCTTCCAGAGATTGCCTCTCACTGACAATCTTCAAGAAACTTGGGTCACAATGACGGTTTTCTAAGGCAAAATCCCTTCCACACTCAGAGAAAGAAATATAGAAGTCATTCGCAGAATGTAGCAGATCATGTTTGTGTTTGTGTGTGTTAGTGTATTATGTTTTGATTTGTTATATGATTTCTTCCATTTATTTTAGTGCGACTACATAGCATGACT
>CM053769.1:42758512-42776726 GCA_028658325.1 Potorous gilbertii | reverse complement strand
TTAGAAAATAACCTCTATGCATATACTTTGGAGGAGTTTTATTTATTTGTTTTTAGTATAAATGGATGTTCTAACCAAATTGGCTAAAGGTTTATTAGTTTTATTGGTTTTTTCAGAGAATCAGCTTTTCATTTTATCATTTTTTAGGTTTTTTTCTCTGATAAGAGTTTGATATAAAAAATGAATACACACACACACATATATATATATATATATGTGTGTATGTATGTATGCATGCATATATATTTGTTTATATACACAAAAGACCAAAAGCCATTCACAAATAGATGAGTGGACAAAGATATGAACAGGCAGTACTAAAAAAAATGAGAGTGTACAGCTAGATTCTGATTAATGTGAATAATGAGTTCCCTGAAATAGCTTCCTATTAGCACTAGTCTAAGTTAGTTATGGTAATTAATTCAAGTCCAGTGGAAATATATAGTGCAAATTCAAATACTGCAATTACTTCAAAATAGTATTATTCATATTTGGATCTAGTAGTGCTCAATCTGGATCATTAATAATAAATAAATACCAATCAAAACAACCCTGAAGTTTCACCTCACACCCTGCAAATGGGAATAATAAATGTTGGAAGGGTTGTTGGAAGATATGCACACCAATGCATCATTTGTGGAACCAGGAGTATGTCTAACCATTTTGGAAAACAACTTGGAATTATGCAACTAAAGTGACTAAAATGACTATAACATCCCAACGAGGATATTGATAAAAAAAAAAAACCCTATACAGAATATTTTGTGAGAGCAATGGATTGGAAACAAAGTGGATGGCTGGTGATTAGAGAAAAGCTAAACAAACTGGGTTTTTTGAATGCAATGAAATACAGTATTACCATGCTCTAAGAAATAATGAATAAAATAAAAAGAGAAGCATAGAAAGATCTAGATGAATTGATGAGTATGGAAGTAAGCAGAACCAAGGAAACAGCATACACAGCGACAACAGTGTAAATGGAAAGAACATCCACAAAAAATTTATGCTGCAAAATTATAAAGAATAAGGTAGGAAGATATCTCTGCCTCACCCCTTTGCAGAGGTAGGAGGTCCAGTAGTGTGGTACATATTTTCAGGCTTTTTTGAGGTATTGATAGCTGTACTGATTTCCTTGTCTTTTTATTTTTGTTTTTAAAAGTATTTGTTATATGGGATGACTCTCTGAGAGTGAGGAGAGTTACATGGCGAAATTATGGTGATATTAAAACAAATAATATCAGTAAAACTTATTTCAAAAAGAAAAAAAATAGGAATGAAATTTCAGTAGTCCTCAAACTTTTATAATGGAGTAATCTTTGAACTATGTAGTACTAGTTTAAAAATGAAAGAGTAGATCAATAAAACCCTAGACAAGGAAGAATTAAAAATATACACACAAATGTGCTAGAAAAAAACTCGTTATTTGACAAAAAATTGCTGGGAAAATTGGAGATTTAACTTAATGTAGTTTTAATTATTCTTATTTCTTTTGTTTTTGCCCCTAAAATTAATCTCCTGTTTGGAAAACAAGTATAGCTTCACAGATAAATGTCCATCTGGTCCCAGTCTTCCACATCCCCTCTTAACTAATCTCAAATAGATTGGTAAACATTCCCATTTATCTAATCATTTCTACCAATTACTGTGGTCATAGCTCCCAAGCATAGTTCTGGAAGCAGAATAGATAATACTTGATCCCCCTACCAATCACCATTCTAGGCCCCTCAACCTCTAAGAGAGAGCATCCCCAGAACCTCAAAGATGGAACATTTGTACAAAAAGGGAAAACTGGGAAGCAATTTTAAGGGAAGATGCCACCTCCCTGCTCCCACCTTTGAATTTAGAGAAACTGCATCCCAAAAGAACATCCTCCAATAAATGACCTATAGACACACAAAAGTCTTAATTATGTATGAGGTTCCGCCCTTTCCTCTACCCAAATGCAAACACTGAGTTACCATATAATCTTTCATCTGGAGAAGTCTGCTACTGCTAAAATATATGAGCCCATATAAAACAATACTGCAGCAAGTAGTCTTAATTTAACTGACCCAACATCCAGGGATGAACCTGGTCTTTTGGAGACCCTGATCACAGATGGAATGCTGGCCACAACCCTATTGCCTTTGGACAGAAGTGGTTTTGTAGTAGAGATACTGACCCAAATAGGCCTTTTGTGCAGTGGGGAGCTGCAGTACAACTATAGCTTTGTGGGTATTCTGGGAAAGCTCTCTCTGCTTTAGATATTTCTGTATGCTGATGAAATAGGAAGGCAGTGGAAGTGCCAAATGATTTATGCCTATACTTCTTCCCTAAAACCTGAAGGTATCTTGCATACTGTGACTGTTCTTGATATCTTCTGCATTGAAATGATTCAGTTCTGAATAAAAAAATGATAAACCTAAAATACAGTAATTTCTATAGAAACCCAGTCAACTAGCTGTATGTTGTATGATGAATGTACTTCATCTGCCAGTCTAAAGGTGTGTGCTTGAGAGCCAGGAATATTACAGAAAAGCAGTTAGAACATTACTCTTAGGTAAATTATCCTGGCCTTTGGGTCCAGGATGGATTAGGATGGGGAAAAAAGCTGGAAAATGTTAGTTTTAAAAGACTATTTCATTAATTTTTGTAACTAAGTAGTGCAACAATAGACTACCAAGTCTGGAAACAGGAAGACTCCTTTTCATGAGTTCAAATGTGACCCTGGGCAAGTCACATTTCTGTTTGCCTCAGTTTCCTCATCTGTAAAATGAGCTGGAGAAGGAAATGACAAACCACTCCAGTATCCTGCCAAGAAAACTGCAAATAGACATGACTGAAAAAACAACAGAATTTCACTAATCCAGGCCTGAGAAAAATAGTCTAGGACAGGAAGGGAACCTTGAGGTCATTCATTCCTCACCCTTTGGTAGGATAACATGGAACTGGTTTGGGAAACAGCCTCAACAATATCCATAAAAACTCTACCTGTTTTAGCCTTCAAAATCAAGGGAGAGAGAGAGGACTCTATTTCCTTGATTTTCCATTTGCCAAGCACCAAGACAGACACAGTCAGAAGGGAGGGATGGAAGGGAGTTCAGAGGTCATCTATCCCAAACCATTATTTGATAGATGAGGACACTCCATGGCCCGGTCCCCAGGTCCTCCGACCCCCTAAATCCAGTGCTCTTCTCAACCCTCCCATTTTGCAAAGAGGAAACTAAGGTCCAGAGAAAGGGGAAGGGTGGAGGTCAGATTCAGGGGAGCTGCTCTGGGGTGAAAGAATTCACCTACACCTTCTCTGGAGCCAACGGCAGCTTTATGATGTGAAAGCTAAGCTAAACAAACTGGGGAGAACCCAGTTATTTGGGGGGGTTCTGCTTAGAGGTTTCAGAAGGATGATGCAGTTTTTGAGGTCTTTATGGGAGTTAAAGATTAAAGACAGGACATGACATGGGACCAGGGAGACAAAGGGAATTCTTTAAAGATTGAAGGACAGGGCAGGGGGCACAGCAGGAGAAGTCGGACGAGAAGGTCTTCGCGAACTCCGGGAAAGCGGCACCGTCCGCGTCCACATCACAAGGCGTGCCCAAGGTCACAGGTGCCAAGGACCTTGGGCATTTCTCGAGGGGGGAAGATGTGCCCTGACTCGGTTCATGGGGTTTCGGCCGCCAAGGAAGCCGGGGATCATTTCATGCCCGCCCTTCTCGGCCGGTGCGGGGAGCCGGGGTCCGGAGCGGGCACGAGACTTGCCCACAGGGACAAAGGTGGCAAGCGGTGGGTGCCGGCGCCCCGGCGCCCTGTCCGTGGAGTGGGCTGTGGTCGCAGGCGTGGCTTCCCGGAACGGAGCCGCGACCTTCTCCCCTCGCCCCTCCCCCCGCCCCCGCCCCTGTTCCACCTGTCGACCTCGGCAGTAACTAGAAAGAGTTGGGCCCTGGCCCCACCCCTGGGAGGGGCGGAGGCGAGGCCACGCCCACAGGAGCGCCCCGAGAACGAGGCCGGGGCGGGGGCGGGGGCGGGGGGAGGCCTCGAGCCGGAGCCGCAAAGGTGCCCCGGACCAACAGTTGTAGAGCCGTGCGGGGAGACCCGCGGAGCGCGCGGGGCCCTCCGAGAATGCCCTCTGTTTTCTGAGGGGCGGGACTCCGGGGCGGAAGTGACGTCGCTGGGCGGGGCAGGGAGCGACCTGCACCGGCTCGGCGTCGAGCGCCCTGACGGGCAGGCTAGAGCTGGCTGCAGGTGAGTGAGCCGGGCGCTTCTCCGTCCTCTCTCGGGTGCAGCGGGCTCAGGCCCAGGTGTCCCTTCTCCTCTCCTTCCCGGGGTTCCTGAGGGTCCCCGTTCTCCCCCGCTGGGGGTCCCGGCGTCCTCGCGTGCCCCGCCCCCCCCCGGACCCCCAGCGGCGGACCCGGCTCCGCGCCCCCCGGACCCCCAGCGGCGGACCCGGCTCCGCGCCCCCCGGACCCCCAGCGGCGGACCCGGCTCCGCGCCCCCCGGACCCCCAGCGGCGGACCCGGCTCCTCCCCCGGCCCGGGCGTGCGCGCGCGCTCCTTGGCCCCCGCCGCGGAGGCTCTCTCCAGCCCCCTGCGCACCTGTCGGACTCCGGGAGGTGGAGGCTGGGGTTTGGGGGGGATTCCTCTGGGATCCCCCAGAGAGGAGCCCTGCGCGTCCCCGCCCCGCCCCCTTCCCGCGGCGGAGCCCAGCCCCTGGCCCGCCGAGTTCTGCCTGGCACCGCCTTAGTCTCCTCTTTAAACAGAAATCCTGGCCCTGGGCGCCCTAGGTCCGTCCTAGGAGGGGGGTGTCCGCCGGGGTCTCCGTAAGCAGGCGGTGACTTGTCTGGGAAATGGCTATTCCCTGCCCCTCCCTCCCGGGCTAGAGTCGTGTCCGCTGTGGCAGCTATAACCTTCCCCAAGGCTGGGTCATCTGGGCATTGTGGCATCCAGGGTGGGCACCCGCAGCCTCCGGAACGCGTGAGGCCGTCTAGGTCCTCGGGGGCGGCCTTTGGGCTGAGTCTAGACTTTACGGAACAAATCCTTTCATTAAGTTTGAATGCAGTGCCGCACTCGAGGACCCAGAGGGCCACGTGTAGCCTGGGGGCCTCCCGGTCCCCCGGCCCCCCCCCCCCCCCCGCATTGATTTTGATTGTAAGATTGATTGGAATTCTTGGAGCTGCTAAAGGGAAGATTTCGATGTTGACAGAGGTGTTTGATCATGTGTCCTTTCTGGGCGGTTAGTCTGAATGGAAACTGTTTCAAGTATTTTAGTTTTATGAACCTTGTTTTAGAGTAAATATCTATGTTAAAGGTTTTTTGGGTTTTTTTTTTAAACTGAGCTCTTTGCAGTGAATCAAATTTATCAGTTCATCTTCTGCAAAGACACGGTATTGTTAGCAAAAGTTTGCTGATTTTGAGACGCTTGTAGAGAGGAATCATTTCTCATTCTTTTAAGCATTTCTTTCTTCTTCCCACCACTCCTAATAGTCAAGACAGGGATGAAAAAGATTGATTTTAATTTAAAATAAAAATAGATGAAGATGCAATTGTAGGAAGAATAATGGGCCTTAAAATTTGGGATAGGAAGCTTAATCCAAGTTCCTTTCTAAGTAAATCAAATAACTTGTAAAAGTGTCTCCTTGAAATCTCTTTCTTTGCTACTTTCCATAGGCATCTGTGACTTTCCTTATTTTAAAAAATAGTAAAAATAGTCTCAGATAGTGACTACAGTAGTGACTCATAAGTAAGTGATATAAGACCTTTACTTAAATTAAGATAACAGCATGTTAAACTTTACATTTCACTTGAAAGATGGATTTGCCCTTAATCCCTATAGTAAAAGCATTTGATGTAGAAGGGAAGTGATATATTATAGGGTAGAAAGAGCACTGGAGTGAGACTCAGGAAACATGGTTTAGAGCGTATATAGTCAAAAGGCTTAGTGAAGAAAAATATTAATATTTTGCTTTGCACTTCAGGCATAAGTCTGACAAAAAATTTTTTAAATTAATTTAACATCAAATTCAGGCATTTGTAGTTTAGAGTATAATATCCAAATTGACATAGGCCCATATTCCAATATCCCTCTACCCCAAGAAAATTTGAGGTAACCTTTTCAGAATCTCCAAAGGTCACATTATGTTCAAATAGGGGTTTGGAATCAACACACCAGAACGAGTTAATTAATCTTCAATTACAACCACTCCCTTCCTTCCTTTACCTATTCTTCTAGGATTGAAAGGAATTTTTCCTCCTCATGATCCATCTCTTGAGCCTTTCTGAACTGAGAAGAAGACACTTCCCCCAAGTGGGCCATTCTACCCTCTTGGGAATGGAGAAAGCCATGATCTTAATTAGACTAGAGCTACTTTTTATCCTAAGTTTGTTTTCTACCCAGAATCCATTTCCTGGAACCTCATTGTTCTTTAGTCTCTACCCACTTTCCTAAGGGAAAAGTTTAGAAATTGTTTTAGATTGAAGGAAATACTCTTTCTTAATATTTTCTATTGAATTAAAGAAGGAGGTTTTTTGTTTCCACTATGTGGGACTATTAATGTCCCAACCTCCCTAGGTAAAAGAGACCATTCTCTACCTCATTTCGTACCTAGCCTTAATCACTGAATGGGGGTTGCCTCAGTCAAACTGAGACCTATTTAAGATCTTAGCTTAAAAAGGCATCAGTTTCCCACTGCATCCAGGGCCATCTCCAGTTGTGCTGGTCTGTATCTTACCACTGGAACCAGATGACTGTAGAAGAGAAAGTTGAGGCTTGTGACTTTACGCAGCCCTCCCTCACTTAAATCCAATTCATTTGCATGTCATGGCATCACCTCCCTGATGTCATGGTCCTCTTTGAGAGTAAAGAACAGATAACAACAACCCAACCTACCTCATTATTTTTGTAGGGTTTGTGTGTGTATGTATTTTTTAAACTATTGGTTTTGTAAGTTATCATTATAGTGACCAGCTTAATAAACATAGACATGATATTGGAGGTGAGAGCAGAAATTGTTGGTAGTGCGGGAAATTACTTAGGGATAAAAAGAACCTTATTTTTCCTGGTTTTTTGGTTTGTTCGTCACAGAAACTACTCACAAGGCCCACAATCTCCTGAATTAAAAATCTAGCCTCCAACACTTACTAGCTATGTGACCACTTAAAAAAAAAAAATTCTTTGACTCGGTTTACCCAATTGTAAAATGGGATTCTAATATCACCTACCTCCCAGGGTTGTTGTGGAGATGAGAGATAATCATTGTAAAGCACTTATCATAATGCATGGCACATCATGTAAGTGTGAGCTATTATAGTTAATGATGTAAATTTTTTGCTGATCTTAAATGCTTTCGTCATAACATCCCTATGGGGAAAGCAGAACAAGGATTATTATTTCTATTTTACAGAGGAAGAGACGAGCTCACAGAGATGTAGGGACTTGTCCAAGGGACATAACTTGAGATGGAAGATTAGAATTTAAACTTCCCAGGACAAGGCCTCTTTCATTTTTGTGTTTCTATTCCCAAGGCCTGGCACCATGCCTTGCACTGAGTAGGTGGTTAATAAATGTTTATTGAATTGAATTGATTTGATTGAAGTAAAAAGATCAGAGAGTGAAATGATCAGATTCTGATTCCTTAAGACATTTGTACAGTAGACAATCAGCTTTAGAACCTGATATTTTTATGAGTTTATTCTGTGCAATGTTATAGCGTATTATTTAGTGCTTTAACCATAAACCTGAAATGGAGAGGAAGCTATCAAACAGTTGACCAGTTCATCTCCCCTGCCTTAGGATTGGCTTCATAAAATTGTTTCAGATAGGTATAATAGTTCCTCTTTCTGTTGTTCCTCTTTTTCTTCTCATAGGTTATTTTTTTTACTCCCATTTCCCCCTGTTTCACCCTGTTCATGCTGCTGGAAGTAATTGTGTGCCTTTTCTTAGAAGAGTAATCCAACTCACAGTGACATTTGACAGAGCAAGCCTTAGTAGCTGAATGAAACCTGATATCTAAAGATGATGTCACTACCTTACTTAAACCCTACTTAGATAATTAATAATTACTTTTAAAGTCAGCCTATTTGGAGCCATAGCTACTAGGTGACCTTTTTATCTTTTAACAAAGTGCTTTTGCTTTTGCTAGCTGGGAAACAAGATATATTATTTATTGTTCATCTATAACCTTAGGATTTCCCTGAAGACTTTCTCCATTAAAAAGATCATGCCCTTCCTCCAAACAGCTGTCATCTGTTTTTTATTTATATATTAGCACTTCTTTTCTTCCCTGTGAAAGTGAGGCTTCATTTGATGAAAACCACTTGATATTTCTTCTGAGAGAAGCAGAAGCAGTGGATCTATGCTCTGCTCAATGGCAGGTTGCATGATATAATAGAAAAAGTGGAGTCAAAGGACCACAGTTCACATTTGCCCCCTGAATTCTCTGAATTGCAATGTTGTGACCTTGGGCAAGTCACCTAACTCTCTGGGTCTCTGTAAAATGAGAGTTGAATTAGATGGATGGTCTCTGAGGCCCCTTCCTTGTCTAGAGCTGTAACCCTATGACAGGAGTGACAACCCCATAAATATTGAGTTGCCAAGGGTAGATGTATTAGGAAAGATGATAACTAAGCTGTGTGCAGCAGTAGAGAAATGAGAAGCAATGAATTTCAGACTTGGAGTGAGGAACTTCCTGCCTTGGTTTCCCACCTCAAATATTTACTAGTTATGTGATTTAGTGAGCCAGTTAGTCAGTATCTGTTATTGTGAAATCACAAGAGATAATGAATGTAAAAGTGGTTTGTGAACCTCCTGAAGTGAGCTAAGGTTTCCTTAGAAGAGCTAAGAACTCTCAAGGTTTTCGTAATAGGGAATTATAAAAAAGAGCACTTTCTTGGTTCTTTCTTAATGGATTCTCATTCATGTTGTACCCCCTAACTGTGGTTATATCCCAAGACCCTGTCCTGGATCTTTTCTCTCTAGATTCTCTTGCTTGGTGACCTCATTAGTTTCCATGGATTTAATTATCATCTCTATGCAAATGACTCCTAGATTCTCTTTCCTTATGTTTCAAAGTCTCTTAAGTTCCAGTCACAGATGAGCCTATTGGACATTTCAAACAAGATATTCCATAAGCATTTTACAGTTACCATACCCAAACCATAACTTACCTTTCTCTTCAAATTTAGCCCTTTTCTGAACTTATTTCTGTCAAAGGTATTGCTACTAGTCACCAAGGTTCAGAATCTCCCAGTATATTCTTCTCACTTTCTCTCTCTCACCCCATATATCCAGTTGCCAAACCTTTGTTGATTTGATTCTGCCTTTACAGCTTCACATCTTTCCTGTTTTCTACTTACCTAGCTGCCATCCCTAGTTATCACATCTTACTTGGATTATTGCAGTAGCCTCCTAATCGGTCCCACTTTCACCTCTAAGATCCCCTCTTTCAGTTTTTTATGTGGCCTTTCCCAGCATTTCTTGACCCAAGTTGCCATTGCCTTTCTTCTCTTCTTCCCGTCCCCTCATTGTATTTAATATGCTCTTATATGTAGCATGTAAGGTACTTGAGGGCAGGGACTATTTCATCTTTGTTTGCCCAGAACTTTGCACCGTGCTTGGCACATAGTAGTTGCTTAATAAATATTTGGTAGTTCTCTATAAATGACAGCTGTTGTTTACTTTAGGGCTCAGTCATCTCATCATAGATCTTATCTTTTTTTGTTTTAAACTCAGACTGCTGCTTTTAATTTATGAGAGGAAAAATATGAACAGTGATGATGAACTCTTGCTAAACCAAAACAGAATGTACTGTTTGGGTTCCAACAATATACACCCTTATTTTCCTTTGGAATGTTAATTGGCAGTTTAAACACTATTTTGCAGCTCTTCAGTTGTTCTTTATCCTTTATTATTCGACGTACTGCCCTGAATGGAATGGCTGTGCCTAGCCATTTGTAAAAAGTAGTCTCTGATTTGCCAGAGCAGTGTGTCAAGAAACACTCAGTTATCTAGTATGAAAGAATATTTTCCCAGGCTGGACTAGAGATCTCTTTGTTAGGTAGGGGTCCTGACATTTCTGTCCCAAACAAGATAATGGTTTTAAACAGGAGTGGGGGACCTGTGGCCTCTAGGTCACATGTGACTTTCTAGGTCCTTGGGTGTGGCCTTTTGATTAAGTCCAAGTTTTACAGAACAAATCCTTTTATTAAAATAATTTGTTCTATGAAGTTTGGATTCAGTCAAAGGACTGCACTTGAGGACCTAGAGGGCTACACGTGGCCTTGAGGCCACAAGTTTCCCACCCCTGAGTTAAGGAAAGGACCAAAAACCAAAAGGATTCTTTGTATTATCTCTTTGCAAAGTGTAAAGAATCATTTTATTTGAGGCAAAAGAAGTTTTAAGGATGGCCATTTTAAGGATGGCAGTTGTAACAATGACAGTGGTGGTGGTGACAGTGACCACTCAAAAAACTTAGATACGGTCATTCTGAAAAGAAAGATAGCCCATCCCCAGAGTGACCTGGAGGTGAGGGAGGGTGGCTTGTTATTTTCAAGGGAGCAGGGACTTCTGAAAACACTGCAAGGAGGAAGTATGGCCCTATTGAAAAAAAGTGTTTGGTATCAATTTTTTTTAATAAAAAAATGCCATTTCTTTCTCCAGTCCATTCCACTCCACAAATGAGGAAACTGTAGCAAATTGGGCAAAGTGACCTGCTCAGGGTCACACAGCTAGCAAGTGTCCAGGGCTGGACCTGAACCCAAGTTTTCCTAATTCCAGGCACCGTGCTCCCTCGAGTGCATCACCTAGCTGCCCTGAGTATCAATTCTAACAGTAGACATCTATAATGACACAGTCTTAGAAATTTAATACAACTCTTATAAAGAGTAAATCTTAGTCACAGGCTTACTTAAAAGCTCTTTAGAACTAGGTAGAACATGCAAAGCTCTATCTGATACATTTTTCCCCTTAGGTTTACAAACATGTCTCTTTAAGTTGAATAAAAAATCTTTCCTTTAAAGTTTTCACCAAAAGATCATTAATTCTTAGAACTTCATTGGGAATATTTGGAAAATATTAAGCTCATATAGCAAAGAGAATTGGAAACCAATTTTTAAAAAAATTAATTTATTGCCAGTTTTGAACAGTCACTTCCATAAGTTTTAAATTTTCTCCCCCTCCCTCCCCAAGATGGCATGCAATCTTATATGCTCTCTTACATTCTTATTAAACACATTTTCGCATTAGCCATGTTGCATAGAAGAATTAAAACGAATGGGAGAAACTATGAGAAAAACCAAAACAAAACATAACACAAGAGAAAATATGCTTCATTCTGTGTTCCGATTCTTTGGGAATATTTTAGGTCCTTGCATTGATGCGAAGAGCTAAGTCTATCAGAAACAGTCCTCACACCCTGTGTGGCAGTTACTGTGTATAATGTTCTGTTTCTGCTCATTTCACTCTACATCAGTTCATGTAAGTCTTTCCAGGTTTTTCTCAAATTTGACTGTTGGTCATTTCTTACAGCACAGTAGTATTCCATTACATTCATATACCATAACTTGCTCAGCCATTCCCCAATTGATGGACATTCCCTCGATTTCCAGTTCTTAATCCCCACAAAAAGAGCTGCTATAAATATTTTTGTACATGTGGCACCTTTTCCCATTTTTATGATCTCTTTGGGATACAAGCCCTGGAAGCAATATTGCTAGGTCAAAGGGTATGCACATTTTTATAGCCCTTTGGACATAGCTCCAAATTGTTCCAACAATAAATTAGGGTTCCAATTCTCCCACATCTTCTGCATCATTTATCATCTTCCTGTTTTGTCATGTTAGCCAATCTGATAGGTGTGATGTGTTACCTCAGAGTTGTTTTGATTTGCGTCTCTCTAATCAATAGTAATTTAGAGCATTTTTTCATATGATTATAGATAGCTTTAATTTTTTCCTGTGAAAACTGCCTGTTCATATCTTTTGAGAAACCACTTTTTATAACTGGTAAACTTGGGTTGTCTTGATGTTTGCCAAAATTAATGACCTCTTTAAATTTTTCTTTTAACTTACAAAATAAAGTTAGACATAGTTTTGCTGTTGTCTGGACCATAAAAATAGGGAAATCACTCTGTTGTCACCTGCCGAAAGAAATAATATTAGAATTTATTCCACTTACGGGACAGCACTAGAATGAATAAGTAGACTGTAGAGGATTGATGATTTCTGTTAAATAAAAAGTGGAACGCCCAAATTATTAGATGATGATAAAGCTCTTTTGAAGTCAGAGATGATGTTGTATTGAGCACAGTACTTTGATCATATAGCAGGTTCTTAATAAATATTTATGTCTCCTTTATCAATGGAGTATAGGCAAATGGTCAATTCTCCATCACTAGAAGACTTTAAATCTAGTCTACAAATTCAGAGTTCAGCCAGCTAACTTAATAGCCATAGCAACTTGGAAGGGGTAGTCTGAATTTCATTAGCTGACTTCTGAGATCCCTTGTAATATTAAGATTCACTGATCGCCTGACATTTATAGTACAAAGTGCCCATTGGAATTACACAGAGCTGATATAAATAGCTTTTTTCTCTTTGTGTTTTTATATTACAAATATTTCATTGTGGCTTAGAGGGCAAAAATTTTCTAAAAATGTTTATTTTTCTATGTCTGAATAACTAGTGATAGTATCTGTCTTTTCCAAAGAAACAGGTTTACAAGTGGTGAGTGTTCCCTCTTCAGATGGTAAGGAAGCCACACAAAAGTGTACTGAATGGATGTTTAGGGAAGAAGGTAAGAAATTTAATTTTATAGATGCAATTAAGGCAAGGTCACATAATTGAACAGTCTTCATTTCTTTTTTTAAAAACATTTTTATTTAGCTAGTTAAATATTTTTCAACTATGTATAAAATTTTTTAACATTCATTTTAAAAAATTTTGAGTTCTAAATTCTCTCTCCCTGAAATCCTTGAGAAGGAAAGCAATATGATCACTGCTTATATTTATAAAGTCATATAAAACATATTTCCGTATTAGCCATGTTGCACAAGAAAACACACACAAAAAGGAAATTTTTTTAAAAAAAAAGTATGCTTCAGCCTGTATTCAGGGTTCTCTCTCTGGAGGTGGGGTAGCACTTTTCACCATGGGTCCTTTAGAATGGTTTTGGATTATTGTTTTGATCAGAGTAAGTCACAGTTGATCATCCTTACAATGTTGCTGTTAATTGAGTACAGTGTTCTGGTTCTGCTTACTTCGTTTTGCATCTGTTCATATAAGTCTTTCTAGGTTTTCCACAAATCATCTTGCTCATTGTTTCATATAGCATAGTCGTATTTCATTATAATTCATATACCATGACTTGTTCAGCCATTCCCCAATTGATGCTGTAAATATTTTTGTGCACAAAGGTCATTTCCCCTTTTCTTTGATTTCTTTGGGATCCAGATCTACTCCTATGAATCACCTTCATTTCTGAGCTGATAAGCCAGATAACCAATAATGGTTGGTTAATAATAACACTCCTAGAGTTTTCTGGAAGAGTAAGACACGTTTTGATCAAACACAATGTCTTTTTTAGTTGAATGTCCACAATGCTTTGTGTTATCCAGAGCATAGATATTGGCGATGCTCAGCACAACCTAGACAAAATATAGAGGAAAAAATAGAGGTGATAACATAAGACAGTGTTAGTGGAGCAGTGTTGCCTTCATTTTTAAAACAGATTTTCTTTCTTTCTACCCTACACATTCCCTTCCCTTCTTCCCCAAAGAGAACTTGGCAAGAAGATGGAATTGGTCAACAGAACATTTCTCTTTAATAGGAATAAGATTAGTTATTTTAAGTTCCCTAACCTAAGACAGCATTACCAGAGATGTTCCAGTGGAACCCTGGGGGAATCATTTTTTAGAAAAGTAGGGAGGATTTGGAATTAGGTTAAAAAAACAAAAGGAAAAATCCCGTATGTATAAATTTTCTGTGCTAGCATTTTTGGCAGCAACTTTGCTAGATTGGGGAATGGTTAAACAAATTGTGGTATGTGAATATAATAAATATTACTTTACCATAAGAAACTATTAATATGACAAACTCAGAGAATCATGGGAAAACTAATGCTAAAGTTAGAAAGGACCTCAGACCTGATTCATCTGAGGAATCTGATGATCAAGAAATCAGTCAAGTAACATTTACATAGTGCTCCAAGATTTGCAAAATACACACATTATTTCATTTGGTCTTCACAACAACCTGGGGAAATAGGTGTCATTATCTCCATTTTGTGATTGAGGAAACTAAGGCAAACAGAGGTTAAGTGACTTGCCCAGGGACACACAGCTACTAAGTGTCTGAGACTGGATTTGAATCAGTTCTGCTTCCAGGTCCAGTAGTCTGTTCACTGTGCCATCTAGCTGCTGTGTAAGTAGCATTTTTATCTACCATGTGCCAGGCACCATGTGCTAGGAATACAAAGAAAGGCAGAAGACTGTCCCTGCTTTTCTAAGCACTCACAATGTAAGAGACAACATTCAAACAGCTATGTAAAGAGGTTGTTTGGGTAAATCGGAGATAATCTCAGAGGAAAGACATTAAGATTAAGGAAGAGGGGGAAGGACTTCTGTAGAAGATTAGATGTTAGCTGAGACTTACAGGAACCAGGGAAGCCAAGAGAGGAAGGTAAAGGAGAAAGTTCCAGGAAAATAGAGTATCTTGTGTCCTGCTATTAAAAGAGCTGCTGTAAATATTTTTTCTACCTCTGGGTTGTTTCCCCTTTTCCTTTAATCTCTTTGGCAGAGGGAAAAGGAGAGAGGAAGTAGGGAAAGATAAATAGACCTAATAATGTTATATAGCTGGGTCATTGGGTGTGCACAGTTTAATAGCTTTTTGGACAGTTTCAAATTGCTCTCCAGAATGGCTGGTCCAGTTCACACCCACAGTGCATTACTGTTCCTGTTTTCCCATAGCCCCACCAACATTTGTCACTTTCCTCTTTTGTCATCTTTGCCAGTCTGATAAGTTTGAGGTGGAACCTGAGAGTTGCTTTATTTTGCGTTTCTTTATTAGTGATTTGATGTATTTCTTCATTACTTGGTTTTCTTCCTTTGAAGAATATAGGTTCTGACATTTATCTTTTGGAGAATAGTTATTATTTAAAAAAATTTTTTTTATCATTGTCTTTTTTTTTTCCATTGCCAGAATTTTCTCCGGTGTATCTCTTCCTTCCCATTCCAGAAAGCAAATATTTTTAAAGAATAAAATGAAAAGAAAAAAATCAACAAAACTGACCAATACATTGAAAAGTCTAAAAATATTTGCAATATACCATGCTCATAGACCTCTCATCTCTGTAAAGGGGGGGACTATCTTTTTATATCTCATCTTTGGAACCAGAATAACTCTTACTCTTTTAATTCTGGTTCAGTTGTTTCTATATCTTGGATCAGAGAGACTTGCTGCAAAGGATTTTTTTCTCTGGCCAATATACTAAGTAAACGCTAAACCTTTTAAATATTTTTGTTAGTGTTTTTCTAATGACCCACACTATATAAATTAGAGTATTAGCAGCAGAAAAAAAGAAAATATGCATCAGGTTTAGCTAAGAATCAACAAACATTTTTGTTCTGATTTTGTTATATAATCTTGAAGTGACTGGCTTTACTTTAATTTTACCATTCAGCTTTTTTTAGTTCAAAATTAGTTTCTTTTAATTCAGTTTTATTTTATTTTCAGTTTTGAATTCTCTCCTTCCCTCCTCCCTCTCTCTCACCCATTGAGAAGGCAAGAAAAACAACTCTCATTACAAATATGTATAATCGTGCAAAACAAATTCCTGCATTAGCAATGTCCGAAGAGAAAGAAAGAAAATAAGCATCCACTCTGCCCTCTGAGTCCATAAGCTTTCTATCTAAAGTGAGTTGCATGTTTCATTATGAGTCTTTCGGAGTTGTGGTTTGTCGTTTCATTGATCAGTGTCCCTAAGTCTTTCAGAGTTGATTGATGATCTTTGCAGAATATTGTTGTTACATACATTGTTCTCCTGGTTCTGCTTACTTTATAGTGCATCATTTCATATAGATCTTCCCAGGTTTTTCTGAAACCATCCCTTCACCATTTCTTAAAATAGTATTGCATCATATTCATATACCATAACTTGTTTAGCCGTTCTCCAATGATGAGCATTTCCTCCTTTCCAATTCTTTTGCCACAACAAAATGCTGCTAAAACTATTTTTGTTCATAAGGGTCCCTTCCCTCTTTCTTTGATCTCTTTTGGAGTTATGAAAGTATTACCACTATATCTGAGTCAAAGATTATGCACAGTTTGTTAGCTTAAATTTAAATATTTTAACATTTTATTGCTTTCCAGAATAATTGTACTAGTTCACAGTTCCACCAACAGTGTATTCAAAGTACCTATTTTTCCATAGCTCCCATAGCATTCATTATTTTCCATTTTTGTCTACTTAGCCAATCTGATGAGTGAGATAATATCTCAAAGTTGTTTTAATTTTCATTTACCTGATTATTAGTGGTTGAGAGAATTTTTTAATATGGCTTAGCTTTTTCTCTCTGACAACCAGCACCTATTTGTGTTTTGACTATTTACCAACTGGATAATGGCTCTTATTCTTATAAATCTGACTCAGTTCTTTCCTTTGTATCTTAGAAGTGAGATCTTGATCTGAAAGACTGCTTCAAAGTCTCTTGCTGTTTGCAGGAGTTTCTTCTTGCTGCTTGTTTGCTGTTTTTCCTCTAGTCAGTATTCTAAATCCCAAACCTTTTAAATATTTTTGGTTGGGGTCTTTTTAATGACCCACACCTTATAAATTGGGGTATTAGCTACAGAAGAAAGCATGTGTCAGGTTTTGCCAAGAATCAGCAAACTTTTTTGTTACTTGAGCATGAAGTGACTGATGTTTGCTTTGATTTTTACCTTTCAAATTGTTAACGTTTATTGATAATTAATAACTTCAAGAATGCGGATATCAAGAGATACCCTATGGAAAATAACGATAAACTTTCAGGAGGGATTTCTGATTGATAGTTATAAATAGAGTAACAAACATATTTTGATAATTTTTTTTAAACATTTGAAATGAAAATTAAAAGCCTTTCAGCTTTGTATATTAGTTTGTGAAAAGAGTGCCTTAAAAGTTTCCATGTCAGGGTAACCTTGTCAAGTGAAATCAAACCTGTGCTGAAATTTGACTTTTTCCTTTCTTCTACAAATGTTTTCAGTAATTTTATAAGTGATACCACTGTAGATACCTCTGTCTCATCCAGAAATAACAGAAAGAAAGTAAGTGTGATAGTTTCAAGTGACATCAGGTAACCATTTTTGAAATAGTGAAGCACAGATATCTGTCACGTGGCTTTTGGCTTTTCTTTTGGTTGGTTTTCAAGTTATATAATATGGGCATAATGCCGTCTATGCTCGGTCTCTGAAGAGCTACTCTATAACCAGGTAACTTTGTATTAAGTTGCTTTTCCCTACCTCCCAGTACCTAGAGTCTCTCTCATGCCTATCATTTTCAGTTTTTGTGACTGTGAGAGTCACACTTCTGCAGCCTGTCGAACCTCCTCACCCCTACAGTAAACTGGAAGTGCCCTCTTTGTGTTCCCCTCATACTGTGTGCAGTGAGTGTTGTTTTTTTTTTTCATAAATGGTTGTTGAATTAATGGTAGCTTTTGACCATGTGCTAACCAGGGCCTTTAAGTGCTGAACATCAGTAAATAAGCATTTCTAAAGTACATATATTATTTTATGTTACCTGTCTTTTTTTGTTGTTAGGGTTTTTTAGGACATCTTTGGATATAGCTTTCTTACCACTCGTCTATTTCTGTTTAATGCTCCTTGGAATCTGTATGATATGCCATTAGTATTCCCAGTTTTGCCTCCTCTATATTCTGAGTCAATTTGCTTTATTACCTGATATATCTAATGTTTCTGGGGCTGAAATTTTCGCATCTAAGCCTCTTAAAAGTATTATATAGATGGTGATTTTTTTTTTCAAATTTTAGATTTTTAAAAAATATATAATTTATTTATTTTCAGTTCTTAACATTCACTTCCACAAGAATTTGAATTCAAAATTTTCTCCCCATCTCTCCCCATCCCCCACCCCAGGACATCATGCACCCCATCCACCCCTTCCTCCAATCTGCCTTCCCTTCTATTATCCATCCTTCTTCCATCTTCCTTCCCCTCTATTTTCCTGTAGGGCAGAATAGATTTCTATACTCCATTGC
>CM053769.1:42733857-42758012 GCA_028658325.1 Potorous gilbertii | reverse complement strand
CACATTTCCCTCTATTCTATCCTGCCCTTTATTTATTCCATTCTCTCCCTTGACCTGTCCTCCCACAATAGTGTTTGCTTCTAATTAGCCCTTTCCCCAATTTGTTGTCCCTTCTATTATCTCCCCTCTCCTATCCCTTTTCCTCCTTGCCTTCCTGCAGGGTCAAATAGATTTCCATATCCAATTGAGTGTGAGTTATTCCCTCCTTAAGCCAAATCTCATGAGAGTAAGGCTCAATTATTCCTTTCATCTCTCCCCTCTTCCCCTCCATTGGAAAAGTTCTTTCTTCCCTCTTTTATGTGAGATGATTTGCTATATTCTATCACTCCCTTTCTCTTATTCCTAGTACATTCCATTCAACAGTAAATTTTTTTTAAGGTATTCTCCCTTCATATTCAGCTCACCCTGTGCCCTGTATTTGTGTATATATATAATACATATATATGTATATATATACATATATACATATATCCAAGTACATATACCTTCACATATATAATATATACATACATACTCATACCCACCTACATATTCCCTCTAACTACCCTAATACTGAAAAAGGTCTCATGAGTTACAAATAACCTCTTTCCATATAGGAATGTAAACAGTTCAACTTTAATGAGATCCTTAAGTCTTCTCTTTCTTGTTTACCTTTTCATGTTTCTCTTGATTCTTGTATTTGAAAGTCAAATTTTCTGTACAGCTCTGGTCTTTTCAACAAGAATGCTTTGAAGTCCTCTATTTCATTGAAATTCCATTTCTTCCCGCAAATATTATATTCAGTTTTACTGGGTAGGTGATTCTTGGTTTTAATCCTATCTTCTTTGACCTCTAGAATGTCATAGTCCAAGCCCTTTTATTCCTTAGTGTAGAAGCTGCTAAATCCTGTGTCATCCTGATTGTATTTCCACAATACTTGAATTTGTTTCTTACTGAATGCTTGTAATAATTTTCTCTTTGCCCTGGGGACTCTGGAATTTGGCTACAATATTCCTAGAAGTTTTCCTTTTGGGGTCTCTTTCAGGAGGTGAACAGTGAATTCTTTCCATTTCTGTTTTACCCTCTGGTTCTAGAATATGAGGGCAGTTTTCCTTGATAATTTCTTGGAAGATGATGTCTAAGCTCTTTTTTTGATCATGGTTTTCAGGTAGACCCATAATTTTTAAATTATCTCTCCTGGATCTGTTTCTCAGTTCAGTTGTTTTTCCAACGAGATATTTCATATTGTTTTCTATTTTTTCATTCTTTTGGTTTTGTTTTGTGATTTCTTGGTTTCTCATAAAGTCATTAGCTTCCATCTGCTCCATTCTAATTTTTAAAGAACTATTTTCTTCAGTGAGCTTTTGAACCACCTTTTCCATTTGGCCAATTCTGTTTTTTAAAGCATTCTTCTCCTCATTGACTTTTTGGACCTCTCTTGCCATTTGGGTTAGTCTATTTTTAAAGGTGTTATTTTCTTCAGCATTTTTTGGGTCTCCTTTGGCAAGCTGTTGACTTGCTTTTCATGATTTTCTTGCATCTCTCTCATTTCTCTTCCCAATTTTTCCTCCACCTCTCTTGCTTGATTTTCAAAACCCTTTTTGAGCTCTTCCATGGCCTGAGACCATTGCATATTTATTTTGGAGGTTTTGGATGTAGAAGCCTTGACTTTTATGTCCTCTGATGGTATACTTTCTTCTTCTTTATCTGAAAGGATGGAAGAAAATATCTGTTCACCAAGAAAGTAACCTTCTACAGTCTTATTTTTTTTCCTTTTTTTGGGCATTTTCCCAGCCAGTTACTTGACTTTTGAGCCCTTTGTCAAGTGGAGAATATACTTTGGGGACCTGTAAGTTCTTAGTTCCTCCAAGGTGACACCATCATGGGAGAGGAGTTTACTCCTCTCCCTGGCTTGTGCTGTGGTCTGTAAGCAGGCTTCCCTCTCCAGAGCCTCTACTAGCTCCACCACACCAGAGCTCCTCCTCACCCCAGGACTGCCACTCAGAACTGAGACCCAGATCAGCCGCTTGATTCCTCCATGGTCTTTAGGCCAAGGGCTCCAAAAGTGGATGCTGCTGCCACAGTGGCTGCCACCACCTTGGGGCCAGGGCTGGGACCAGACCCAGCTCCCTTGTCACTCAGGTAAAAGAGATTTCCTTTGAAGCGCTCTTTGGCATTTGTGGTTGAGAAATCTGGGAACCACAACTGCTACCTGTGATTCTGTATCCTGAAGGCTGCTCCAGTTCTATCCCTGCCATGCCACGAGGCCAAGGCTGGGCTGTACTCTGCTTTGAGTTCCATGTAATAGACCTTTCCTGTCGGCCTTCCAGGCTGTCTTGGGCTGGGAATCTCTTTCACTCTGTCATTCTGTGACTTCTGCTGCTCTAGAATTTTAGAGTTATTTTTTGCAAGTATTTTATGGGCTATGAGGGTAGAGCTAGGAGGTCCATTCTTCTACTCTACCGTCTTGGCTGTGCCCCCCCCCAACAGTGATTTATTTTCAAAAACATCTGATTTCCTATAAGCAGTTAATCTCCAGTTCTTTCATCATTAGGTTAGTATTCAAATAAAACAGCTTTTACATAATACTTTCTCTTTTTGATAATATCTTCATTATCTATCTACCTGTCTAACAAGGTTATTGAGATAAAAGCCTTCAGTCTTTATTCTTTATACTTATGCCTCTCTTGCCATAGGTAGTTTAATTTATACTAATGCATCTTCAGATTGGTGGTTGGTTTAGGCCATGAGACTCTTTCTTTAAGGAAAAATCAAGCATTCCTCATCTGTACCTCCTGTTGAGTATGGAAACATTGATGATACTTAGTGTGGGAGCCTTGAACCTCTTCCATAGAGGAGAGTTACAGCATTAGTAAGTCACTTAATCTCTCATCTATTTTCTGTTAGGCAGTTTTTTGTTTTTATTTTTTAATCTCTAATCACACTGGGACAAAAGTCTTTGATCCCTAGTAACATCTGAAACAAACAAAAAAAAATTGACCAGGGTAATGTGGCTGTTGACTGGTGGGGAATCATGTGCTTGTGTTTGTTTGTCCTGTTCTCCTAAGGCTATGTGATGGAACATGATAAATGAATGTTTTCATATCCTGCTAGCAGTAAATACTCCAATCTGAGCCATTTCTTTCTGCTCTAGAAGCTTATGCACATTGGCTTTTGTACAGTCTCCTGTAAAAAGCAGTATAACACAATGGGAAAACAACTACTTTCTTGACTACTTTGTGGCTCTTGTCAGGTTTCTTACAGATTCCTGCTGCCTTTATTGTCCCTGTTAACTGTGTATTGCCTTGTGTTGTTTACCAGTTCCCAGCAGTGTGTGCCAGTCACAGGTCTTGGCTCCATTGGTGGTACCTTTAGCTGTGTTACCTTCAGCAAGTTCCATGGCCTGGGTTTTCATTTCTTCTACTCTAAAATGAGATGTCTGGATTAGTGGTCTGCAAAAATGTGTCTGTTCCAGCCCTGATGTTCTGCCATCTCTAGATTCTAGATCTTGTGTCCCTTATGAGGTTGTAAGTTCTGTAAGGTCAGGGATGGTGTCGTGTGCATCTTTGGCAAGCTTTTATTTTCTACTTAGTACTGGCCACATAGGCTACACAGAGGATACCTGATACTGAATTGAAAATTCTTTGGACCTAATTTTTGTAGTAGAGAGAGTGCTGGAGTTGGACTCAGAAATGCCTGGCTTTGAAACTGACATGATAGTCGTGTGACCCTGGGTTCACTTAACCTTTCAGGGCCTCAGGTTCTCCATCTGTAAAATGTAGAAATTGGACTCAGGGCCCCCAAGGTCTCTTCCAAGCGCTTAATCAATGGTCCTTTAGTATAGAAGTGAAGAATGATAAAAAAAAAAATTGATTAATGCCCAGGATTTCAGTGCTTTGTAGATATTTTTAACTATATATTTTATGACCAGGAGTGAACATAGGCATAATTATGAACAAGGTAGAGCTATTTTAGGACCCATTTCTTCTTTTAAAGTTCCTTATCCTCAAGTTGTTGTTTCTGACTCTTTTTGATCTTTTCTTTGAGATACTGGAGTGATTTGCCATTTCCTTCTCCAGTTCATTTTACAGATGATGAAACTGAGGCAGACAGGTTTAAGTGACTTGCCCAGGGTCACACAGCTAAGAAGTATGTTGTCTGAGGTTGGATTTGAGCTCAGGTCTTCCTGATTCCTGGCCCTGTGCTCTGTCCACTGTGCCACCTAGCTGCCCTAGTTCAGGTGCCCAATACAGGTCTTCTCTGAATGAGAAAATACGGTAAATTCTTTCATATCAGTGATTTGATGTTCAGAGTGCTGTAGTGAGTAGAACTGTTAAATTTGGAGTCAGGACACCTGAGATTAAATGTTGCTCTTGACACTTACCAACTCGATAGTATTGAATAGGTCATTTAATCTCTTAGAACCTCAGTCCCCTCATTTGAAAGATGGGAATAATGGTACTTGTACTGCAGACTTCATAAAGTGGTTTGTGAGGAAAGCACTTGGTAAATGAAAGTGAGTAGTTGTGTGACCTTGATGAGGTCACTCGTAGGGCCCCAGGTTCTTCATCTATAAAAGGAGGGGGTTGGACCAATTGAACTCTGTAGTGCTCCTTACTGTTGATTGTGATGTTGTTTTACTACTTTCTCAAGAATATTTGTATTTTTAAAGTAGGTTTAAAATCATATGTTGGTATGTTTTATGATATATCTGATATTAGTACAGTAGGACAATTATTTTTATTTTTTTCCACTTAATAGTGTTTTATTTTTTCCAATTAAATGTAAAGATAATTTTCAACATTCACTTTTAAAAGATTTTGAGTTACAGATTTTTTTCTCTCTCCCCCCAAGACAGAAAACAGTCTGATATAGGCTATACATGTGTAATCATATTAAACATTTCCACAGTAGTCATATTGTGAAAGAAGAATCAAAAGAGGAAAACCACAAGAAAGGGGAAAAAAAGAGGATAAAATCTACATTCAGACTCCATAGAGGGTAGCATTTTCCATCATGAGTCATTTGGAATTGTCTCTTATCATTATACTGCTGAGAAGGGCTAAGTCTGTCAAAGTTAGTCAGTGCACAGTATTGCTATTAACTGTGTACAGTGTTCTCCTGGTTCTGCTCATTTCACTTTACATCAGTTCATCTAAGTCTTTCCAGGTTTTCCTGAAATCTCAAAAGGAATAGATGCTAAGGAGGCAATTTTAAATATCAATGTTAGATGTTTTTGGATTAGGAATTTGTGTGTTTTATAGCAGCAAAATTGACTTTGCCTTATATTCTGTCTGTATGTCTCAGTAAAATATGACTTTGCCCAATTTGAGAATTATTTACAGTAGCTTACAGATCGTACTAGTCGAGAGTTCAAAGGTGTGGCCTGTGGGAAAATGTGACCCTCAGGTTACTACAGTTAGGGTGGAGGCCTGTTGTGTGCATACTTTCTCTTTAGAGCACAGAGAATAGTTCCAGAAGAGTTCATTTCACACCTTACGGAGCTGGTTACAATTGAGCCAAATACAACTGTGCCACAGGTTAGAGGGTGAAAAAGGAATTCCATAGAAGCTGGGGTTAAAAATTTGCAATAGCCTATCATGAGAAAACCTAACCTGATACTTTGATGTAGACTCTTAATAGGAATTCTGCTTATAAAGAGTTTCTCTGAAAGACATTGACAAATGGTTATTCAGACCTTATTGTCACTGTGTACAGAGCATATAAAACTGGATGCGTAGATATTGACACTAATCAAATAAAATCCAGTGTCCTGCCTCTTTAAGCTTGCCTTATGGTACTGATGCTTAGAACCTTAAGCGTCATGGAATGAGATTGAATCCAGAAACGGGAAACGAGACCCAAAGCTGGATTTGCTAAAATGTAAGACCTAGATTTGACTTACATCAGTTAAGATATGTTAAGTGATCTTGTTTAGAGTTAAAAGATTTTCATTCTAGTAATCTAAATTACGAAACTAATTTCTGAATTTTTAAGTTACAATTTTTTATTTCATCAACTTTTTTCTCATTATAGAATCACATTTATATAATGTTTTCTTCAACATATATACATAGGAAATTATCTAAATGAATTAGAATCTCAAATGTTAGTACCAAAATTTAAAAAAATGACTGCCAATGTCATGAACCTGTTTTCTTAAATTGAAGATTTCTCTAACAGCACTTTTTTTTGTGGTGAATTAAAATAGATGCTTATCACTTGGGAAATGATTAAACAAATTGTGGTACATGAACATAATGCTATAATACTTCACCATAATATAAATAATTTAGAGAAGCATGGGAAGTCATATGTGATACAAAGTTAAGTCAATCAGGAAAACAATATATACACAATTACTCAGAGTAAATGATGGGGGCTCAGGACCCTGAATGCTGTGTAATTATAATGTCCAAGGTTAGCCTCAACAAAGAGATGAGAAAATGCATCTCTCTCCTTGCCAAGGTGGGAGCTTGAAGGTATAGAATATTTCAAATAATGCTGTATGTGGTTGATGTGACCTAATGGTTTACTGGACTGCCTCTTTTTCTCTCTTTTAAAAAAAATTATCTGTGGAGTAAGGGATGAGTAAGGGAACCGTCTAGACATGAAGATAATATAGAAATAAGGGATTAATTAAACATTTAAAAATTATGAATTCACCTTTTAGTGTGATCATTTTATTCAAAGAAAGGGTGCTTCCTTCCCCTCTTCCCGGCCCCTCAAAAAACCAAAAATATTCTTGGGTTTAGGAATCAAAATTTTGCTGGGTTTTTTTTTTCATCTTTGCCAAATAGTTGAGTTTGTTTCATGGAAAATAAAATTTCACCGTGCACTTTTGAGCAAATTGTCCTAATTTTGACCAGAATTTCAGACAGACCAAACATATGGTATAAGGAAAGAAGACATCCATTTTCTGCTTGGGCTGAGGGCCATATTTTCATCTAACTAACTATATTCTAAAAGTCTTTTTTTTTTTTCCTTTAGTACTCTTGATGTACTCCTACTTTGTTCTATCAGCAGAAAATACTGGGGAGGTTGGTAAAGTGAGCTTTTTCTGGGTAAAATTTAGGAATTTGGCCTTTGAAACATTAGACTCTTGAACTCCTTGAATTTGAAATGATTTTGTTACCTTAGTAGTCTGAAGAGCCAAGGATCACAGTTCTTAATAAACAGTCTCAAATGAGCTCATGTATGTGCAACAGCCTGCAAACTTTGAAGTTCTATGTAAACATCAGTTATAGATTCTTGACCTCAGACCTTTTTTTGATAAATATTTACAACAAATATATTTTACCCATTTTTTCTTTTTAATTCTGTAGGTTTTGATTTACATTGTATTGAAGAGCTAACTTCAAAATCAGGTCAAACCTGGCCTTAGATCCCATTTTCACATCTGTCTGTGTGACCCTGGTCAAGTCACTGGCCAGTGCTCAAGGCCAGTGGTGTCAAACTCAAAGAAAGGGATCCCTGCAGGTTGCATACTGTCTTAGAGAAACACAAATAAACATTGTGTTGTACTGTATTTAGTTTGTTACATATTTCCCTGTTACATTTTAATCTGATTGGGGCTGCAGGGAGCAGGGAGTTTTGGGGGTTACAAGCTGCTCTAGACAATAGCCTGCACATTGGAGGGAATGTCCTCCCCTGAGTTCCCTACATTAATGGAATTATAAATTCACTTCCTAATCCCTGTAAATAAATCCTTTTTTTCCTTCTTCTATTTGTTTAACAAAAATGTTCCATTTGACACATTTTTTTTCTTTTTTTCTTTTCCAGGAAGCATAGTACAGTGAATAGAGTGCCAGAGGTAGGGAGTCATGAAGCCCAGGGGTCAAACCCTGCCTTCAAAATTTACTATAATCTAATCCTGGATAAAGCATTTCTCTTCTTAGAGCCTTTGTCTCCTCATCTGTAAAATGAGGATTGAAAAACCTATCATATCTACTACCTCATCTGACTGTGAGACTCAGCTGAAGCAGTCTGTAAAGCTAAATGTCACATGCTATTATTGGAGAATTTATAGCTTCACTTATAGCTTCACAACTTTTCTTTAACAGTTTTATCAGAAAGATACACTTTTAAGATTCTTTCAGTTGTTAACCTGAATTTAGTAAAAAAACAAAACAAAACAAAACCACTCTAAACAGAGTACTCTGTCTTAAATTAATATGCCAGTTGTTGAGTCATTTTTAGTCCTGTCCAACTCATCATGACCCCACCAGGAGTTTGCTTGGCAGAGATACTGCAGTGGGTGCCATTTCCTTCTCCTGCTCATTTTACAGATAAGGAAATTGGGGCAAACAGGATTAAGTGACTTACCCACGGTCATACAGCTAGTAAATGCCTGAGGCTAGATTTGAACTCAGGAAGATGAGTCTTCTGACTCGAGGCCCTGTGCTCTAGCCACTCTGCCATTTACCTGCCCTAATTTACTTGTAGATTTTTTAAATCTAACTTCCCCTTTACCTCACTTAGGAGATTAATCTGTCTTTTCTCCTTTCCTCTTTCCCACCCTTCCTCACTAGTTAGTTCAGTCTTCTGGAATATTTTGTGATTTAGGCAACACCATACTTTGAGAGTCTTCCCAGTATTAGTAGCTGGCCTATCTTGATTGTAGAAGTATGATTTGTTTTAAGTACTCTCTTTTTTTTTTTGGCTAGCAGGGCCTTTCAGGTTTCATTAAATGCATACTTTGCAAATTTTTCAAAAAGTCTGTTTTTGACATAAAACAGCATACTTTGTCTTGCTGGGCATTGGGTTTGTGGACATGTGATTTTAACTTTGTATATGTTATGTTCCAGTTTCTCTTCTTATCTCTTGAAGTCCGCTGTGATCCTTATAATTGTTTCTTCCTAAGTAATTTCTGACTTTTCCTCTGGAAGTTGATAGTATCTCTATGGTAGAGGTTATGGTGTCTCAGAGTATAAAACCTTGGCTTTTTCCTTGTATGCTTGTATGAAAGCATCTATGGATGCTCTCTGGTTTTAAAACCTAACTTGTTTCTTCTAATTCTGGAAAGTTTTCTTTGAAAATTTCCTAGAATATTGGCTTCAGACTATTTTTGCTTTTTTAATTTTCTGAGATTTCTACATCTAGACTTTTCCTGTCCTCCAAAGCTAGGACCAATCAGTTGATTATGCATGTTTAGATAATTTAGCATTTCTTGGTGGGGGATGTCTGTAGTTGGTCTTTGCTTTTAATTGTTTTCTGCTGTATAATCAGGACTATTGTTGGTTAGTTTCTGTCTTCTAGTTTTTATATTACATTTCTGTATTGGTCTTTTCTTTATTTCCTTCCAATTTTTAAAAAAACATCTATTAATGTTAACTTGTATTTTTTTTTTTTACTAAAGCTTTTGTTTGACCTTATTGGTATTAAAGGGCACATTCAGTGAAGTTGAGGACATCTCTTGAGGATAAACACTTTGTTTCTTTTTCCATCTGCATTACTTCTGGTATTTTATCTGATTCTGCCCCTTGGTAGTATTCTTTAATTGAATCATTGTTCTTTTTTCACTTAATTAATTTCCTGACTTGTTTTTATTTTCTTGTTATTTTAAGTTTTTTTCTTCTTTGGTATTTCTCTTTGATGTGTTTTGAGGGGTCAGTGAGGAACATGACCGTCTTCAAACCTCTCACTATGTAACATCTGAACTGACCAGCTTCCTAGCTCATAGGATCATGGATCCAAAGCAGAAAGCAACCCCATAATTTTACAGACAAGGAAACTAAACTCCTACAAGGTTTAGTGAGTTATCCAAGGTCATGAATAGACAGTCATTTCGGAAGTGATCTTTGGCTTCATAGCCAGTGTTAGAAACAGCAAGGAAGGCAATTGGACTGTTGTTTAGAGTGCAAGAAAGGGATAAGGTTTGACTGAGGCTGGAAAAATCTGGATAGGGGCCAGAATGTAAAGAACTTTAGAAATTAAACATAGAAGCTTATATTTGATTTCCCAGATGCGGTAGCAAACTTGGAAGTTTATCGAGTACAGAAGTGAAGTGGTCAGATTTGTACTGAAGGGAAATCATTTTGATATCTTTGATAGGAGACGTTATGAGGCTGCTGCAGAAATGGCAGAGAATGAGCAGAGCTCAGAAGAGCGACAGTACATTCCCATCTGCAGAGAGAGACTGGGAAGTTCACAAGTGTCACACATTTCAGACTTGTTCAGTGTTTTGATCAGTTAATACCAATTTTTTTCCTCTTTTTTAAAAAATATTATTTGTTATATAGGTTGACTCTCTGGGAAGAGAAGAGACAATATAAAAAACAAGACATCATAAAACTAATTTTTTTTTAAAAAGGGAAAGGAAAAAAAGAATGTTGTACTAAATAGTCCAGATGAGAAATGATGAGGGCCTTGACTAAGGTAGCAGATATGAATATAGATTAATATAAGATATTCTGATGTCTGGAAAAGAAGTTATAGGAGTGGTAAAGAATTTTAATTTTGCTGACAGATATATAGTCTTTGTTATTTCACTGCTATAATTTTAGTTATGAATACTATTTATAAACTTAAAATTAATTTGATACTGAACTGGGTGTACAATCCTGCAAAATCTTTTCTAGTCTTTTAATATCTAGTGAAATATTTTTACATAGCTATAATCAGAATGTATATAAGTACTATTGTATTTTGAGTTTTTTTCTCCAAACATAATTTCATATAGATATTTCTGTGGATAGGTGTAACCCACAGATTTCATTTTTACTAGCCCAGTGATATTCCACTTTATTTAACTTTAAAGTTAGATTTTTTTTAAGGATACTGTGGTTTGCATAGCTAGTCAGTTAATAACAGTCATTTGAGTTATTTGCAATTATTTTCATGCTATAAATAGCTATGAGTTTTTGTTCTTCAGTTGTTTATCATAT
Organism: Potorous gilbertii; assembly: GCA_028658325.1. NCBI lineage: Eukaryota > Metazoa > Chordata > Mammalia > Diprotodontia > Potoroidae > Potorous > Potorous gilbertii. The sequence goes on along the minus strand of CM053769.1, from coordinate 42,747,147 downwards.
CCAGATCTCTGTGACCCCTTTTGGGGTTTCCTTGGCAAAGATACTGGAATGATTTTTCATTTCTCTAGCTCATTTTACAGATGAGGAACTAAGGCAAACAGGGTTAGGGACTTGCCCAGGGTCAGCTGGTAAATGTCTGAGGCTATAATTGAAGTGAGAGACCCCAGGTCTGGCACTCTATCCACTGTGCCATCTCAGCTGCCCAGCTACGAGTATCTTTGTACAAATAAATTCCCTCTTCTTTGGGTTATTTCCTTGGCATATATTTCCCAAAGACAGTTTTGCACCCACCTCCTGTTAGAAAATTTTATGTCCTTCATAAAGACTAAAACAATTTACAGTCTGCCCAGCACTGCATATGTAACTGATTTTCACACCATCTCAATATGAGGTATCCTTGTTTTCAGTATTCCTACTTTTAATAAGGTGCCTTAAAATTATTTTAATTTGCATTAAAAAACACTAGCAAAGCTGTTTTCCCAACTGGTTTAAATCTAGTTTTTCACTCATTTTTGGCCTTAGTGTTGTGACTTTGTTCCTTTCCACCTCTGATCCTATGATCATTTAACATTTCTTAAAAGCTCATTTACAGTATTGACTTATTGTCAATAGTAATGAGCCGGCTGCTGTCAGTGGAGAAAGGACTTACACTGATAAAATGGGGGGCTCCTTTAAAGCTTTATTAACAACAACAGTGTCGTTACTCAAATAGAGTACATTTATTGTACTTTGCAGTTTGTCATGTGACTTCCTCACAACCCTAGGGAGGGAGGAAGGGAGGGAAAAAGAGGGAGGTCAGGACGGGTGTGTATCCTTTCCATTTTATAACTGAGACTTAGGCACATAAAAGTTAAGTGATTTGGCCATTGTCCAGGTGCTCATATCCAGCTTTTGTGATTCTAAGGCCAGTTCACTCCTTTTCCCACTTCACTCTACTATCATTTTACATAATCACCAACACCAGCCTAAGCCAGTGCTTATGGATTTAAAATAGTAAATACTCGGTATTATTTCTAAAGTGTACCTTGTTTGACTTCATAGGAAAAATCCGCAGCTGTAGCTAATACAGCCTATTCACTTATAACGTTTTGAAGGGCAGAGGTTTTGTCTCATTTCTTATGATTTCTTGCCTTAATCACAATCATTGAATAAATTAATTTTTTAAAACGTCCTTCACTCTGTTGCTTGTGACAATGGGATAATAATGGTGCACATGTATTTTTCATGTAAATGGTTTTTTAAAGTGCATTCTTCACAATAGCCTGGTGTGTGTGGTAGACTGTGTAACGTTCATTCTCATTTTCCAGATGAGGAAACTGAGGCCTAACTTGGTATGACTTCTCCATACACACACACACATATACATACACACACACATACATACAGATGCACATACATACATGCATGTATACACACAAACATATATAGTATCTACTTTGTAGATATCTTGCATAAACCTATTATGTGCAAGTGTTTTCTCCTCTTAGGATGTAAACTTCATGAGGGCAGGAACTCTTTGTTTTTTCTTTGTATCTTGAGTACCTCATGTAGAGCAGCTTTAAAAAATGCTTAATTGCTGTGTCCAAAGGAGTATCTTCAAGCCAGTACAGGGTTACAGTGAATCAGTGTGGTTTGCTTCCTCTCTCTCCTAATTTCCTAGATAGTCAGTCGTCTATCTCTAGCTTGGTCTCTGAATGTGTAGAGGCAGTCCTTCCTTCCTTCCTGTTTTTCTATTTGCATCTCCCTCTAATAGATGCAGCTGGGCTACATTATTCAGATTACTTCACAGCTATCTCAGAAAAGATCCTCATAACCGAGGTCAAGGAACAGGATGTGTTGTAGTACCTGCTACATCTCCCTTTTCCCTTGGCTTCTGTGATACTGTTCTGTCCTGGTTCAGCTCCTACCTGTCTGTCTATTCTTTCTTTGGTTTCATTTGCCAGAGCTTCATCTTCATGCTGGCCACCAGATGTGAGCTTCCCCTAAAACTCTTGTTATGTTCTACAGTTTTTCTCCTGATCCTCTTCCACTTCTGTCACTTCAGTTATTACTCCAGAAACCTACATATCCAGCTCATATACTTCCTTGAACAGCGTTCCACATCTCCAGCTGCCTACTGAACCTTTGCACCTTAAATTTAACATATCTGAACTGTAATTTACAATATTCTCCAAAACCTACCCCCTTCTTAACTTCTCTTTTTCTAGTGATACCAGTCTTTTTAATCACCCAGACTAGGAATTTTAGAGCCATAGGATCATAGATTTAGAGCTTAGATCTAGTCCAAACCATTAGATACAGGGACTGTGTTATACAGGGGAGTAAGGATGGAAGATTCAAGACTTGACTTGTCTTATGATTCCAAATCAAACTCGATTTCCTTTGTATACCATGTTGCCTCCTAAACTTTTTGCTATATCATCAAATGCATTCAGTAAGCTACAAGTCCTTTACAAACTCATACAGATTATCAGTGTCTTCCTGACCTATCAGGTTATCATAGTTCAGGCCCTCTCTTCTCCTAAGCTATTGTAATAATATTCAAACTGCTCACCCATTCTTTCTAATCCTGATTTAAAAATTCTTAATTCACAATTCCTACTATATTATTCCTCTGCTGAAAAACCTTTAGTGGTTTATTGTCTATGGGTTAATATTTAGATGTCTTCATCTGGTAGTTAAAATCCTCCAAGGACTAATTCTCATATTATTTCACATTGCTGCCCGTCATATACCCTATGTTCCACCCAAACTAGACTCTAGCTGTCCTCTGGCCTTGTCCAGCACTCTCCCACCTTTGCTGTTAGCACAATTTATTCTCCACATTCATTCTGTATCTTCCCTGTTGGAGTCTTTCTCTTTCTTCTAGGCCAGTGTCTTCTCCAAAGCCTTCCCTGATTTTACCTTTACCCCAACTCCTCCATCTGTGAAACTCAAATTTTCTTGGAGTATTTTCCATTCTTCTTTGAACTTCAGGAACATTATACTTTGAATCATGTGTACATGTCATTCCTCCTTTTGATTGTAACTCTTTAAAAAGAACTGGGAAGGGACAGTGTTGCTTTCCTTGCTTTGTATTTCTAGTACCCTACCTTGTACATATACATAGGTGTCAATAAATTTCAAGTTGAATTGAACTGTTTATGTGCCTACAGGAAGAGTATGTCTGGACATTCCTCAAGGATAACATTTAAAATGCACATTTGTCTTCCTTTCGCTCTATTCTGAGAAGACCCTCCCAAAAAGTTTGCTTTTTGTTTTTTCATAATTCAGACATTTTCCAGATTCCTACCTTTTTGTAAGCACTGATCCCCATAGACCCCACAAAGGCCACTCTATATTGAAACAGTCTGTGCTTTTTCCCTAGACAATTTTGCTGAGTTGTCTCCTTAGATATGAGATTGGAGGGGTTAATGGGCTCTGTATCTCTATGGGGGATTCTTTTTTTTTTTTTATTTTCCCCTCATTCACTTCATTCACTTTGGTGTAGTCAAAAGTATTTCACAGAATTTAAGAATTGGAAGGGGCTTCAGAGGCCACTTTGATGAACCTGTACTTGCCAAGAATCTACAACCTACCAGACAAATCCTGTGATCATTAGTGTGAAGACCTCTAGGGCAGGGGAATCCACTACCTCTCACAGAAGTCCATTCTTCTTGTGGATAGCACTAATTGTCAAATTTTTCCTTGTATATATCAAGTCTGTGTTTGCCTTCCTGCAACTTCCTTCCTAGTTTTGTCCACTAAGGCCAAGCAAAATAAATCAGTCCTCTTCTAATGTGACAAACCCTTAAAATACTTGAAGATAGCAATTCTGTCTCTCTGTCTTTTCTTCTATAGGCAAAACATCCCTAATTTCTTCAACCAGTCAACACTTTCATGTTATAAACTTGAGGTCTTTTACCACCCTCCTAGCCTTCCCCTGGATAGTTATCAGTAATATCAGTGTCCTTTCTAAAATATGCACAAAATCAAACACAATATTGTAGATGTGATCTGAATAGGACAAAGTACAGCAGTGTTATCATCTTCATAGTTCTGGTAGACACCATGTCTCTATTAATGAAGACCAAGATTATGTTAGTTTTCACAGCTGCCATATCAAACTGTTGACTCATGAAGTACGCTAAAAATCTCAGCCCTTTCCCACCCACTCCTACAGATCTGTTCCAGCAAACTAATATCTGGAATTTTTCCTATTTTGTACTTGGTATTGTTTAACAAGACGTTTTTCCCCCATTTTGTGCTGGGGGTGTTTTTTTTTTTAAAGTTACATTTATCCCCAGTGAATTTGATCTTAGTCACAGAAAGGACATGGATGGGTTGAGATTGTTTCACTGAAGAAAGTATTTTTACCAAAGACTTCCCAGATTCGTTTAAGAAGATTTAGCCCAGTCTGACTCTATCGCCCAGTCTGAGTCTATCAAGATATTTTTTTAATCCTACCTGTTCCTCTGTATCACTTGAAAATTTTATAAGCATGCCATCTCTTTCTCTGTCCATATGTCTGAGAAAAATGTCAAACAGCATGAGGCTAAGCATAGATACTTTGGGCATTCCTTTGGAGACCTCCTAGGTTGACACTGAGGGAATTAGGACAGCAAGTGTTAATTTTGGGAACTGAGGGAACCACACTGATTCTGTCTTGTGACCCAGTTCTGGAGCTAGCTTTGTTTCTGTTCAGTTATGGGTCTAGTCCACTTTCTGTCTTGTGAGAAAACTTTATTCAGTTGTGGGAATTGGGAGGAAACCATATCGCATTGTTTGAACCTAGTCCTGGGTTGCTGGGAAACTAGATCACCTCTACCTGCTGTGTAGAGATCCTTAACCAAGGACCTTGGTTATGCTGACTTAGAAACCCAGTCAGGTACAAAGAGGATATAAGGCATTTTCTCACAGTTGTACATCTCAGAACAACCCATGTGTCTTATCTGAAAACTGGCCCTGAGCTGATCAATCAGGTATTGTTTCCATATTTCTTTGATTGTTTCCAGACACATGGGGAGAGTGGGATACTTCTTTTTCTGAATTCAGGGAATTTCACCTGTTCACTCTTCTCCCAATTTGGAAAGTTCCTTCAATTAGTATTGTTTTCTTTTAATTAATTGGCATTATTTGATTAATTATTCTTAGTGTATCAAAATCTATCTTCCCTTGTATTCAAGGTCTAGGCCTAAACTGAGGTGATCTGGTTCTGGTTTGTTAGGCAATTGGCATTGTCATTTAATAAATCAAAATGCTTGGAAGGTCAAGCCTTTGTTTTCTTCAGTCATTTCATCTTTCCTCCACCACAAGATCAAATGATTAAGGGCTGTACTTTGGATCTGGCCATTGAGAAAGTTCCATCTTTACCTAATTGTACATAATATTATCTAGCCCACATTTCTCTACTTCTTTTGTGCAAAGAGGATGAAAAACTCTCAAGTGTTTTACCAAAATATAGGTAAACCATATTTATAGTATAGTCCCTTGATCAGGGGCATCTGTTAGAAGGAATCTAAGAATACTGTCAAAAAAGAAACTAGCATTAATCTAGGATGGTCCGTTCTTGATGGAACTCTACTGGCTTGATATAATAACTATTTCCCTTTTCAGATATCCATCAGATATCCATCACTATCCCTTTAGTAATATGCTCCAGAATTTGCCAAGAATTCAGTTCCACTGGCCTATAGTTAGGAAATTCTTCTCCCTTCCCTGCAGAATTCCATAGCTCCTATTTTAACACAAGAGTATATGATTCAATTCACCTAGTTTTCAATAAGCAATAGGCATGGGGGTGTCAAAGACAGAAATGTATCTCAGATTCCTATAACTGGAATATGGAGTTGGAGAAGATATATCTAGCTACATTTTTCTGAGATACAAGAAAGTGAAATGAGCAACATTTAGTGAGCACTGTAAAGAAGGCTATTTTGACTTAACATTAAAAAAAAAAAACCTTCCAAGTAGAGCCTTCCACAAGTTTTGGAATAAGCTGCCTCGGACTTCTGGGTCCTATTCTTGGAAGTCTTTAGAAAGAGTCTGGATGACAGTTTGTCAGCAACATGGTAAGAAGGGATTTCTATCTGGTTACAGTTTGGACTGTGAAGCACCTTCCAATTCTTGAAGTTCTCCTAAAATAGAATAACATATTTATAAAATGTTTTACAACTCTAATTTTTTTTTGTTGTCATTTCACTTGTGTCCAATTCTTTGTGACCTCATTTGGGGTTTTCTAGTCAGATACTGAAGTGGTTTGCCATTTCCTCCTCCAGCTTATTTTATAGATGAGAAAATTGAAGCAAATAGGGTTAAATTACTTGCCCAGGGATGCACAGGTTGTATCTGATGCTGAATTTGAACTAAGGTCTTCCTGACTCCTGACCCTGTGCTCTATCCACTGTGCCACCTATTTGCCCTTACAGTCGTAAAAAGCTATATAAATGTGAATCACTACTATTCTCCCTCTTCTTTAACTCCTACCTGGCACATCCCCATTCCCTACATCTTAAGCTTGAAAATTTCTGGTTCTCTCAAATATCAGATGAACTCTGTTTCACTTCTCCCATTCTTAATTTTGTGATGGTGGGCCTGGGAGCTTTTGGATAACCCCTTCCCTCCCATCCCCTTACTAGTTGTACCTGCCAAGATGATGAAATTAGGATTACTTTGTTATTATTTAGCCTTTGAGTGGTTTTGTTTCTTAATTTTGTAGGGTTTGCTCAGTCTGTTGAATAGGACAGAAGTATCTTAATGGTAACAGAGTTTTTTTAGAGCCTCTGGGTCAGCTCCAGTCTTTGTGTCTTTTAAAACCAATATTAAAACCTTCTAGATGGAACCTTTTAGGACTGATGCCCTTTCAATTCATACCTTTGAGCTTGTGGATCTAAGGCAAGAGCTTTCTCCCTAAATGGGCCCAGATCTTAGTAACCCAAAAGGTTGTCTGCTAAGCCCTGTGCTGATGGATAATGCAACTAATTCTGATTTATTAATGGTCATAACTAGGATTGGAACTGAATAATGCCCACATGATGGACAAAGAATTAGAAGCTGAGATCCACCCTTTGAAGCATGATGACAGAAAGCCTCGGGGGAATTCAGAAAACCAACCTGAAAAGAACCGTTCCTTTAAGAAAGCATCTCATCATTCCCGGTTTGCCCAGTGCCGCACAGTCGCTTTTTTCTTTTTGTTATTTACCTGCCTTTTTGTGGTATTCATCATTTCATTCATCATCCCATGTCCAGATCGACCTATATCACAAAAAATGTGGGAAATAAATTATAACACAGCAGGTAAGTCGACTGTAAGTATGCTCATTTGTGCCTTTCTCTTCCTCCCACTGGACTTTACTAGGAAGAGCCAAACATCTCTTACCTTATGGTGAAGTTATGCTTTTTCCTACATACAAAAGTATGTAGGAATGAATGGTCCAGAACATGGGTCCTAAGCTGTTATTGTTTCTTTCTTGTAGTTGCAAGAAGCTGGATTAAAAAAAAAAAAAAGGCCATTGCCAGAAAGGAATGAGAAATAATCACCCCACCCCTAAATTTAACTGACCAGCTCTCCATTTTGTAAAATGGAGGTGTTAAAATGAATACAATTGGCCTCTCTTATTCACTCACAGATAGGCTAGTAGACATGAAACCTGCCATAAAAAACATGAATAATTGACCAATGTGGAAATATGTTTAATATGATTGTTCATGTATAGCCTTTATCACATTGCATGCCTTCTTGGGGAGAAGGGAAAATTTAGACCTGAAACAACTTATAAAAGTGAACGTTGAAAACTAAAAATTAATTTAAAGAAAGAAAAAGAAAAAAAGAAGTGAATGATTCCTGGTAGATATTGTTTGACCAACGTGCCACCAATAGCCGTTAAATCTGTAAGTATAGAAAGCGAAAATGACGCCAGTCCTCCATCACTGAAACGAGAAGCTTCCAGCTTCCCTCACCTGACCATTGAGTACAGTGATTGAGGCATTCTTTTCAGGACATTCCTTCTCTTTCATAATGCTCAGAAAAACAGGAGCACGTGGCACTATACGAGTGGATATGAATTTGAATAATTTTAAGAATGCTTCTGTGTGCTAGGTCTTGAGAGGGCTTCTTGATTGTGCATGTTAAAGAGCATTGTGAGCTGTATACATGCTATGTAAATGTGAGTTTTATTACTGAACTCTAGAAAAATCTTCATTCATGGTCAGCCCGCAAGTTCAGGAATAAACTTCTCTTGAGTTTGGGGGTTAGGTACTTCACAGTGAGAGCTGGCTTTGTGGACCTTTTAAACTCATGCCTATGTCCATTGGGTCCTTCTGTTAAAGAGAAAGGAAATGAAGTAGTTTACATTTTTTTCCAAAGAGGAATAAAATACCCCCTGCTCATCTAGGGGAAGTGCTCAATATGGATCAGAAAAAGTTACAGAACTGGTTAATTATTCCATCTCTAGTCATCTGTCCTTCATATAGTTTAACATTTCAGAGGTTTTCCATTTCAGAGCTTTTCCTTCTTCCGTTTTGCTCCATTTTCCCATCCCAAAGTGAAAAGAAATTGAAAGGATAAAAAGGGGCCCTGGCAGAAGGAAGAAAATGTCTTTGCTGCAGTAGTGATATTCCTTTTTACCAAAAGTTCTTTGCTGTGTTAGTAGAATCATTCTTTCCTTTACAGATTATCGCATGTATCTAAAGTAGTAGCCATGGAAGTCACATACATACAGAAAGGACCCATAATGAACAAAAATATTTGTAGCGGAACACTTTGTTGTTGTAAAGAATTGGAAATAAAGTGGATGTCTGTCAGTTGGGGAATGACTAAACTAATTAGGATATATGAATTAGTAGAATATTATTGTATTGTGAGAACTGATGAAATGGATGGATTCAGAAAACCTAGGACGACTTATATGAGCCAGTGCAGAGTAATGTGAGCAGCTGAAATCGGAGAATCATTTTTACAATAACCACAATTTTTTAAAGTATACTATTTTCACTTTAGTTTTATCATGTTTTTTTTTCTTTCTATTTCTTCTTTCACAACATGACTGGCACAGAAAAATGTTTTACATAATTGTAAATAAGTAACCCATATCAAATTGCTTACCATCTTGGGAAGGGAGGAGGGGAAGAGGAGAGAGAAAATTTGGAACTCAAAATTTTATAAAAATGAATGTTAAAAATTGTCTTTACATGTAATTGGAAAAAATAAAATATTATTTTAAAAACAATAACTACAGTTTTATCAAGAAAAACAAACTTTGAATGACGTAAGAATTCTGCTTAATTCAAATGACCAGCCATGATTCCAGAAGACTAATGATGGAGCTTTGTACCCACCCCTGGGTGAAGGGGTGATAGACTGGAGGTGTGAAAACAAACCAGGGGAGGGAAAAAATACATGGGTAACGAAAATGACAAAAAAGAGGAAAACCAAGTACTAAAAATAAACAGAAGGGCAACAGTAAATTTAGAAGGGATTACTTCTAGGATTACCTAGTCCTTATTCAAATCAGGTGATGACTGTGGGCAAGTCACCTGGGCCCCCTAAGTGGGTTTCCATGTTCTCATCTCTAAAATAGAGGGGGGATGAATCCAGTGGTCACCGAAGGCCTCGTTAGTGTGCTACTTACGCCAGTCTGGCTATTGATACCTATTTGTGACTCTTTTTCAGTAACCTATGACTTCATGGCGTTTAAAGATATAAACGAAGACGCGGTTCAAGATGTTATTTTTCTTTATAAAGACAGCAACAGAAGCAGCAGTGTTAATATATCCTGCCCAAAAGAAGGTAATTTTGCTTGTTGGTAGGAAGAAGGAAGAGAACCTGCAGTGCCTTCTCAGGCACTATTCTGAATAATCAGATACAAAAATTCCTTTCCTTTTTCTGGCAGAAATATTAGTCAAGAGAGTATTTGACACCACTTGTATATAGATTGCCTGAATTTGTAGGTAATGATTTTGAAGCAGTATTTCTGCTGATCAGTTGAAGACACATAAACTTGGAAATGAGGAGGCATTTGACAAATATTTGTTACATGTCTAAAGTGTATAGCTCAGTGGTATCAAACTCAATTAGAAGTGGAGCACATCACCACTTATTGACTTACAAAACCACAAATTGACATCATTGTATTGTATTGTATTTGTATGTTTATGTGTGTATGCTTATTTTTATTTAACTCAATTACATTTTATTCTAGTTCACCCTGCATTTGGGAGTTTTGCAGGCCATGAGTTAGATACTGATGGTATGTTTCACTCTGCTAAGTGCTGTAGCTGGGGATGTTAAAATAATTGAGAGATTTTTTTTCTGACCTCAAGAAGTTTAATTTAGTCAAAGAATCCTTAACCTGGAATCTGTAAACTTTTAAAAAATATTTTGTTCATTTTATATTTCAATATTAGTGGTTTCCTTTGTCATCTTATGCATTTTATTTTGTACTTTTAGAAAACATGCCAAGAAGTGGGGAGGCATAGGCTTCATCAGACTGCCAAAGGGGTCCGTACTACAAAAAAAAAAAGTTAAGAACCCCTAGACCACTTTTAGATGAAAATGGAGGGGATATAAGTGGAAAGGGCCTGATGTTGTCTGGTTTTAGGGATTGGGTAAAGGCTATTACAGTGAAGAACTATAGCTTTAGTATAGAGCTTGGTTATGGTCATAAAAAGATGAGAAATTATATTGGTTGGGGTAATTTTACATAGTTACATATTTGCCTGGAACCAAAAATATTTATTTGGGAGAGCTAGAAAAATATACTAATGTTCAAATATGGAGGGACGGGGGATGAAATCTAGACCATATAAGTATAATAGGATTTGAATTAGGGCATAATCTAGGATAAAGAGCCATTGAAGGTTTTTGAGTAAAGGAGAGACACCTCCAAAAATATAATTTTAGAATAATTGCATGATTTGGAGTAGGAAGACCTGTTAGAAGTCTTTTGTGGTAGCTCAGGTTGGAAATAGCAAAGACCTGAACTAGAGTGGTGGACATAGGAATGGGAATGATGTGTTTTCATCCTTTGTTGCTGAAGGAGACCATGCCATCAGAGAAGTAATGACATGACTTGCACTGGACTTTGTTTTTGAGTGAGGGAGGACTGTGCAGGTCACCAGCCTCACTTCTCCTTCAGAGCCATCTAAATCCAGTGACCAGATATTCATCAGGATGGCTGGAGATGACCCAGGATGAGGCAGTTGGGGTTAAGTGCCTTGCCCAAGGTCACATAGCTAGTGAGTGTCAAGTGTCTGAGGTGAGATTTTAACTCAGGTCCTCCTGACTCCTGCACTGATGCTCTATCCACTTCACCACCTAGCTGCACCAGTTGGGATGATGAGGCAGATGAAAGGACAAAGGAAAGATGGCATCTCTTCAGAGATAGGGCTAGGGACTGCGTCTGTGATCTCCCTGGGCTAGGAAGCTCCCTCCTCCAGGCAAGTAGAACTCAGGTCTTCCTTACTCTGAGGCCAGCTCTTTATCTGCTTGGCCAGGCTATCTCTGTAGAATCTACTGAACTTGGCTTGGTGAAGATCTGTGGCAAAGAAAAAGGAGGAGTCAAAGAGGCCTGTGGATTCTCTCCTCAGATAAGAGCTGTGTGACCCTGGGGAGGTTGCTTCCACCTCTGCCTCTTAGGGTTGTTGTGAGTATCAAATGAGATGATAATTGTACAGCACTTCTTCACTTTCATTCTTTTCCTTTTTAGTGACTGATATGGAAATATTTTACATCACTGCACATGTATAACCTATATGTGATTGCTTACCATCTCAAGGAGGGGAGAGGAGAGCAAGGGAGGGATAGAATTTGGAACTCAAACGTTAAACTTCTTTTAATTGTTTTAACCTGTAACTGAGGGGAAACTATGTATTTACATGATAATTATACGATAGTAACATATTATGTTATGTATATAATTGTAAAGCACTTTAGCACGGTGCCTCGCACATAATAAGCACCATATACATGTTAGCTACTATTCTTATTATTAGCCTGGGTGACTGCCATCATGGTAGATAGAGAAAATGCGGGTCGGATGGAAATGTCAGAACCTGAAAATCCTAACATCTTGGTGGAGATGTATGGTTGGAATTTTGTGACCAGTGTTCAAGAAGGAACATGGGTCCAGAGATACAGACTTGGGGGCAATTTGCATGGAAGTGGTAGGAAAGCCATGTAGCACATAGAGACAGCATGGTGTAATGGAAAGAATAGTGCAAAGGGGCAGAGCCAAGATGGCGGAGTAGAAAGACACACAAAGACAGGCTCTCCCCACATAGCCCATAAAATATCTGTAGAGAGGGACTCTCAACAAATTTTGGAGCAGTACAAGTGGAGAACAACAGAGTGGAGGAGATTTCCAGTCCAAGGTGACCTGAAAGGGCTATGGGAAATGTCTGTTGCCCAGCCCAACCTGGGCCGGGCACTGCACAGCTCCAAACAGCCCTTGAGGGCAGAATCTCCAGTTGCAGTAGCAGTGAATCCCCAGTCCCAGCAGCAGGGATCCGCAGATCCCTCAACCCACAGGTGCCAAAGGGCAGTGATGGGGGTTTTTCCAGCTGGTCAGGAAAGGAAAAGGGCCTTCCCATAGCCCGAAGAGGCGGCAGCAGTTCCCATCTCTCTACAGCAGCTGTATCCATTGTTGGATCATAAAACTCCTGGGGACACTGAGGAGCTGAATATTACCTCAGCCCTATGTAGAGTCCCTGAGGGTACTAGTCTTTGTCTCATATGGAATGGCAGCCTTGCTCCCACAGCTTGACTGAATCCCAGCTCCCCAGTGGTGGCTTGGCAGACCTGGAGGTCAGGTGACTGCGGACAGGTAACTACTAAGATTCTGGGCACAAAAATCTCTACCTACTCCCAGACCAGTGTACATGCTCGATTATACCACGTTGGAGGAACTGAGATCTTTTTTTTATTATTGTTAATTTATTTATTTTAATTATTTATTTATAAATGTTCTACAATCACTTCCTTAAAATTATGATTTTATCCCCCCCACCCTTCCCCCTACCACTACCCTCCTCCCTCCCCATGACAGCATACAGTTCTGTGTAGGTTCTACATATACTTTCCTATTGAGCACATTTTCACGATAGTCATGCTATGTAGTCACACTAAAATAAATGGAAGAAATCATATAACAAATCAAAACATAATACACTAAAACCCACACACACACAAACATGATCTGCTACATTCTGCAAATGACTTCCATATTTCTTTCTCTGAGTGTGGGAGGCATTTTGCCTTAGAAAATCATCATTGGGATTTTTTTTTCAGTAAGTTTTTGTGTTATTACAAAGTTC
>CM053769.1:42592474-42733357 GCA_028658325.1 Potorous gilbertii | reverse complement strand
TTTGGAACCCAAAATTTTGTGGAAATGAATGTTGAAAACTTAAATAAATAAATTTAAATAAAAAAATAAAAATAGAAAATAAAATCATTTAAAAAAAAAATAAAGAACACTGCACCTGGAATCTAAAGACTGGGATTTGGATCATGACTGGGGTATCCACCAGCATTGTGACCTCGTGCTGGCCATGGCATGTCTTTGAACCTCAGGTGCGTCCTGTAAAATTAGAGAACTAGAATAGATTAATTTCTAAAGCTCCTTCTAGCTCTAAATTCTGTAGATGGAATTGCCAGTGGACAGGATTCAGAGACAGGAAAGAAGCAAGGTCAGAGTTTGGGAATGTTCCCGATGAGGGAAGGCCCCAGGGGAAAAAATACATGAGTGTTAATGTGGCAGGAGTCTAAACCCTGTAAAAACTCCACTTTAGAAAGGACAGTCAGTAGTACTGGGGGTGGGCGCATGAATTAAAAAGTAATGGTGCTCCTTCTAACAAATGAACCAGTAACAAACGAGTATGTATACAAACAGTAACTGTGGCTTTCCTCTCCTAGGCTTAACCTCCCCATGTGTCTTTCTTGCTGCTGTGTCTGGTGCCAATGGCAGCCTGCTCTGGGAGAGACCTGTTGTTGAGGACATTGCCTACATGGAGTGTTTTAATTATGAGATGCTGAATGGGCCACCCTCAAGCTGCTTCATTGTGGGGGAAAAAGCGAGTTCTTTCCTTGCAGTTGATCTTACCATAGGTAGGGCAAATAGGTGGAGCATATTTGTATTTTCTCTCCTACATTTTCATGGTCCTTTAGGGAGGGAGGTGTGGGAGCATGGGAGGATTGCGTCCAGTGGAGTCAAAATCTGACAGTTCAATTAACCTTATTAGATACCTGCTATGTTGGGCATCTTCTAGACCAGGTCTTCTTAAACTTTTTCTACTCCTGACCCGCTTTTCACATTTTGGCAGCAGCATTCTTTGGGGTTGTGTGGCCTGAGGGCATGCACAGTGCAGAGTGCACATGCTTTGGATGAAAATCGAGACTGCAGGGCAAAACACCTCAGATTCATTATGAGTTTGATTTTTAATTAATTTTTGGTCATTGTGCATTCAGAAACCTTTTACTGTTGCCAAATTTTTCATGATCTCGTACGACCCCACATGGGGTTGCAACCCACAATTTAAGTGCTGATCTAGACATCAGAGTTGAGAGAAAAAGGCAAAAAATGACAATATTTTCATCTTCAGAGATTTTATAATGTAGATTTTTAATTAAATCTCTGAAAAGCAATCAGGACCCTTTTAAAAGAACCATACTATAACTTCATTTATTCAACCTAATTTAAGGTGCCAAGAATATATTCTTTCTAGAATCTAAACCCAGGGGCAAAGCAGTTAATATTGCTGCCTGGGTGGGTCACCCTTGATTTGTGAAAAAGCCATTGGCACAGTGGGTTTCTTTTTTTTCCTTTTTCATGATGACCTCAGAGTAATCCTACCCAGCCTGGAGGGTTAAGCTCTTCAGCAGAGACATATTTTGGGAGTTGCCTTAGTTCTTCATTATGTCTACTGGTAGAATAAATCATAGTTAATCCCTAGGACGTCTCAGGTTTGGTAGAAATAGGAAGGAGGAAAAGGGTGGCAAGAAAAGCCCTTTTCTCACATGCATACCACTGTGTACTTCTTGATATAACCTTGGCCATCAAGCACCTTTGACCCCTATCCTAAAATTTGGCTGAGTGAGCCCCCCCTCCTCAAGTTATAGGTGACTCCTGTAAAATAGACACTTAAATCCAGGAAAACATATGGAGAGAAAAGGAGGTTGATTTTGTACTTCTAAAATATGGGATAGTAATAGCTTCTCAGTAAGTCTGAAATAAGGAAGAATGGTTTGGGGTTGACTACTTTAAACAGTTGATAAAATATTGGAGAGCATTTATCGTTCTGATTTTGGGGAAGTCAGCTAAATAAATCTAGAGCTGAAACTGCAAACTCCTTGGCTTTTTAGGATGGAGATAGATGAGCATGTTTTCAGGCTCCAAAATGTTCTATGTGTGAATAGCTGATTCAGAACTTCCCCTGTTAATTGTAGCTTCCAGAATATGAAAGAGAGGAAAAAAGCAAGAAGTAGGAATGCTTTCAGGGAATAAAGAAATCTTATGAGATGGGAAAGGAAAATTGTGTGTGGATAAGGGGATTAAGGTTAGAACAAGAGTTTTTGTTAGGAATTTTTTCCTGAGAAATTCGGTAGATCCAAATGGTACGATACTAATTGTTTTGTTTGCAAAACATCGAAATAATAATTACAGCTCCCACTTAAATAGCTCCTGACAGTTTACAGAGTGCTTTCTCTACAACTCTATAAAGTATAAGTACTATATGTGTTATTTTCCCTGTTTTTCTGATAAGCATACACTGAAGCGCAGTCAATAAACATTTGAGGGCCTACTATGTGCAGGGCCCTATACTAAGCTCTGGGTTTGCAAAGAAAAGCAAAAAACAATCCCTGTCCTCAAGGAGCTCACAATCTAATAGGGGAAGACAGTGCATAAAAAACCTAAAAAGTAGCAGCAATGGGGGAAGTGGGATCAGGGAGATGTGGCAGGGGCCTGGTGAGAGATGAAATGGTGTCCTGGGCCCCCTCCTTAAAAGGAAGATCTGGAAGGAGCTCTCTGGTACTCACCCTTCACCCTCCACCCAGCCAAACTCTGTTCTGCTTCTCCCCTCCCATTTGAATACTGCTTCCCAGACCCCTCTGCTGGACCTTCATTTAGGTCCTGTTCTAGGTCAACTCTGGGTATCCCTTAGGGTTCTGTCCTCTCCCTCCTGATTTACTTTCTCACCCTAACCTCTTTGCTGACCTCCATTCTTATATCTCCAGTGAACTATTGGATGTCTAGAAATGAATGTTCTGTAGATATCTTAGACTCATGTCCAAAACAGAACTTGTACTCTTTCCCTCCAAAGTTACCCAAGCTCTAAACCAATGTGTCCTCCTCACCCTCTTCACCTGTTACCAGGGGCTTTCTGTTATCTCCCCTTTACTCCACTTCTCTCCTCTGACACTTACCGTCTTCACATCCTCCCTCCCAGACTGGCATAATGGGCTTCTGGTTCGTTGACCTGTTCCAAGTCGCTCCCCTTTGCAGTCCATCCTTCACTTAACCCTCAGAGCGGTCCTCCTGAAGTAGAGCTTCTCTCTAGTGGCTCCTTATCACTTCTGGGATCAAATATAAAGTCTCATTTGGCATTCAGCCTATCCCCCTCCCACCTTTGTGAGCTGCTTACATGTTCTGTGAGTCAGTGACCCTGTCCTCCTTGCTCGTCCTCACACACAGCACTCCATCTCCCAGCTTTCTAAACCTTTTTACTGACTGTCCGTCCCCCATGCCCTCCCTCCTCTTCTCTGCCTTCTGACTTTCCCTGACTTCCTTCAAGTCCCAGCTGAAATCCAGCTTCTTCAAGAAGCCTTTCCCAATCCCTCTTAGTGCTGCTGCCTTCCCTCTCCATGTAGCTTGTTGGTAAATGGTAGTTTGCATGTTGTTTCCAATTGCTCCTTGAGGGCCAGAACTGTCTTTTGCTTTCCTTCGTATCTCCGTCCATCAGCACAGAGTAGGTGCTTAAGAATGCCTGACTGACTATTGGGAGTTTCAGATGAGAAAAGTGTGAACTACTCTACAGATACAAGCCATCCTTTGTTACTGAAATTGGGACCAGGAAGTCCTGAAATTAAATTCAATTTAATAAGTATTTGCTAGCCCTCTGAAATCTCTACTAAGAAATCTTAGGGTCTCTTAGAGTATAGATTTTTGAAGTAAGAATTGATTTTTAAAGCCATTGCTCACCTGTAATACTTTTTTTTCCTCTTAAGGGGAAATGCTGTGGCGTCTGCCTTGTTGCTTTGGAGTTAATGACTCAATACTGAGTCCATTCCTGAGGGTACCTGATGTGACTGGCAATGGGGTTCCAGACCTGCTACTTTTCTTCAGATCAGGGAGAGAGGTACAAACTGTTTCTTTCATACTTTGTGGTGGAAGAGAAGGAATCATTTTCCAAGCAATGAGATACTTTTTCTGTGATGGAAAGCGTTATTGCTATGCTGTGGGGTTCCCTCCCCCCCTTCCCTTTGACTACTTTCCTTTACATAGGTAATTGCTTCTTACTACTCCACCAGTAAGTTAAGTCTTGATTCCTTTGAGTTTGGCCCCCTAAAGGCCTACAGAGTTGGAGTAAGTTTATATTATAATAATAATATAGCTGGCATTTATATAGTGCTTGATATGTGCCAGGCACTTTTACAAATATTATTTCTCTACTGTGTCTGTGGCCTTCAGTCAAAACCAGCTGGAAATTCTTGATTTCCCTTTATTCCTCCATACACACCCTCCTTTATGTTCTCCTTTGTGTTTTTCTTCCACTTTCCTTTGTCTTTTTAGTTACAAATTCTTGACTTAAGGCTCAGGGTTCTGCTTATAGACAGCAGGGGGAAGGGGAGGTTATCAGACTGCAGGGGGTAAAGACTGTTAGTCTTTTTTTCTTTTCTTCTTTCAAAGTTTTCTGGGTAACTGTCTCTGAAATGTGCCCCTTCCTTTGCCGAAGCATTTACACAGCTACCAGGGTGGCTAATTTCAAGGTTTTTATTTTTTTAGCCTAATTCCATTTCTGTTTCAGGCCTCTAAGGGAAATCTTTATGAGGTGGAACTCAAATAAGAAAGGTTTTCCAAACCTGCAGTTTTTTCACAATACCAAGTGCTGAGGTTGGATTTGAACTTGGGTCTTTCTAACTCCAGACCTAGTGCTCTATCCACTGCTGCACCTAGCTTTTCAATGGCACGAGTAATTGCAACATCCTGATATTTTTTGCGGGGGTTCTTTTGTCTTCCAGATTAAAAGTTACCTCTATTCAAGCACTACTGGTGACCAAGTTGGTTCCATGAGCCGCCTAAATATAGAAGGAGAAGTTGATTATGTCATGCATGTCACAAACACTGGAGCCTACTACATTATTTTTCAGTCTGGTATTTTTTTTTCTTTGTACTCTGGACCTCTCTTTTTAAAATTTTTTTTCGATTAACAGGCATTTTATGTTCTCTTCCCTCCTCCGTTGAGAAAAAGAAAAAGAAATCTTTCATAGGAAGTATGCATAGTTAAGCACAACAGATTCCCACATTGGCTATGTAAAAAGGAATGTCTTATCCTGCACATTAAATCTGATGCCTCTCCATCAGAAGGACAGTAGGATGTTTCATCCTGAGGCCTCTGGTTGGTTATTTGTTGCATTGATCAGTGTCCCTCTTACCCTTTATAAAGAAGAGGGTGGTAAGAAAAAAGGCATGTTCTCAATGCCAGAAGTCTAAGTTTGTTAGGTTCTACTTTTACTCCCTCCCTGGTTCCCTCTTTTCTTCCCCTGGTTCAGAGTCCAGTCACAGGTTCTTCTCTCTTTTTCCTTTTAAAGCCCTCTGCTCTAAGTTTACTTCTCTAGTTAAAGTTTGTTTAGCTTAGAATTAATTCTTCCTTTAATCTGTCCTCCTTTTTGTCTTCCTTCTCCCCTTTCTTTCCTGTTCCATGTTAAGTGACTTATATTTCTACAACCAACTCTATGTGTGTGTTCTCTCCCCTCCTCTAACCAATTTGGATGAAAATGAGGCCTGAGTGTCGCTGGCTTTCCTCATCCCTTCCACCTCATTTATATAGTCTTTTATAATATGTGCACCCACATTAGGTCCATTCATTTTCCTCACTTTTCTTTTCCCCTTTAGTGTATTCCTTTTCCCCTCCCTTTCCTTTCTTATTTTAAGATCATCAAAGCATTAAAAAAAATATTCCCAGGCCCCTGTCTTGTTAAACTTTTTCTCTGATCCCTGATGACAGTAAGGTTCTGGGGAAAATCTTATCTGTCTTCTCTTAATAGAATGTAATCAATTCATCCTTGCTCGGATCCTTATTGCTCGACTGTGTTTGCCCTTTTATGCTTCTCTTTTCTCCTATGTGTATTTCAGAGTTTCTATGCAGCTCTGATGTTTCCATCAGGAATGCTCCATCTCATGGTCTATTTTTTCACTTGTATGCTTGTGCTTAGTTTTGTTCAGTAAATGATTCTTGGTTATAAACCTCGATCCTTTTCTTTCTGAAATGTTCCAGTCTCTGTTACTTCATGAAGGTAGCTGCTGATTGTGTGTGACCCTGACTGTTGTGCTCCTTGGTACAGTATTGGAATCCTGTCTGGCTGTTGGCAGTATGTTTTTGTCTGACCTGGAAGCTCTGGATTTGGCCATGATGTTCCTGAGAGTGAAGAGGTGAACAGTGGATTCTCTCTAGTTTTGCTTTGCTCTCTAGTTCTAAGCAATTTTCTTTTGTGATTTTTTAAAAAGTTTGATATTTAGTCTTTTTTTTTTTTTTTTTTGGTCCTGGCTTTTAAGCAGTTCCAGTGACTCTTAAATTGCCTCTCCTTGTTCCGTTTTCCAGCTAAGTTTCTGATATGAGATAATGTATGCCTTCTGTTTTTCAGTATTTTGGCTTTATTTTAGCTTTTCTTGTTGCTTTATGGAGTCATTTACTTCCGCTTGGTCTATTCTAATTTTCGAGAAGTCTCTTGTCTGACTCAGGGTTTATACTTCTTTTGCCAAGCTTCTAATTGTCTTTCTGATTCTTTCTTCCATAGCTCTCATTTCTTTTCCAGTTGTTTTCTCTAATATACTCATTGTATTTAAAATCATTTTTAGGTCTTTTTCGAATTCTATCTTCGTCTCTTCCAGGAATTCTAGCTAAGCTTGTTTCTGAGCTATGTTTTCCTTTGAGGCTTGGTTCTGGGTGTTTTGGAGTCACTCTGTTCTTCTGGATTTATGTCTTGAGCCTCCCTGTCACCATGATAGTTCTTTATGGTGAGATGCTTATTCTTCCACTCCAACTTTGGACTTTGCCTTAGGGCCAGGTTCTTTGTGCTTTTGAGAAGAATGGCAGGGCTGGCTTTGATCCTGTTTGGTGTCTGTTTGGTCTTCCAGCTGCTTTCTAGGATCTCAAGAATAGCTTAGGCTAGGGACCATCTAACTTTGAGTACTCCCAAAGCAGTCTGATGTAGTCAAGTCTGAGTGCTTTGCCTCTTGGTCTAAGTTCTTGTAGTTGGCTTGGGTGTGACCATTCAGCTGTGGGCCTGGCCTTAGTTGCAGTTCTCTGTTAGATGGCACCATCAGTCAACTGGAAAGCTCTTCATATTCAGAGGGACAGAACTTCAGGCTCCCCCTTGGGTTTGGGTTTACTGTCCTCGTGATTCCAGTGCAGGCTTCAGATTGGCCTGAGGGCCTGGAATGGACATGCAGGTCTTGCTCCAGGGTCTAGGCTGTAATGCTCCTTGGCCATCCCTGGCTGTTCTCCATCCCAGAGTCTACAGACTCTTCTGCCTGCTTCTCAGTGACAACCTGGGTTGGAAAAATGAGTCAAAATTATTTTTGTTTTTAATTTTTTTCAGGATTTCCCATTCAGTTGTTGTGCGGGAGAGCTCAGTCATACTACTCCTTCCTACTTGGCTATCTTTTCTGGTCTTCTCCCCATTTCTCAGATCCCCTGGGTTCTTCTGATGCAAATTCTATAAAAATTCTTTAAAGACTCTTGAGGGGTGATGATAAAAGTTCCTGCTAATACAAAACACTTTTCTTGCCATAAAGATGGGATATTGCTCCTGTTTTATAGAGGAAGAAATTGACTAAAAAGGAATTGCTCGTAATCCCACTTCTGCGAAGTGTAGAAACCCAGGCCTTCTGATTCCTAAGTCCAGTCATTCTCACTCTTCCATGATGTCTGGAACACATGTTGTGCTTCCCAAAGACCCTTAGGATTTTGGTACAGGAGCTTTGGTAGAAGATTGTTGCCGTTCCTTAGCCCCAGATCCTGTGAGCCACTCCTTACACCAGACCTTTGATTCATTTTTCTTATGCAGCATCTTTCCTCTATGGATATCCTCTGAAGGACATATATGATGAAATGACTGGAGGAAGAAGCATATTTGAGGAAGATCCTTACTGGAAGATAGCGATTGACAATGTTACCCACAGAATGCCTCCTTCTCTCAGGTTCATTTTGTACAGTCACATTTTCTTGCACTTCCATAGTATGGTTGCTATTTCTCTCTGGAGGAGGGTGACTCTCTGCTGAAAAAAGTAATTGTCTCATGCAGATGTTTTTAAACTATTACCTATATTTCCCAATACATTTTCTCCTTCATATTCCCAAATAGTCATCCATTATGACTGGTAAAAACAAAAAAAAAGGAAAATAACAGTTCAGCAAAACTAACTAGCACATCAAAAAAGTCATTATAATGAAGCATTCCATACCCCAAGTATCTTTCTCTGCAGAGAAAGAAAGTGCCTCCTTGACCCTTCTGAGGATCAAGTTTGGGCATTACAATTACACAACATTTAATTTTGATTGTTTTGTTTTTTCTGTTTTCCTGCTAGTTCAACAGGGTCATCATATTTATTTTTTCTTACAACCTAATCATGTTCCATTGCATCAAGGGTTCTTAACCTGGGGGTCCATAAATTTGACCTTTTTTATACTTTGATAACTATATATATTTCAATTTAATTGATTTCCCTTGAAATCCTTTGTAGTTTATCTTACTCACTTAAAAACATGATTTTGAGCCATTGTCCATAAATTTCACTAGATTGCCAAAAGGGTAGGGTACGTGACCCAAAAAAGATTAAAACCTCCTACTTTATGGTATCTTCATGTACCATAGAGTGTCTAGCCATTATCCACTTGATGGGCATCTCCTTTGTTTTTATTTCTTTGTTACCACAAAAAGTGCTGCTATATATTCCAGTGTATATGGAGGGAGACCTATGTAAAAGCATGAAAGATCATGGTATAAGCAGTTTAAAGGGAAGAGGTTAGATGTTGTGTATCATATTCAAGGCATAAAGTATAAAGGACAAACAGAAGTAGAGATAAAATCAGAAGAAAAAAATGAGGAATTGCCCATTTAGCAAATACGAAGTGCCTCCTCTGTATAGTGCTAGGCAGAAAGGAAAATACAAAAGATGTGTTCCCAGTGATCAGGAAATTACAGTCTCATGGATATAAGACGTGGTCACACATAAATCTAATATGAATAAGAGGAGTATAAAATACTATGAAATTGTGTGAAAGCTCACACCCAGCTGGGGACATGGGATACAGCAAGAGAGGGCATTATAAAGATTTTGGGAAAAGTGTGACCAAAAGGCACTGAAGGAAGAGAGCACAGAATGAGAAGTGAAATGATGCTGAGGGAAGGATGGAGAGAAGCCCAAGGAGCGGGAAGAGCCTGCAATGCCAGCATTCAGAGCTTGTCTGCAGGGTACAGTACCATGGTGAGCCCAGGAAGGCCTGGAAGAGTGGAGTCATGTGAGCAAATCCTAAGTAGGGACTTAATAAATGCTTATTGATTGAAAATAATAGTTGAAGAGAGAAAAGATTATAGAGAAGAAGAGTGAAGGGGATAAGTCCCTTGTTTTCCATATACAAATAACTCCTTTTTTTCCCCAAATTAAACAAAATTAACTGGTAAGGCAGTATTTGCAGGTCAGGAAATGAGTCCAACAAGGTTGGGTGAACTTCACTAGGGTCACAGAGATAATATATATATGGATTTCAAAATCCAGGTCATCTTTCTCTTGACTCCAAATCCAGCACTCTTTCCCCTACATCACATCAATAAGAAAGATTTAACAGATTTGTAAAACCTCATGCAATTCACTATTCGTTGACTGGAATCATTCCATAAGGTGTTAATCTTATCTCATAAAAGTTTCAAATTAAACATTATATTATCCTTTTTTGCATGGAGAATTTTCTGTTCCAGAGAGAAGAGTTTAACAAAGAGAGAAATTAAATCCTTCAAGAATTTAAGTTGAAATAAAATCAAATTTCCAGCTATATGTCAGGTATTTTAAAATACATTTATTTTCTTCTAAGTCAGTGAGAAAGTATCTAGAAGTTACTTGTTTTGTAGGACCAAAAACACACAAATCTACCTTACTTTACAAAATACTTGTGCTCATGAGAAAAAGTTCACTATGCCCACTTACCTTTTGACTCTGATTATAAAAATAGAAATATTTTCCCAATGATGAGGAAAGCTCTCTGCCCATAGTGAATGCCATACATAGCAATGTAATAAATTAATTTTTAAAAAAAAGGACAGATAACTCTTTGACCCAGAAATACCACTACTACTTCTCTTTCTAAAGATGATTAGGGAAAAAGGAAAAGAATCTATATGTCCTAAAGTACAGCTCTCTTTGTGGTGGCAAAAAACTGGAAATTTCAGGGATGCCTATCCATTAAGGAATGACTGAACAAGTGGTATATGATGGTGATGGAATACTACTATGATATAAGAAACAGTGAGCTTGATGATCTTAGAAAAACACAGATAGACATGTGGGAAATGAGCAGATCCAGGAGAATGTTGTGTATAGTAACAGCATTATTGTTCTAAAAATGACTTTGAGTGACTTAAAGCATTTTGACTAAAATATCCAAATTTGACTGTTTGAACAAATACCCAAGTTACTACAAGGGACCTTAGAAGGAAGACATTATCTGCATCCAGAAAAGGATCTGATAAATAGAAAGAATGTGTGTGTGTGTGTGTGTGTGTGTGTGTGTGTGTGTATTTGTGTCTAATGATGGGCAGGTGACCATAGCAGGGTGGAGGGGAGGAAAAAGGGCGGGGGGAAGTTACATGATGATTTTATTATATATTTTAAAGGAATAGCAAGTTGTACAAAATAGATTTGTAGTTTCATGTGCAATATTTTTTTTTCTATTCTATGTTATGGAAACACTTGTTTTATTTCTAAAATTCAGAATAAGATAAATAAAATGTTAAAAAACAAACTAACAAACAAAACAGTGTTCCAAATGTTTTAGGAAGAGGAGTGAATGAAATAAGTGGGTAACCGTATGATTGGGATATTGTAGACAGGCACCTCCAGAGGTGCCACATTTCCATTTGTCTCTGATTAGCGAGTCCCTCTCCCCAGAATAAGCACCTCTTGCCTTTCATAATTCAGTTTTGTCAGAATTGGAGAGACTTTGATCCAGTTAAAGAACTAATATGTTTTTCCTCCCAAGAAACCTTCACTCTTTTGTCTGATTGGTCCTTCCCCCTGCTTTTATACTTAGCTCGGGAATCATCCGCTACCTTGTGAACGTACCTAGGAGTATAGGAAATGACATACTCCTTGTGAAATCAGATGCTTGTGAGCTGCTTGATGGACAGAGACTTATTTCGCAGTGGACCCTCAACATATCTGAAGTTGTGAGGTATCATTGACTTCTAAAGCAAGTGACTAATATTCTTATCTTGGAGATTGTTTAAAAAAAAACCAAACAAACAGAAACACGTTCTTGTGCCAGGGCAGCAGGATGGTGTAGTGAATAGTGCTGTGCTTGGAAACAGGGATACCAGGTTCACCTCTAGCCTCAGAGGCTTACTAGCTGGGTGACACTGGGCAAGCCACTTGAGCTCTGTCTGCTTTTGTTTCCCCTACTGTTAAATGGGGATGTTGGTGACATTGATGATGGTAGGATACTAGCACCTACCTCCTAGGGTTATTGCAAGACTCAAATGAGATCATTTTAAAGGTTAGCTCAGTGCCTAGCACATAGTAAGCATTTTAGTAAGTGCTGGTCTCCTTCCTTCCTGGACAGAGGGGCAGTTTAGATCATTGCACTAATAGAATCCACTTTTGTTTGTTCAGCACTTCTGTGTACAAACATTTTAAGTAATTTATCCAAACAGTCCTATTGTAAGGTAAGGTGTTAGTCTAATTTAAAGATGAGAAATGAGACTTATTCAATGCTGAGCCGCAGGTCACGCAGCGAGGAAGTGGTCCTTCTTCCATTAGACTGTGCTACTCACAGTAAGGAATGATGGTGATGGAATACATCTGTGCTGATAAGAAATAATGAGCTTGATGATCTTAGAAAAACATGGATAGACTTGCGGGAAATGATCAGAACCAGGAGAATGTTGTGTATAGTAACAGCAATATTGTTCTAAAAATGGCTTTGAGGGACTTAAGTCACCCAAACACCTGCCTGTTAAATCTGATGCTGCTGCTTGCTTAGGAGTGGTTAAGAGCTTTCCACTGCCTCTCCCAGAAAACTGCCTCTTTGCAGGGAAAGCTCTGACATTCATTGAATTTGTTTTAAATTGCTGTCTGTGTACAGTATATACTGACCATGAGAGTCATCTGCTCTGCTTGTTGCTGGAATGTTAGTTATTCCAGTGACTTTAGGAATTTCCATTTTGATATCCCTCCTTTTGTCCTTCCAGAAAACCAGTCCTTGGCTACTACAAACCAGGTGCACTCGCTATAGTCCTTGAAAATGGAACCGGTGTCCAAAGAAAGGTTTGAAACCAACTCCTTTGCTTATCCTGTCTTTCTCTGAAGCTTGAGGCAGATAAGTCTGGGAAGCCAGAGTTTGCTGGCACCCAGTATATTCCTTGAGTAAGAGACCTGCTTCTGGGGTAAGAGGGGCCTGGATGATGAAGGGAGAAGGGTGCCAGGCAGAAAGGGCAAAAAGATGACCAGCCAGGGTCAGGAAAGGTAGGATTTGTGGTGCCCTGCCTCTTGGGATGAGCATAAAGAGGGGCAGAGAAACAGCTGCCTGTGTTAGAAATACTTTCCTGTAGGTGATTTGTGTGTCTCAGTGACTGTTGCTGCTGCCAAATCAGCATTTGCACATCCGCAAAGGTCAGGTGGCATAGGGGTTCTTCAGCCTTTCATGCTGCTAAGGTGGAGAAACCAGAGGACTGAGACACCGAAATGTCATTGGATGGCAGGTGCCATATGGTCTCTTTTTACAAATGCAAAGAATAAAACAAGGTGTGTCCATTTTAATGAGGGGAAATAATAAACGCTTACTAGTTGTGTGACCCTAAGCAAATCATTTAACCCTGTTTGCTTCAGTTTCCTCATATGTAAAATGAACTGGAGAAGGCAATGGCACACCACTCTAGTACACTTAGACATGACTGAAAATGACTAAATAGCAACCAGAATGGAAGTGTAGTGATACAGGAATTGAACCTGTACTCTCTCTACCATTACAGATGGTAGAATTTCTCTGAAATTTACTGCCTTAGAGAGGTGCCCAGAGAAGTGAGAGGTTAAGTGACTTGCCCAGGGTTACCTGGACATCATATATCAAAGGTGGGATTCAACCCTCCTCAACTCCAAAGTATTCCTGGCCTCATAGTTGGCACTTTTATCCACTACAATATGCTGCCTCTGTATATATACATAAATATATATGGAATAAATACTAAGTCATTAAATACAGGGTTGTTTGGACGGGAGGGTGCTAGAAGTTTGGGAGAATCAAGAAAGGCTTTGTTTAGAAGGTGGTTCTTCAGACCCACCTTGAAGGAAGAATAGCAGGGTTCTCCAAAGTGAGCTGGAACAAAGGCCTGGAGAAAGAGATCCATGCTGTGGGAGGAAGGGACCAAGAGAACTCTGGCTGCATCATGGAGATCAATAGAGGAATGATGTCTGATAGATTGGAGCTAAGTAGTGAAGGGCCTTTCAGTCTACACAGAGGACTTTGTGTTTGCTTGCAGAAGCAATAGGGAGCTCGTGGAATTTATTGAGTCACATATACATCATTTTGGTAGCAGCGTGTAAAATAGACTTGGATTGGGCAGATCTGCTAGGAAGCTGTTATAATCATCCACGGAAGAGGGCTCAAAGAAGGTGGTGTTGTGTAAATAGAGGGAAGGATGCAGAGGGAGGGTGTGGAGGTAGAAAAGACAAGACATAATTAGATATGTTGAGTGACTGAGAGGAGTCGTGGGTAACACCAAAGTTATGGACCTGAGAGACTAAAGGAATTGTGGTACCTTCTGTAGAAATGGGGAAGAAGGTGGGATTATGACTGAAATTTCAAGGGCAAGTGGGAGGGAAATGGATATGAAGACGGAGAACATTTCAGGAATGGGAGATGGTCCCTGAAAATGCCCAGAGTTGGGAGAGGAGTGTTGTCTGAGAGTGGCAACAAGGTAGCTGGTGTCATTAATCCCAGAGGGTGTGGAGCAGAGAGTGAGGTGTAAGAGTACTGGAAAGGTGGGACAGGGCCAGCTATGATTTTATAATTGTAACATTTATGAATATAAATTTTATAATTGTGAAAAAGATTTTATAATTCATCCTGGAGATAATAGGGAGCCACTGGAGTTTTTTTTAATAAGGAAATGCCCCAAAGTAGCATTTATATAGTACTTTAAGATTTACAAACATCTCATCTTATCTTTGCAACAATTTTGGGTAGGTAGTTTGCTATTTTTATCCTCATTTTATAGGTGAGGTATTGGAGACAGATAGAGGCTAAATGACTTGCCCAAGGTCACATAGCTGAGTGTCTGAGATAGGATTTAAACTCTGGTCATTCTGATTCCAGGTCCAGGTCAGTTGTGGCCATGTTGACTTTGAAATGTCCAACTGGCAATTAGTGACACAAGGCTGAAGTTGGGGATTCTTCAGGAAACCATTAGTGGCTCTCTCTTGTCTATTGTATAAACTAGTATCTCCTGGGCATGGCCTTTCCCAGCCTGGCATGGCCATTCAGACCACTGCTCTTCACAGTCTATTCTATTTCTAGTCTATTCCACTTTTTCAAATGCTGCTTCTTCCAGAAAGCTTTCCTTTCCTCTCTTCCTTCTCTCTCCCCTTTGTTCCCAGTTCTCTAATTAACTGCCTTACTGAAAGGCATTCCAGAGCAGTAGACAAGAAAACTGCCCTCCAAATCAGTAGGACCTTGGTCCAGGTCCCACCTCTGACATAGAAGGGACAGTGTGACCTTGGGAAGTCATTGAACCTGTCACTGCTCCTCTGGCAGCTTGCTTAGACTGCGCTGCAGAGAAGGCACTGACCTGTATTAAGTCATGTTCCCTCCTTGTTCCCCAGGATTCACTTACCACGTTATTTTATATTATTTGCAAATGTGTCATATCCTTTTTCTACACATTAAACTCTGTGAAGGCTGGAGGCCTTGTCTTAACTTACAGCACACAGCTAGCTACTCAGGGGGCACGGGATAAAGCCCTGGAGTCATAGAGGCTTTGGCCACTTCCTAGCTGTATGATCCTGGGCAAGTCACTTAATCTCTTTCTGCCTCAGTTTTCTGAACTGTAAAATGTGATGATGATGATAGCACCTTCCCAGAATTGTTGTGTAAAATGGAGCTGATAGCTCCTACTTCCCAGGGTTCTTGTTATTATCCAAACCTTTTATCTTCCACAGGGCTCTGCAGTTAGTAGACACTTGATAAAGGGAAATGTGGTCTCTAATATACTCCACATGGGTAGTCACTGGGCCAAGCCAGTAAAATCCCCAAGTGGAAGTCAGCTGGCATCTGGGGACCCATGAGCTGGCCCCCATTCTCTGGTGTAAGGCCCTTTCCCCAGCACGTCCCCTCTTCCTTCAGATCTTCATTGTGGACGCTGCTTCAGGAGCCATTCTCTGGAGCCACACCCTGAACGCATTTGCAGGGACGCCCAAGTCAGCTGCTGTAATGACAGCAGATCGACGATCCGCCTTCTTCTTCTGGAGCAGCAGTAACCCGATGGTATGAGGAGAGACCATGCTGAGCCTGAACTTTGGAGTTGGAGGGCCTGGGTTCAAGTCCCTACTCTGCCTTTTTTTGTACAAAATCAAAGGGTTGATGGTCTTTAAGGTTCCTTTTGACTAAGTTATCTGTTCTTTTGTGGGGAGGAGGGGCCAGAAGAGCTGTCCAGGAGTCTAGAGTGGACTAGGATGTACACCAAGCACATTAACCCTCCATGGTTTTTGGTTTTTGTTTCTGTAGGAAACTATTGATTCACAGAAAACCCTGTATATGTTCCACCCCACTTTTCCCGATAACTTTTTGGAACTTACCAACATTACCAAAAACATTGTGGCTTTTAATGGTAAGTGAAAACCTTTACTCAAGGGACCTGGATGCTCATCTCCCCCTTGGTTTTAATTGGTGACAGCCTGGGATGGTGGGCTTTCCAGGGTGAAAACATAGCTCCTTCGGTGTAGGGTTGGTGGGAGGGCTGGCATTCTTGGCACCCCGGAGAGACCCTTGACCCCTTGTGTCTCCCCTACCATAGTGCTGTTTGAGCAGAACCACCATGCCTCTTACGTGCTGCTGACTGGGCCCACGGATCAAGCCTGGCCTGGCCTGGTGTCTTTATCAAAGCAAAAGGTGAAGGAGAATGTCCTGAATGCTCGGGTGATCTGGCTAGGGCAGCAGGCAAAGCCTGAGATTGAACAGGCCATTAAAGACCGGTTTTATGAGCTGAGATACAAGAGGGAAGCATGAACTCATCAGCAGACAGTGTCTGGTTTTTTCCCTTGTCTTCTTCCTCCTCTCTAAGAAACCAACTGAAGAAATTAAAAATCCAAGAAAATTCTACTTTTCACATGTTCTCCAAACTGGCCTATACATAGGCCAGAAGTGCAGTTTCCTTCTCTTGTGGAGACAGAATTGGAGTCCTTCGTCCCAGTCTCTCTCCAGGTGCCTTACTCTGAGACTCAAGAATTTAGATGGCATCAAAATGCCTTCTTATGTGTTCCTTACAAATAAGGAACAATTAGGAAAGGTTACTCACTGGGGAAACCTAACTCATTACACTTTTGATAGCATTAATCCCATTTTCCTGGTGTGTCTTCACTCATTTGCCCTGAGTGTGGCGGACGTGGCACTCACCTTGTGATTCTCTCCAAGGCAGGCCTATACAACATATAGGTCACTTGTGGCCCACCAAAGGATTTTGGGTGGACTGTGACACATGTAGTGTTGACACCATGCACACTCCTGTTCGTTACATGACCCATGGCAACCAACCACCATCATTCTGTCTCTAGTCTAACCTATCTGTAGCCCAAAGAAGTTTAGCCTATTTTAATTTTGACCCCTACCTACTGCCAAGTTGTGCAGGGCTGCTCTAAGGTTTAGTACAAGGAACCTGAGTTCTCCAAAAAGGTTCTGCCTCTGCCCTCTCTTGTGCTCTCAGCCATGACCAAAACTTCTATTAAGACAGCCTTAACCAGACCATGCCCAGGCTAAGCATGAAGCCGTTCACTTTACTGTAGGGCCAACTTGTTGAGATTTCCTTCCTGAAGGCATATGGGGTTTGGGGCTGCTGAGTTAGGTTAAGGGAGGTGGGACTCTTTCTTGGTGGTTTTCCTGTCTCTGTCCAGCATAGCCATTTAGACAAGCTGATGGAATGACTGAGAAATGCTGACACTTTCAGGAAATTGTAAAGCAGATGATAATCTGCTGTTCCTCTTCCAGCTTTACCTAACTTCTGTGGAAACACTTTTGTTCCTGTCAGATAGCAGCATCCAGTGAGTATGTGTCACCAGAAACACTGCCCATCTGACCCTTCTCCTGCTTACAACTGTTTAGACTATACTCATCTCCAGGCTGCCCCTGGACTCTGTGGGTGTCCTGGTGACTGCTGCTTTGGCTCCTCTGCCTCAGAACCTTATTTGCCCCCCAAATCCTAATTCAGGAAGCGTTCTTGGTACAGTAGAGATATTGACTTGCAGGAGCCCCTTGGACTTAGTCCTTGGGGGTAGCTGGGCTTCAGAGACTCCATACCTGTAGTTTGGGAGAAAAAACACTGTTCCCAGCAGCTTTCTGATGAGCAACAGGTGAGGAGCCATGATATGGGGCAGGTTGCTCACCAAATTTGGTTGTTTTAAAATATACACATTGGATACTTGTACCATAAACTCCAAAACATACCCAGCAGGGGTAACACACACTCAGGAAAATTCTTTACACCAGCATCAATAGGAAACAATGGGTTTCTTAGATGTTTTACACTGGGCCTGTTTTCCTTTATGGAATCAAAATGAACTGGACTTGTCACCTGCTAAAGTCAGAAAGTCAAGGCCCTCCACACCACACCGCTGCTCAGTACCAGAGAGCTGAGTCTTTCCAGGCTGCAGCAGCTCTTTTGTGGGGAGGCTTGGGATGATGGCATTTGGCTCAGGCTTGGTGACTTAGGTTATGAAGAACTTCCTTTAGTACCTTGTTGATCTTTTTTTAAAATTACTATTATTTTGTTTTCAGTGTTCTACAGTCCCTTCCGTGTATCTTAGATTTTTTTTCCCCTCCCTCCCTGAGATGGCATACAGTTTTATATAGGTTCTACACATACATTCCTATTAAATACATTTTCACCTTAGTCATGTTGCTTAGAAGAATTGAAATGAATGGGAGAAATCATAAAACAAACCAAAACATAATACAAAAGAAAACGACATTCTTCATTCTGTGATCGAATTCCATAATTCTTTCTCTGGATGTGGAAGGTATTTTGCCTTAAGAGACCTTTGGGAATGATTCAAGTCCTTGCATTGCAATGTGCCTTGTTGATCTTAAGCTCCTCTCCAGGCAGGTGCAGCTTAGGACCTGCCTCAGATCATGGAGCTTGACCTGTCTAACTTAATACAAATCAGTTTGAACCCCACAGTTTCCATTGTCTTTTTCAATAAATGCTTTTGTGTTGTTTGTAAATGCCACCAGTGTGTGGAGTGTGCTCCAAGCTCAGTGGTAGCTGATAGAATGGGCCTCCCCAAGAGTGTGCTGCAGTGGGTCAGATGTGAAAGATGCAGGCTCAGCCCACACTGTTGCAGTTTTAGTAGATGAGGGCATGACAGTTCAGTCGATCTGAAATCTTAGCAGAATCTGTGGGTCTCTACTTCAGGTTCTAGCCCTTTAAGATGAAAGTAAATCCAGTAGAGTAACCATTAACAATTTACGTCACATGGATGGAGAGGCACTGCCACTCAGCTAGTCATGCTCCTGCAGCCCGCCAAACTCTTCATTAAAGACTGGAGGGGCCTCTTTCAGATAGTGCAGCTCTACTCCCCAGCCCAGCCAGTCCAGGTGGGGCTCCCCATACTCCCCTCTGCTTAGAGTAATAAAGAGGGAGTGTGAAGACACAGAGGCCAAAAGGCTTGTGTAGGAGAAGACCTTGTAGAGTCACACCCCAGGAGTGAACCACTTAGGATGAAGATGTGCAAAATAGGGATCAATCAAGAGATGGGGTTACCAAGGCAGGAGAGAGTGAGGGGCTCACCAAGGTGGAGTCAGCTCCGTGCCCCAATATTGTGTATCTCTATGCACCCCTGAGCTGGCAAACGGCACCATGGTGTGGGGGAAAGAGTTCTGACTTCTGACACACCACTCAGCTCCAGTTTTTTCCTCTGTAAGATGAAGATAAAATCTGATCTTGCCCCAAGAAATGGGAGGGAAAAGTGCCTGCAAAACTTTCTTCAAAAGAACCGCTAAGGATCGAGGTGGAAAAAATAGGGACAGCTTTGATTACTGTCTCCCTACTCTGAACTATTGGTGGGAACTCAGGGCTTTCTTGGATTTAATTTTTGCATAAGTTAAACAGAGTAAGCATATTGTAGTCTCTGAGTACACTCTAAATAAGGAAGATGTTAATCTGTAGTGAGAGTACCTGTTAGTCTCAGCTGTAGAAACAGAGGTGATTTTTAACTAAAGGTCTGAAGTACGCACAGACAGCATCTGCCTTAGCAGAAGTTTCCTCACAGCGTTCCTTCAGAACCTTCAGTGGTTTCCTATTACTTACTGAATACAATTCGGAGTTCTTTGTGCCATGTCACAATCTCCAGCATATCTCTTGCCTTATCTCACATAATTCTGTTTTACGTACTCTATGTTCTAGAGATAAAGTGGCCCACTCTCAGCCTTCCCCCTCCTCCTATTGCTATCCCATTTTCTAGCCTAGATGAATTTTGATAGTCTCCTCCTGAAAATATTCTCAGGCCCATGTTCCCTACCTCAACTCCCATCTCTATTAAAATCCTCTCTTTCCTTCAAAGTCCAACATGATTTGTTCCCTCTGTGCAACCTGCTCTGATTCCCCCTAGCTAAAGATGATTTCCAGTATTCTGTCAAAGTGTAGACTGAGAACTTTGAATCACAGAAGTTGTGACATTTATAGGAGGGCTGTTTCCATCACTCCTGCATCACCTGCAGAATTTTTGAGCAGTAGGGACAATTAGATATTGCAGTGCATAGAGTACTGGTCCTAGAGTCAGGAGAATCTGAGTTCTAATTCAGCCTCAGACATTGAACATTTACCAGATGTGTGACTTTAGGCAAGTCACTTAACCCCAATTGCCTTCCCCCTCCAAAAAAAAAATTGTTGAGCAGTGAAAAGATCCTACCTCCTATAATTATTTTCCCCTGATAAGAGACCATCCTGTAGGAGAGCCCTAACCCCATCACCCATGCTCTAGGAATTCCCCTCTTACTGCCTTCAGTCCAGGTGTCAGTAGATTTTAAAGGCTCTTGTAGATATCCTGGATGTTCCAGCTGGTTACCAGAAAAAGCTGCCAGCCACCGCCCCTTTCTCCTAGCCCAGGCTGAAGAGTCCACTGAGTTTCCCCTGTACTTGTCACATCCATGAAACCTTACTCTCATTCTTATGAATAACTTTCGTGCTCTAAACAGCTGTCTCAAGCCTTGCCTTTCTACTTTTCAGATCCTGCCCTTTAAACAGAGGGCCACACATGGAACTCTGTATGTCTCCATGTAGAGTTTCAGAGGGCATGGTCCATCCAGCTTTGTGGAATGGGCCTTCGTCTAGGCCAGAGAATTCAGAGGACAGGGTATGTGTAGTACCAACAAGGCCAAGGCTTCACACGGAGAACATAAGCTTTACTCCTTGGAGTACGTTTGCTGATCACAAGGGAGCCCAGATGATAATGATAGTTAATATTTATGTAGTGCTTACTGTGTTAAGCATTTTGCAATTATTTAATCCTTACAACCACCCCAGGACATGGGTACTATGATCCCCATTTTGCAGATGAAGAAACTGAGGCAAACAAGTTACATGACTTGCCCAAGGTCACATCCCTCATTACTTGATGTAAACTCAGGTTTTCCTGACTCCAAGCCCAACTCAGAACCCCTCGCACCCCCCTCCCCCCAAAGTGGGATATAACTGCTAAGTAGTGGTAAGGAGAATAAGCTATAGTAGGAAGGCTCTGGACTAATGATCTCACTCCCAGCAAAGATGGAATAGGGTAGGGATAGATGTAGGACTGCAATTGATATAGGAAACTCCAGATAAGGAGATAGTTTACTCAACCAATGCCAATCAACACCTTCACTGCAACTTCCGAGTTCATGAAGGGCACCAGAAGTTTTAAGTTTCTGGTTCAGCCTCACAACACCAGATCCTCCTGATGCTAAAGCCAACATTCAACTTACTAAGCCTTGCTATCGGGGAGGAGGAGAATTTGGGTAGTGGATAAAGTCAGGGCAACTTAGCGTTATCCTAAGATTAACACAGCGTGGTTACTTCTCTGAATCTTAGGTGTCTCATCTGGAAGGTATCATTTATCATTCGATAAAGTCTTGGGATTGTTCGAGATTCACTTGTACTATGCTTTTGCAGACTTTTTAAACCACTGTGTA
The DNA here is from genome assembly GCA_028658325.1 of Potorous gilbertii. Taxonomy (NCBI): domain Eukaryota; kingdom Metazoa; phylum Chordata; class Mammalia; order Diprotodontia; family Potoroidae; genus Potorous; species Potorous gilbertii. The sequence goes on along the minus strand of CM053769.1, from coordinate 42,711,861 downwards.
AACGTGAGTTATGCAAAACTTAGAGATTATTTGTCTCCCACCATGACCAAGTAACATCTGTCCATGCTTAAAGGATAAGCTAGGCTCCCTTCTAGAAAAGAAGGTAATGAATAAGCCTCAAAGAAAGCTTCTTCAGAGACTCTCCAGGTTATCAGGGAGAAGGGAGTATTCCTTTTTTTTAAAGTGGTAGGCTCCAAAATTAAAAGGCAGAGAAAAATTCTGAACTCTATCAGAAGTTTGGCAAGTGCAAGAATGAGATGAAAAAGAGGAAGTGAAAAAGGACCAGTGGAGTCAGCAGGAAAGGGTTCTTTCTGAAAAAGCAGCAATTGCTTGTCCTCTTAAGATTCGTGAGGTGGTTTCATCAGAGTGACCTGGAAGAGACCAGGAGTGTTGGTTGATGATGTCTGGCCCTGGTCCATAAGTCTGCCTTCTTCTAAGGCCACACGTCTCAAAACGTGGAGTACCTCCCCAAAACTATCAAACCCAAGGACTGCCCCACCCATTTCTTATGAATTACATGGGTACTAACAATACCACCAGAAATCGATTGCCAAGGAGTACTGAGTCATGGCCAAGAAAGTGAAGAATTGAGTGGCACAAGTGGCATTTTCCATTGGTCTGCGAATAGAAGGCAAAGCCTTCAGAAGAAAAAGGGAGATTTAGAAAGTGAACAGCTGGCAGTGCAGATGGATTTGGGATTTCTGGACCACAACATAGAAACGATGGGCTCTTGTCGGGGAGGAAATTGACCTAATAAGGCTAGTAAAAATGTATTGTCTAGAGTCCTGTAAATCTGATTGATAGAGATGGAGACCAGACCAGTGACTTCATTGACATTGGTAACTTCCAGGGGAGAAAATCCCTCTGCCAGTGTAGGTCATCATCTTCTGCAATTTATAGTTTTAGAGAGTTGCCTATGAAACTGAGAGGTTGAGTTTCCTAAGATAATACACCTAATATGTGTCAGAGCCTTGAACCTGCATCTTCCTGGCTCTGAGGCCTGCTTGATCCACTCCACCATTGGTATCATATAGAAGCAGGACCTGTGGGCTTCATGTATCGAATTAGAAAACCACATATTGATGTTATATGTGTTCTGTTGTATTTTTATTTTGTTAAATTCTTCCCAATTACATTTTAATCTGGTTTGGAGGAGTATTGGGCTGCGGGACTGTCTGATACTTTGCATTATCCCATGCTGCCCCTCTCAAAAGAGATTTAAATGAAAAAGAAAAGAAAAAGATTGAAGGAGAAAACCCCCTAATTACCAATAACAGTAATTGAAATTCACCAGAGGTAAAATCCAAATAATGAGTAGCCCTGAAAGTCCATGGGCTTCGATGCCTCTACTGGGACACATTTTGGGCAAAGACAAGGTTGGTGGTAACAACACAAGGAAACAAAATTTGACCATAGGTCAAATCACTGAGACTTGGTGGGATGGGCCCCGTGACTGCCTTTGGAAAGATTCAAGAGAAACAGGGTGAGCAAAAGGGTGGAATAAGGGATAGCATTGTATATTAGGAGATATATCTATTTTTAAAAATCTAGGAATTTGAAGAAAGAAATAGAACATTTGCATAAAGATCAACAGAGACAAACAGAACTGATATTGTCATTGCAACATCTTTTCTGGACAGAAAGGAAATGAAAAATTTCGGAAATATCCCAAGCCTGGCAGAGAGGCATGGTTACAATAGTGACAGAGGACTCCAATTATATAGACATGTAGTAGTGTGCTCTCTGCCAAAAAGTGGAGTAGCCAACACTGTCTTGGCCTTCCTTCAATAAGCTAACAAGATAGCTAACATGTTGGATGATACTTACTATCAGTATCCAAAAAGGTTCTGACATGCTAGCTTATTGAGCCAAATCTAATTTGATAAAACTTAGTAGGGATAAATGTAAATTCTCACTTTTGGATTCAGAAAACTAACTTTTTAAGTGCAAGATACAGATGGTGTGGCTAGACAAAAGTTCATCTGAAAAAAAAATCTAAGGGTCTTAGTGGATTGAGCTCAACAAGTTGAGAGTATGATATAGTAGCCAAAAAATGTAATGTAATCCTAGGCTGCATTGAGAAGAGCAATAGGCCTTCTATGCCCTACTGTGGTCAAACCACATTTGGAGGATAAAGTTCTGTTCTCACTGTCACATCTTAGGTAGTACAGTGAGTGATACATGGGAGAGTATCCAGAAGAGCACAACTTTGATGAATTCTTCGTGACCCCATTTGGAATTTTCTTATCAAAGATACTGGAGCAGTTTGCTTCTCCACTTTATTTTACAGATGAGGAAACTGAGGCAAACAATTAAGTGACTTGCCCAGGGTCACACAGCTAATAAGTGTCTGAGGTCAGATTTGAACTTGGGAAGATGAGCCTTCCTATCTCCAGGCTTGTCACTCTATCCACTGCACCACTAGCTGCCCTCCTTTGATGGTAAGGGGTACCAGAATCATAGCATGCGTAGATGAGTTGAAAGAACTAGGGGTGTTTTGCTTGGAGAATGCTTGAGGATAGCTTCAAGTATTTGAAGTGCTCTCCTACAGGTTAAAGCTATCCCAAAGTGGACTGCACGTAAAGCCCACTCGTTCACGTATGGGTTAGATGAGATAACTTGTGAATTCCCTTCCAAATCCCAGATTCATTTATTTGGAGATACTTCTCTGGGGCAAATTGGAAATCAGTGGCTTCGATCTTTTCTGATATTGGGGGAGCAGGAAGTTTTGCCCCATTTTTTCTCCCAGCAAATTCAGGGTTCCTGCCCCTCCCTGGAGTGGCTGGCTCAGCAGACCTACTCTTCTTGCCATCTATTGGCAAGAGCCTGCCATGGGAAGGAAGACGAAGCTGCTGCTCAGCCAGGAAACAAGTATGCTCCTGGGGGTTCATGCATGTGCACACATGTATATGAAGGGCATCTGGAGACCTTAAGGTAGATAACAGCTGCTCCTTGATGAGCTGACCCAGAAGAGCCATAAAAATAACTACTCGCCTGCAGAGCCAGAAAGGTTCTAATGGAACCGGGGGAACAGCCCATTTCAGAAGTCACCAAGTCAGGGCTGGCTGCACTGCGAATCGAATACTGGGGTTTTAGAGCTGGAGGAGTAAACCTTCGGGAGCATTTCATCTGCCTTTGTATCATCCAAGTACCTTGTTCAGAAAGGACACTGAGGCCCGGAAAGTGACAACGGTAAGCTGCCTCAGTTTCCTCCAACGGTAAGCTGCAGGTTAGAGACTGAGCTAAAACTAGAACTTGGTGCCCTTACTTCTAAGCCCTTGCTCCACCTCGTCCACTGCACCATGCTTCTCTCTGCCCAAGGCTGGGGCGGGTGAGATACCTGAGCACTGACTCAGAATTAGAGGTAAGGAGTGGGCGGGCACTATAACCTCTCTTTGGAGAATGCTGGAAACGGCTGGGACAATGAGGGAGGAGTGAGGAGCCCTCACACATCTCAGTTCATGACATACTTTTCTCTCTGTCCCCTTCCCCTCTCCAATTACATCCTCCAGGCTGCCAGTCAGAGGAGAAGGGAGGACTGTCACGCCTAGCTTTCCCCTTCCCCAGCAGAGGTGCCAGAAGCCGGAGCCTTGCTCTTGTCCTCCCCCTTGGGCTCCTGTTCTGAGGGCAGGAGGAGGGCCGGGCTAGGGCTGGAGTGGCGCTGCTTCCTCATGAATGGGAATACTCTGGAGAGAGAGAGAGAGGAGGGAAGGATGAAGGCCAGACCCTCAAGGGGCAGTGCAAAGGCAGAAGCTGTTGTCAAATCTTGCCCCCATTCTCTTTGTTCGATAAGAGACATCTCCCCCAATTCCATGGAAGGGGATAGGGTGAGGTCGACCTGCTTGGTAATTCCCAGTTCCAGTTCTCACATGAAAAAGTGGTTACTGTTGGTAAAAGGCCAGGGGAAAGACTGCCTCATTCCTCCTGTCCCCCAACCCCCTACAAACCCGAATCTTGGAGTTTAGGAAATAAGAGTGAATAGAATGGGTTGGGGGTGAAGCTCACCGTTTCTTAGTCTCGGGTGGAATCACAGCCTCTGCCAGGAGTGTCTTATACATGTCAGACTTTAAGAACCTGGGATAGGAATCCTGAAAGATAGGCAGAACCACCTTATTCCAATAGCATTACTTATACAGTTGTTTTGGAATTTGTACTTTTGTTTCCCAGGACCGTAAAATTACCTTCTAAGAGATCATTGAAGTAGTTTAGTATAGAATTATGGATTTAGAGATCCAGTCTAATCCCTTCCTTTTACAGATTAGGAAACAGACCCAAAGAGGTTTATGACTTGGTCAAGGTTACAGGTAGAAAGTAGCAGTGACCCCTCTGACTCCAAATTCAGAGCTCTTGCTACTACCCAGGCTGCTTTTTTAGTGTTTATTTGATGCCTCCAGAACAGAGGAACATGCAAGTACACAGCTTCCTCCTCAATTTGATAATCCCCTCCCACAAGGCTCCAGGAACAACTTGTGAGGAAAGTTCATTAATGACCCCATTACCCTGTATTTTCCATGTTCTTATTATTGTTTGCAGGATAACTGTCGGATCTAACTCAGCTCAGAAGAGCAGCTAGGTGATGCAGGAGATAGAGTGCCAGGTCTGGAGTCAGGAAGACCCGAGTTCAAATTTGACCTCAGACACTTTTTAGCTATGCAGTCCTAGGCAAGTCACTTAACCTTGTTTGCCTCAGTTTCCTCATCTATAAAATGAGCTGGAGAAAAAAATGGCAAACCACTCCAGTGTCTCCACAAGGAAACTCAGATGGGGTCACAAAAGTGACACCACTGAAATGACCGAACAGCTATGCAACTCACCTCAGATGTCCAATAATACCTAATCTACTCCTTGTAACTGATCTTGGCTTGGTCTTGGTTTTGTTTTCTGTTTGACATTGTAAGTAGCCTTCAACTCAATAAAGCATGAGTGAGTGAATGAATGAATGAATGCATACATTCCAAGCCCCAGGCATTTTTAATTTTTCTAAGTTAAGGGTCCCAGTCTTCAAGGGAAGGATGGGGAACCATAGGGAACTCTTTTTGCATTTCTCTAAGACAAATGCATGGTTTTCAAGCTTCAGACTCAGCCACCTTTCACAGCCTTAACAGGGAGACAATGCTTTAAGATGGGAACCCTTTTTCCCCCCAACTCCACTGAACCCCTAGTCCCAGCACCTTCTTCATAAGCATGTAGATATGCATTTGGGCATCATCCATGACATAGCGATGGGGTCTGCGGATCCCTTCAAGTGTCTTCTCCATAGTCTTGCTGTCAATGTTGACCCAGCGTGTGGCTCCAGGGGCAAGAAACTGTCTGAACCCCAATAGGTGGAGAAATAGGGACAAATTAGCAGAAGGGCTTACAGTCTGTGGCCTGCCTTTAAGATACTGTTGGCCATCAAGGCACTTGGAAGAAACTAAAATTACCTTTGCTTTTTCACCCTCCTGATCAGTCTCTCTCTCCTTCCCCACTTGTAATAAATATCTATTGTGTAGCTCATTCTTTTTCCCACCTGGCTAGACTAATCCTCCCATGGTTTTGGATGAGATATTATGTCTCAGGAATGTTTATACTTTTAAAAAGAGTAGAGAGAGAGGCATGGTCCCTGTACCATTCTATTCTGTTACTACTTACCCAGCCCCAAGCTCTTCTCACTACCCCTCATTCAGCAGACTCAACTGGACCACCTAATACCTCAGAATATCCAGTGACTCCTCTCTGGCTAATCCTATTTCCCTTCATCAGAGAGTGAAATTGTGTGTACCACTCACAAAAGGAAGCATAAAGTAGTTAATTTGGCCTCAAATAGGGAGTGGAGGGGAAGCATCTTGGGGCACAGAATTCCCTCAGACATAATGTCAAAACTTTCCCATCCCACCCTCACCTCAGTAGACCTGGATACATCAACAGAAGAGGAATGGACCTAATGACCTCTGAAGAAAAACCCCTTGTGACCAGAAGATTCTCTGCCCTGACACCCAAGGAGAGTCAGGACCCAGAGCAGGATCTGGGGTGGGGGGAGAGGTGAGGCTCACTGGTAGACAGAGTCGACACTCTCAGCAATCTTGGACTGTTCCCCATATCGAAGGTCTTCACATGCTTCCCAGAAGCTCAGGTTCTCAGCTGGGTGGGATGGAGGAAGGGGTGACCAGAGATGAGATGAGAGAAGAAATGTTCAGGGAGAAGCCCCTAAAGCCCTGAGCAAAGTGAGTTGGGCCCCCAACTGCACATCTAGTCATCCTGAACATCCTCCTATTCCCACCCTACCCCCATTGGCTGGGAAGGAATCAGGAGTCCTTGGCTCACAAGGTTCTGGTGAAGAGACAAGGCTCCAGCGAACTGGGAAGAAAAAGGCTGAGTCCAGAGCAGGAAGTACATCATCATGCCAGGCATGCTAGCATCTAGGTGGCCAGGTAGAGTATTGAACTTGGGGTTGGAAAGACCTGAGCTCAAATCCTACCTCAGATATTTAACCTGTCTCTGCCTTTGACTTTTAATTGTTATCACCCAGCATCCTCTTGGGTCCCTGAATTCCCTACAGGAACATGACCAGGGGTGAAGCTGGGGTAACTGTCTTACCACTGAACTCTTTCTTGAGGAATTCCATGAACTGTATATGGCCCAGAGGATCCCCCAGAAGCTCTCTGAAGTTAAAGGCCCAACGCTCAACCCGTAATTTAGTAGGTGTCGTCACCCTAGGCAATAAATGTATATGTGGTGGCAGCTCCTTTTATGTCTCCCACCCCAAGTATCTCCCCATAACTCTCAGAATTAGAGAAATGGATCCAGAACTTATCAGGGTAGTTACCATTCAGGTGCCCTTAGGACCTGCCTAGTTTAAGCGATGAGGCCCACTAAATGGGAGGGCTTTGATGAATTCTGGAGCCAGAGTCCCCGGGTCTGAACCCATGAGCCCCACCAAGAATCAGCAGTATTGTGGAATGATTTTTTTACTGGAAACAAGGGTGGCCCTAGTCCTCTCCACCCACCCTCAGCAGGTGAGAAACACACTCACGTGGGGGCATTCATTGACCAGTAGTCAGTATCATCAGTGATCCATGGGTTACTGGGCAGGCAGCCAGACATAATGGGGTCATGGGGCATGTACTGGTCATTGAACTTGAGGTATCTGGGTGGAGTAAGCCCATAAGGATAACAAGAATGTGGATTTAGAGCTGGAAGAGAACTTGGAGGTCAATTAGTTCAATATGCTCAAGGTCACAAAGGTAGTAAGTGGTGGTGCCAGAGAATGAAGACAATTTGGGAGAGCCCTCCCCATTCAAGGACTTGAAGAAAGGAAAAGACTGTTATGGTAAGAGTAAGCCCAGGAAATCCCAGATAGGGGTTTAGAAAGCCAGAGGATTATGGGTGGGGACAAAGGAAGCATTTGGGAGAGATTTGGGGTGGACATGTATGACCTCCCTGCCCTCCCACCTTCCTAGAAGCTGCTCCTCTTAATCTGGAGCCACTCACGCTTCCAGGCAGATAGAAGACTTCACCCTAGTCCTACCCATCGCCTTCCTACAGTACTCGATCTAGGCAGAGACACAAGAAAAAAAAAGGAGTGGGGAGAGATCAACTTTAAGGCCCCCAGACTAGCCAGGGACGACCTTCCAATGGGTTGGATGGGGACAGCCAAGCCTCCCTTGTCTTTCATCTTTGTCCATATTTACCCAATTAAAAAATTTTTAAGTGAGATGTTCCTATAGCCGCTAGGAGGTAACCAGATTCCACCCATAGCTCTATCATCCCATCTCTCCCAGCAGGCCTTAGGCTAAACACAGAGGTAGGAACCTGCAGCCTCAAGGCCACATGTGGCCTCAAGACCCCAGGTTCCCCAGCCCTGGAAGGCTCCCAGGGCCCCACAATGTGTTCCCCCTCCATAGAACCCAAGGACAATCTAAAGGCTTACCTCTCGCTTATAAAAATCCATATTTTTAGTCTGAAAAAGATTAAGACAAGGAGGGTGAGGGCAAGGTAGAACAGTCTGGTGAATGAGGGGCCATGAGAGTCCCCAGTGAGGAATAACTTCTCCCCTTTCACCCACAGCCAGAATCAGAGATAAGAAGTAAGCACAATTAGTGAGTGATTTACCTATGTAGCATGGTGGATAGAGTGATGGACTTACTAGCAGCAAAACCCCTAGCAAATAACCTCACTTCTCTCTTCTTCAGCTTCCCCATTTGCAAAATGGGGATAAGAATAACTCCTATCTCACCAGGTTCTCATGAGATTAAAATAAATGCTATGTATTTTTATCTCATAGGTGAAACGATATGGTTCTCATCAGATGAACGTCTCCCCATAAATGCTGATGAGGGCAACCTTATAGTCTCCTCCCCCACACTTCTGATCACTTCCCATGTCCTAAACCCTGGCTGAATTCTAAGCCCACCAGCCTCTCATCATTACCATGACCAGGAGCAAGTGTGGCTAGGTCAGTGGAGTGCACCCCGTGCTGTGAGGGACATATCAGAGGTCACAGCCTTAGTTGTATTTCGGATATATACGGAAGTCCATAATTTCAGAACTTCAGAGAACCTTGTTATTCAGTCATCCTGTTTAACTCTGTGACCCCATTTGAGGTTTTCTTGGCAGAGATACTGGAATAATTTGCCATTTCCTTCTCCAACTCATTTTACAGATGAGAAACAGGCAAACAGAGTCAAGTGACTTGCCCAGGGTCTGAGGCCAAGTTTGAACTCAGTCTTCCTGACTCAAGCCCCACACTCTGTGCACTATGGCATCGCCTAGCTGCCCATGGAGAACTTTAGAGACCATCTATTCCAATTCTTTCAATTACAGACAGAGAAATTGACCCAGAGGGGATGGAATCTGCCTAGGATCACATAGAAGGTTGGAGACCAAGCTTAGATTAGACCCACTTAGCTCCCAACCAAAGGGACTCAAATAAAATAAGTCCAGTGCTAATGGGAATCCTTGGTCATATCTCAACTATTCCATCCCAGGGAACTACTAGGGGGACCTTAAATGGTCCAGTAGCTGGCTGCAGCTGAAGGCTATAGCCATGTAGCTATCTGTAGTTTCAGGGTCCACTGTTAACTATAACAAGGCCCCAGACTAGCGCAGAAGAATGGATTGGACTTGGCTGGAAGGGAAGAGGCTTTTGGAGCTTGCTTTTTAAGGCTCCAGAGTCCAGGCAGGGGGAGGGGAAAATGAGGGAAGTTTCTGCTTTCCAGGGCCTTCCTCATTAGAAGTCTCCTGTGCCAATAAAATCACAAATCTGGTTCCAGGAAAAAAAAGTTAGACAAAGAGTTCAGCCTGGTCCCAGCCTGTCTGAAGCAATCAACCATTACAGTCACAAAATGATCTCCTGTGGTCTAATCAGACCTTCTGCTCTCATGTGGGGCTTCATAGCAACTGGACCCTGGGGAACACAGCACTGCCTCTCAGATCAGAGGACCTACAACCTGTTTCTTATATGCACCAGTATGTGGCCTTGGTCAAGTCACTTGACCTGGGTGTCAACTTCCCCAGCTGTAAATGAGAGGTTTGGGCTAAGCAGCATTCTTAGTATTTCCAGCTCTTAGAATGCATAATCTTAAGGATCCTTGTTCCTGAAAATGCTTCTCATTCCCTTAATCATCCTTCATGTTGTGGTTTCAGTCAGCTCCTTCTTTCAATATGGTCAGGGGAGGGAGCTGGAGAGAGAGAAGGGGAAACCAGAGACATTCGATGTCTTGACCCAAGCCAGAGCTGGAACCCAGCTAAAGAGTAAAGGGAGATAGGAAGGGGGTGGGGAAAGAGGCTGAAGCCAGCCCTGGGTATGTATCCAGAAATCCTGCCAGAGTCGGCCTTCCTCGAAATTCCTCTGTTGGACAGACAAAGTAGGGGTTATTTTCTACAAAGAGGGGAATCACCACTCACCATCTGCACTCTGGTGGCATAGCCGTTACCCCGCTCGGGTCCCTGCTCCATCACATTCAGGGCTCCTGGCTGACAGAGAAATGGGGGGGGGGGCGGTGAATGGAGGGAAAATGGAGGAATCAACTTTCAACCTCTTACTGTCCCCCCTGAGGTTCTGCTGCCCCCTGCATAGGGCCAGATCCATAGGGCAGGCCCTCTCCAGGCTCATAGATGCCTGCCTCCTGATGGAGGGTGGGAATGAAGCCAGCTTCAAGCTAAGAAATCCTGTCCTGTCTTCATTTCACCAAGAGGGAAAGGGGAGCTGGGTTCCTGACTGACCTGGTTTGGGATGAAGGGAGGGAGGTAGGGCAAGGCAGGGAACAGCTTAAAAACTAAACATCATCTAGGGTCCCAGGTCCCCCAAGCCCTCCTGAGGGCCTCCCAGAGACTGTAGTTACCTTCAGCTGCAACAGAGGGAGACAGAGAGTAGAGCCGACCCCAGACTGGCCAGAAGAGTGGGGTGCTGAGAGAAGCAGCTCCCAAAGTCTATCCATCTAACCTTGACCCCTCTCCACAGCCTCCCTCCCGGTGAGCCCCAACTCGCCCCCTACCCCTACTCACTTAGCCTCAGAGGAAGTTTGTCTTTTGTGCCCTTTTTCAGAGCTCCTCACCTAAATCCTCCTCCCCATTGGCATTTCCAATGACCATGTCCCCCCTGTTGGCCTTTCCTCTTTCCTTTCATCCCCTCTTCTAGTCCAGATTCCTCACTGTGTAGGGAAGGGATCCTGAGGCCCAGTGTGGTCAAGAGATTTGCATGATCTCACAAAAGGCCCTGGTCTGAAGGGGATATGGGGAGCGGCTCTCACCGGGGGCCGATTCACCAGCCAGTAAGTCTGCTCCTGGCACTCAATGACAATTCTGTCCCCTTTCCGGCGCTGCTTGGCTGCTCTGAAGGGAAGGCGAGGTGCTCAGTCAGAGATCAGGCTGGGAGGAGGGGGTGCTGGGGCAGACGGATCTCAGTCTGGGGATGTGCTGATCTCAGGGGAGAGCATGACCCTAATCCCTGCCTCAGAGGAGATTGAGAGTGGGTGGGCTAGAACCTGGGGGCTGTTGGATTAGCAGACACTTTCCCCTAACATCTGGAAAGCCTGCTCACCGACATCTAGCCACCCCCATTTTCTCTTATCTTCTTTCCCAGCTGAGTGGCTTAGCTCTTGATTCTGTATCCCCCAGAGATCCTTCCCTCCCCTACCTAGCCTCCCACTCCAGGCAGTGCCAGGAGATAAACTAGGAGGGGAGGGGAGACAGCAAGACAGGGGAGTATTTAACATAGTCCCTGATCAGGGCCATGGCTCGTGTGGTTATGACCTGAAACAAAGGGCAGGGTTTGTTGGAAGGGGGAGAGAAGGATGGAGGGCACAGAAGAGCTCACCTCAGCTGCTCCCGGGCCTGCATCACTACAAAGTCCCATGTGTGATTGATCTTCTTATGCAGCTGGTTATAGTAATCCTATCGGAGGGAGAGGAGGAGAGGAGCTGCAGTCAGTGCCCCCTACCCAACCCTACCCCTGCCCCTGCCCCAAGGCTGTAGATTCAGACCCCATCCCCTCTAGGAGAGAGGCTGGAGATAGAGGGCCCCAAGGCAATTCTGAGTGGGACCTAGTCAAGAGGGGAAGGAGCTGAGTGGTCTGTGTGTCCTCTGTTTTGAAGAAATGAAGCATTTTTTATACCCCCATCAGTTGGGAGGAGGATCTGAATGTATGGACGGGGGCAGTGGGCCTGGGGCCGCCCTACCTTTTCATGCTCAATCAGGTCCCCTTGTTTCCGTATATTCTTCTTGGCCAGATAGATAGCTGGAAAAGCAGACATGGCAGGCACAAACACGTGTGCATGCATGTGCACTTGCCAGCACACATGCATATGTGCACATGCACCATAGACAGAGGGGAAACTGGTGGCTAAACATCAACTCCCTCCAGTAACATCATTCCAGGAGTCCTACCCCATCCCTGGAGTCCTGAGCATGTGCCTATCCCACCTAAATCCTATACCTGATATCTTTTAAAATTTCATGAGAGTCCAATTGAAAATGAACTCCTCTGTCCTTTAAGATTATCAGACAGGTTTTTAAAATGGGAAATGAATTTAACTTTCTAAACCATTATCAGTGCAATTTTTTTATGTAAAAAGCCAACTAATCGTTCATTAATAAATCCTTAACCCAATTTTGGGAACTTCTTACTCAAAACATATTGCTAAACTTAAAAACTCGAACCCAGAGCCTGAATTTCTATGATAAATTTTGGAAGCCAATCATGTACATCTGCATATAGTGCTTAGTAAAAACAGACCAATCTTATTGCTTTTTTCCAAATTTACTATTCCACTTATTTAGAAAACTTTTACATTATATTTTTGTTTTATTACTTTGTCTAACTATTTCCTCCTTTAGAGGATATCATTCCCATGTTATAATCTGACCATAAGCATAGGTTAAAATTGTAAGATGGTCATACTTGAAAGCTATTATAACAACTTAGAGATGTTCCAGTATCAATCTATTATTTAATAGTGTTGTGCTTACAAAACTTCTTGATGATAGAAATTTGCTATAAAAGAAAAAGGAGGAACAAAGTTAAACCATAACACAAGGGAAAAACTCTCTTAACACTGTTGGAAAAAAATTCCCTTAGCTCTGATTCCAGGCATGAGTCACATCTGACAACCAATCATCTAGTCACTGAGTGTTGTTAAAGGCAAGGCTCAGGACTAACCAGGTGGGGAATTTTCCTTTTCCAGAAAGGAAATAGCACAATGGGGAAATGGAGTCAGAAGGATCCTACGTAGGCCGTATCCTAGATTGTTCCCCACAAACTTTCCCAGGCACAAACATCCACCTTTAAGCAGTTCTCAGACTGCTACACTATTGGCTTTATGACTTTTCAGACAAATATCCTGGTAATCAAAACTCAAAACAACCGTACATTTACAGTCCCAGGAATTTTTACCTAAAATAGCAAAATTTCACTAACCACATCGTAGAGCTTCAATATCTTTCCTGATGTTTCCCTAACAGTTAATATCATTAATCCTTTACTTATAAATTATAACTACCCATATTCTAGAGCTTCAAACATACAGCAAAAACCTAAGAGTTGACTCATCATTAATATGTTGAAACTACCTCTTTAAACGACCTTTTATAATAGCCAAGATTTTCAAAAGAAAATCTGCTATTATAGTAAATATTACTAGTAGTAGTAATAGTATTACTTAATAGTATTACCTGTTTACAACTAAATATACCTCATTAAATATTTAACAGTTTTCAAATATCTAATTTATTTATCAGATCTTTTTAAAAACCCAGTTCCTATGTAACAAAATCCAGATTAAAAATTGCTTTGTCTAAAATCATTTCTGTTTACACTGGTTTCTCAACTTTTACAATATAAGAGAATTTAGAAATCCAATAATAACACAAACTTCAGATGACATCAATTGCATTTCCAAATTATCACATAAAGTCATTGATCTTATTATCTTTGACATTTTTAAGTTATCAGGTATACAACAATTACATTAAATTAGAGAAATAATAATGGTGTAGTGCTTAGCACTTTACAATTATTAAATATCATTTATATCTCACAACGACCCTGTGAGGTGGGTGCCATTATTATTTTTCTTTTTACAAATTGGGAAACTGAGGCAAACAGATTAAAATAGCTTGCCATAAATTACAGAGGTAATACATTGCAGCAACTTGAACAGAGAATGGTGGGCATACCAAGGGCAGAGGCTGGTTGGCACCGGGACTCTCCCAGGCAGCAGCCAAGAAGGGCCTGATGAAGGCTGTTCCTGCCTTTGGGACACTGACTGTCTGGGGTTGGGGAGGAATGAAGGGAGAAGAGCTGAGACACAGTGGGGCCCTTCAGTGAATAGCTATGTGGCCTTGGGCAAGTCCTTCACCCTCTCTGGATCTTGATTTCCCTTAATTGTAGAAAGAGGGAATTGAACTGCATGACCTCCCAGGCCCCTCGGACAACGGACATTCCTGTGAGCCTGGCAGTCTCTGGACACTCCGCCCCCATTATCAAATGATTCAAAATCTGTTAGCCACAGCCCTGCCTCTGGCCCTGACCCACTTACCATAATCCAGTTCAGCAGCTGGCCACTTGGTGCTCATCCAGAAATAGGGTGTCTGAGGGGAGGAGGTAGAGAGCAGGACATCACAGGCTGGAAATAACAAAGTGGGCTCCCCCATCTCCCCTCCTCCTCCAGGAAGCCTTTCTGGAGGAACCCAGACCTCACTCCAGACTTGTAGTCAAATCAAGTCACCAAGTTTTATTTTTTAAGCTCTATGTATCAGGCTTTGTTCTAAGTTCTGGGGATACAAAGAAAGCCAAAAAACACTGTCCCTGCCTACATGTTATTTATAGTATAGCTTGGAGGTAATCTTCTAGGGAAGGCCCCAGCGTTAAAGGGTATCAGGAAAAGACCTATCAAATATGGTGAGATACTGATTCTTGGAGAGGGACAGACTGGTACAGAGCCAGCTGCTGTGGATGGAGAGGATTAGTGAAAAATAATCTCAATCTTAGACAGATGCTCTTTCAGAAGGTTGGAGAAGCAGAAGGGAGAAGAAGAAGGATGCTCCTTCCTGAGGATGGCATTCCTGCCTTTTCAGGAGCAAGTATGTCTGACCTATCCCACTTAGCTGATTCTTGTGGCATTCAAGGTTCTCTACCACCTAGACCAGAGCTCCAAACTTCCCCTCTAACATCATCTACCATTACTGAAGACAGACACTGTCTGTTCTCTGAACTGGATTTTTTTATTCTAACTGTCTTTGCTCTCTTCCTTGCCCTCAACCTAAAATGACAGAGAAGAGCTGTGGCCTTGGAATGAGGGATCCTAGCATCTGGTCCTGGTTCTGCCATTAATTCATTGTGTAACCTTGGGCAAATTCCTTTTCTTCTCTGGGTCTCAGTTTCCTTATCTATCCAATGGGGACAATAATGCCTGCCCAGCTTACTCCACGAGCTCGCTGTAGCCATCAAACAAAAATGTGCTTTGTAAACTACAAAGCCCTGTATACTTTGGAGAGGCTGTTATTTAAAGCTAGAAAGACCTTAGAAGTCCTTCAGTCCACTTCTAGATCTGGAGCCCCAGAGAGGGAGAAAACTAGTTCAAAGTCACACACAGTGGAAAGATCCAGAATGAGCAATGAATTTAAAGTTAGACTTCTAGGTCTGAATCTCAGCTCTGCCCCTTATTTCCTGAGCAAGCCATTTCACTTAACTGAGTCTCAGTCTTCCTATCTGTAAAATGAACAATTTTAACTAGGAGGTTCCCAAGGGACACTTCTAGTTCTAAACTCCTATGCCCCAATTCTCAATCTACTTCACCATTTCCTGTAGTGTGGCACAAAGCTTCTTTTGGCACTGAGACAAGCGGGTTCCTTATCTCCCTCCCAAACTCACATCCCACGGCTACCACGCCCTTCCTCACAAGAAGAGAGGTGGGGCAGGCCTCTGGTGCCCAGCCCACCTTTAGGGAGATCTGTCTCTAGCTGCAATTAACTTGGCTGGAATTAGATTCCCCAGTCAGCATTAAAGATGCCTCAGTTGTCCTCTCTGGCTAAGTAAGCCCCCTGCCAAAGTAAGAGGAGGAGGTAATAACGACGATAGGATCATAGAGCCACACACTTAAAGCTGGAAGGAAACTCATTTAACAAATGAGGAAACTGAGGGCCAGAAAAGTGAGCGGTCTTCTTTAAGGTCACAACTCTTGTAATAAAGCAGATAAGCTGAAATTTGAACCCAGGACCTCAGATTCCAAATCCTGCTCACTTTTCTCTGGCGCTCTGTGGTCCACAAAGCTCTCTGCTTCATGACAACCTCATAAGGGCTCAAGTATTAGCCCCATTTTACAGAGGAGGAAACTGAGGTTCTAAGAGTTTTAGTAACATACCCATAGTTATACACTGTTAGGGTGGGAGTAGTAATGCCAAGGCCCAAGGCCCAAGCTTCCAATAGCAAATCCAGTGCTGTACCCACCACCACCTTGTTCCCCCTCATTTGCCATTTTTATAAAGTAAAAATAATATGTGAAAAATGCAAATCAGGTCTTTTACTTTAAGTGAAGAACTGGGAGAGGGGCCAGCTGCAATCCAGGAGGCTTGAGGGGGCTGGCTGGGGGAGAGGAACTGAGTTACACCTATCTATGAGTTAGCTCCAGCCCCCACAACACCAACCCCAGAGAGCCCCTCCCTCTTTGAAGTCAAACCCAGGAACCAGGAACCCAGGACCTTTGCCAGGTTGACTGACTGGCTGGCTGGCTGGAGGGTGTCCCACCTAGAGGACTGGACACCTCTCCACTATCCCCACAAATCATTCCAAATCTGCTGTGTGACCTTGGGAATTCCCTCACTCTCTCTCTGGGTGTTGGTTTTCCTTAATCATAGAAAGATGGTGTTGAACTGAAGGGCATCTCACCTGGAACCTGTAAGGGGAATCATCTGCTCGGAGCACAAGACATCGAGGATCCTTCAGGGGATAGATGTAGCCATGTTTCACAATGAGATTCCCCAGATGGAGAGACTCTGCAGAGGGAGATTTGGGTTTAGATCCCTTCTGGGAAAAGGTGTCTAGTTCTAGGGAACCACTTTTTTTTTAATGTTGATACCTCAGATTTTTATATAACCTTCACTCCCAAATCTATCCTTCTCCTCAGTTCTTTTTTTTTTTAAATGTTTTATTTTATTTTTAATTTAAGGACTAAGACAAGCATTTTCATAACAGTAAAATAAAAAGATGATTGCCCATGAAATTGTGAATCTATAGTATACAACTCACTAGTCCTTTTAAATATATAGTAGAGTTCTCCTGTAAATTTCTTTCTTTTTTGCTTTTCTTCCCTCTCTCCTCCTTGCCCTAGAGATGGCTACCATTAGATACAAATATGTGTGTGTATATATGTATATATATGTATGTAAGATCATCCTATTACATGCTTCTATTTATCATTTCTTTCTCAATCCTTCAAACAAGTCTAACAATATATGAATAATCCACACTTATAGTTCCCCAGTTCTAAAGTAAACCATAATACAAGGTATCCCAAAAGTTTTAGTGCAGCTTTAAGCCTTATAATATTAGCTTATTATTATTTAAGGCTTAATAGCTCCCTGCCCTGATTAAATTACAACTGTTCAAAAACAAAACCACATGTGTCAGGCACTATGGCTAGAGAGGCAAGACATTACATGTTTGCAAAAAATTTGACATATTGTCTAATAACGATAATTTGTTATTGTTTAGTTGATTCGTTATGACCCCCATCTAGAATTTTCTTGGCAAAGATGCTGGAGAGGTTTGCCATTTCCTTCCCAAGCTCATTTTACAGATGAGGAAACTGAGGCAAACGGGATTAAGTGACTTGTCCAGGGTCACACAGCTAGAAAGTGTCTGAATGATATATAATAATTATATATAAAATAAACAACTATAATATTATATATAATAATAACAGCAGCTAACAGCTATAGAGTCTTTACTACGTGCCAGGTACTGAGCTAACTACTTTACAATTTATCTCATTTGAGTCTTATGACAACTGGCTGAGGTATAGCTGCTATTAATTTCTCCATTTTACAGATGAGAAAACGAAGGCTGAGAGAGATTAGATAATGAGCCTAGGGCTATATATCTAGGAGCTGACCAAGTCAGAATTTGCACTCAAGTCTTTCTGACCCCAAGTCTCCCACTCTCCACTCTACCAGCTAACTGACTAATTTCTGCCCTTCAACACCTACCATTCTCTTGGGGGCAAACAGGTACCCATCAAAGTGATAAAAAACACATACAAGTTTTACATTACTGCATATATATAACTTAGATTGTTTGCTGCCTTGGGGAAGGGGGAGAGGAGGGAAGGAGGAAGGGAGAAAAACTTGGAATTCAAAATCTTTCCAAAAAATGTGTGTTGAAAATTGTCTTCACGTGTAATTGGGAACAAATTCCATTAGAATGTAAAAAAAAAAACCAAACCATACAAAGTGATTGCAGGGTGGGGAGGCATTAGATACCAGGAGGAATTAGGCAAGGCCTTGTACAAGTGCCAGAGTGAGCTGAGATGGGAAGAAAGCACGGGGTTCTAAAAGAGATTTCCTCATCTGTCAGAGGAAGCATTTGGTGTATTCCTGCACTGAGTCCCATGATTTTGTAAGCCCTGAGTGAAAAGATGAGGAGGAGGAGAAAGAGAAGGGGGAGAAGGGGGAGGAGGAGGAAGAAGGGGGGGATGGAATAGGAAAGGGAGGAGGGGAAGTGGGGGAAGGGAGAGAAAGAGGAGAAGGGGAGGGAGAGGTGGAGGAAGACAGAATGAGCCAGGCCAGGTGATCAGAAGCTTCAGGGGAGCCAGGGAGGGATCCTGGGTCAGCCCAAGCCAGTCTCCAGCAGCTCCCGACCCAGACCCCAAGGTTATTCTTAGTTACAGCTTCTGCCCAAGTGCCCCCTGCCATTCAGTCTGGGTCTGTGCCCTCTTGTGCTCTCCTGAGAGGAGCTGCCTGTTTTCTTGCAGTGGGTGCAGAGCAAATGAATTCAACCCTGGTCCCTAGCGAGGACAAGCTAAAAGCTCAGCTTTCCAGACCCATTAAAGGCTGCTGGAGGGAGGGGCCATTAGGTTCCTGCAGAGTGTCGTGTGGCAGGACCAGGAACCCGAGCTCTGCAGGAAAATGGCCCCCATCGTCCTCAGAGAGGTTCCAATCTGCACATGGTGCTCCCCAGCCCCTTGAGGGGCTCCCAGCTCCTCGTTAACTTGGTCTTGCCCCCCACCCATAGCTCCCATCCTCTTACAGATTACGGAATCTCAGAGCTGGAAGGGACTGCCTAAAGCATCTACCCCAATCCACCTACCCCACCAGCTGTCATCCAGCTTTGCTGGAATACCTCTGGCGCTGGGGAACTCATTATCTTTGGCAGCTAGCTCACTGCACTTAGAGATCTTCCTAACAAGGAATTAAATTGGAAACAATAATCATCTGGAAGATTGGACTGAGCCCTCAGTCTCCTAAGGAGAAAAAGAAAGGGAAGGGTGAGACCATGTTTGGTGTGGGATTGGCCCAGCTCAGTGCCTTTGCGGATGGACAAATGAACCCTGAGTCTCTCCTGCTCTACAGAGGACCAGAAGGACAGGGGCAATGTTTAGCCAACCCTTCCTGCCTGAGAAGCAGGAAACAGTTCCTCCCAACCTTGATACTCTCTTACCTTCCTCTGAGATAGAGAATTTCTGGATGAGCCACTCCACAATATCACTACCTTTTGAGAGAGACAGAAAGAGGAGAAAATAAGACAGACACAGAGATGGACAGCAACATAGGAAGACCAAGTCAGGTCCAGTCCTGATCTCCTCTCCCTTTCTGCCTCCCCTCCCCCTTCTTCCTCCATTTGAAGAGTGAGAATTTGGCAGCAATGATAAGCCTGGTGAATAAGCAGGCAGATGCAGGGCAAGAGAGGGTATGGGCAAAGCGAGCAGCTCAGAAGGTGCCAGAGCAGGCCACTCCCATCCCCAGAACAGTTACCCAGACCAATGGTCAGGTTTTCTGAGGCTGGTGATGTCCCTGGATGCAGGGGTCACTACTCCACCTCCATCCATCCCACAATCAGATGCGGGAGACCCTCCCCATTCCTGGGGTCCCAAGAGAGTGGGACACTTCCTGCCCTACTCTGTTAGCCAGATAAAAACCTAGGGGCTCCAAGCACAAAATGGAGATGAGATGGGGTGGGGTCAAAAAGTCAGGGAGGTTTGGGGTGGGATGGGGGTAGCACCAGCAAGAAGAAGACAGAACCTTGGACCCCAAGCTCTTCTCAGCTCAATCCCTGCCCCCAGCCTGATGCATAATTGATAACCAAGTACATTAATGGGAGAGAAGCTGTGGGGAAAGACAGATGAGCTCTCCTTTCAGAGCTTAGGGCTGGTGCGTCCCAGGCCTCATAGCCTAGTATTTCATTGCAGGGCCTTCACAGAGCTGTGGGGATCCAACTTCAATATGCAACAGACCTGCCTTTGCTGTCTCTGCCAGAAACCCTTCCAAATTGTCTCCCCTCTCCTCAGAGGGGCCTTAAGCTGCACTCAGGCACCTCTGCAATCCCCTGGGCACTACAGGGCTCACCTGTCATGGCATGAGGAATTACTGTGATGAGCAGGCGCTGATTCCGCATCTTAACTCCCATATCTGGGTCCTGCATGCCCACAATCACACGCTCCATCTGTGGGGTACAGTGATGAAAACCCCCATCACCACCGCCATAAGGCTACAATGGACCTAGACACTGTGCAGGGCCATCATTTCTGTTGGTTCAGGGAACCTTCAGTCCTCCATCCTCTCACTCCTGCACCCTTTTCCTCTCTTAGTGGACCCTACTTCTCCTTGCACTTTCAGGACCCAGTATTTTCTCAGTTTCTCCATTATCAAAGTCTGCTCCCAGGTATATTTGCACTTTAACTAGAGATCAGGTCAAATGAATGAATCTTGAATGGTAGAATTTCAGGTGCCAGGTTCTAAGTAAGAGAGGTCTCTTTTTGGTTGGGGAAATGTACAGGAGGGACTTCAGAGCCTCTGAAATCACCCCAGACCTCCCCTCCCACAAGCAGTCACATCTTCTGCTTCTGTATAAATTATTTCTCCTCTCTAGGGGACACCCCCGCTAGGCTCCTGGGGGAGGAAAAGGGGAGGGACTGCCTAGGGCTGGGCAGGGAGCCAGAGGTAGAAGAAACACCAACCTCCTTTTTAATATTTTGTCCCAAGGGCTGAGAACTCTTGGGAGGGCTCCTCTCCCCATTCCCCATCAAGAGGGAGGGCAGGGCTCCCCCCTCCCCTAGCTTTCCCTCCCGGGGGCCAGGGCAAGAGTCTAGTCTATAACAAAGCAGGCTGCTTTTATTTTTAGCATTTGACTAAATGCCTTCCCAGCTCAGAGCTTGGCTCTTTCCAGGGCCAATGGAAGGATGGCGCCGATCAGCCCATGGTTCTGCTATAGAGCTGTTTATTCCTTCCCAGAGATCTACCGCCAGGCCTCCTTGCAAAGCCAATGGAATGAGAGTACTGGGGACAGAAAGACTCTGGGAAAGTGTCCTGAGAAGCCCAGTAGAGACTGTTGGTCAATGCTAAAGTTCCAGAGATTCTTGGGGAACCAGGGAAATAGACAAAGGGGGAACACAGCTTGGAAAACTGGACCACAAAAGATTAGATGCTTAAAGCACAGTCTAGAAAAATACACAATCAAAACTGGGGGTTTGGGACTTTCTCCTTATTGAGGCTCAATTTCCTCATCTGCAAAAGTAGACACTGGACTGATGGTATCTAAGGTCCTTCCATATCTACAAGCTAACATTTCCTGTTCTAAGGCCCCACCCCAGATCTGTCATTCTGTGTTCTATGTTCTAAGATCCTTCTGCCTCTTATTCTATATTCTATGCTAGTCTGTATTCTTTCTTCTAAGGTCCCTTCCAGGTCTGATATTTTATGTTCTGTGTCCTAAGGGCCTTTCCAGCTGTGTTCCCTGCCCTAAGATCACTCCCAACTTTAACATCCTGTTTTTGATATTTTGAAGTTTATTGTAGGGCTGCTCTGTTCTGTGAAAGATAACCCAATTTTGTCAAGGTATATAAGGACATAAGAAGAATCCCAGGATCTGGAAAGACTATTTAATAGGGACCCATTGCTTCTGGAGCAGGACCAGGCCAGGGACCCAGAGAGGCCTTTGTCAAGGATGTTTGGGGCCACAAGCAGCCTCTGGCCAGAACCCCTGATGGGGCAATGATTGAGGGCAATGATGGGGCCACTCCCAGAAGGGTGCGGTAGCAACCCTATTCATACATGTCCACCTGCTCAAGGAAAACTCAGAGCCAAGAGGCCATCAGAGAGAAGAAAGGGGAAGGCAGAAACAGGGGAGAGAGAGGGTTTGAATAAGGGGTGGGGGGAACAGCAATGTCTCTTCTGCTCCCCTGAAAAGGAGGCCAGTTAAGGCCAGTCAGGATCAATCAGTCAGGTGCCAGTGAGTGGAGGAATGTTGCAGGTCTCATGGCCAGAAAGCTTAGTGTCCCCAAGCTAAGACTCTTTCCTCATGCAAAAAGAACAAAAAGGCAAGGTATCCCCAAAGTCCTCTTAGGGAAATGGTTTTTTCCAGGTTCTTCCCATTCCACAGGGTCCCTGCTAGATTGTCCCTCTTTTGGGTTCCCCTAGAGCACAGCGCACCCCCTTCCCAAGCTCGTTCCAGGTCAGAGGGTATCTACTACGCTGTCCAAAGATCCCTGGGGTACTTCCCATCCAAGGTCCTTCCAAGTTATAGTGTCTCTGCTAGACTCTCTTGAGGGACAGAATCCCTTCTCCCCAAACTCCTCCAAATTCTCCCAGGTCACAGGACGCTCCCTGGGCTCCTTCCCCAGGACACAGACTACTTCAAACCCCTGACCTCTTCTCCCCAACAAAGAAAGCGTGGCTGCCCCCAGCCCCCTCTTATGAATCCCCTCCTATCAGTTGGCCAGGAAATCAGTAGACAAGAGAGATGAGCTCATTCTACCTCCCAGGGGAGGATCATAGGATCACCAGGCACAGGGGGACGGGGACGTAGTTTCCCTGTCCCCTCTTACCTTGCTCAGACAGGGCATCTGGACTTTGTAGCTGCCCCCCTGGTGGAGGGTGTTGATGGTCATGGCCCCTGCAGGGGCAGGCAGGGCTGGGCCAGACAGATCGAGTGGAGAAGAGGGAGCAGGAGGAGGAGGAGGACAGTCGGAGAGAAAGAAGCCGACCCAAGCTACTGAAAGCTCTGGGATGCTTAATACTGAGCTAGAAGCCCCGGGGGGGCATCCCTCCCACTGCCCCACCCGCCCACAGGCCTCTTCGGTTCTGCTGCCACCTGCTGGACATTTGAGGATGGGTCAATTAGGGCCGTTGGAGAAAGAGGGAACAATAGTTTGTTGTGGGTATATATTCAGTCCTTTTCAATCATGTCCGACTCTTCATAATCCCATTTGGGGTTTTCTTGGCAAAGACGTTAAGGTAGTTTGCCCTTTCCTTCTCCACCTCACTTTACAGATTAAAAAAACTGAGGCAAACACGGTTAAGTGACTTACCCAGGGTCACACAGCAGTAAGTGTCTGCGATTGAATGAGTAAATAAATGGTAGCACTACCGATCTTACAAGATGGTTGTGGAGAAAGCACTTGGTCAGCCTTACAGGACTCTAGGAAGTTTGAGTTAATACTATTAGTATTCTTCCACTTCCATCATCAAAGACCAAATACGGAAGATTCAGACCTTTCCTGAATATCTGCTGTGTGCCCAATACTGTACTCAAGCGGGGAGGTAAGCTAAGACCAGGTTTCCCCCTTAGGCAGGATCCAGTCTCCCTTGAGATGTAGTCGAGGAGAATGGAAGAGATTCGATCCTGCGAGACAAGGAGAGAAGACTGTTGGATGGTGGGTAACTAGGCGGGGCACAGGGAAAGGGGAGGAGGTCTGCGTTTTCCCAGTTCCAGACATTTCCTTCCCCAAAACAAACCCAGTGAGTCCAGACTCAGGAAGTCTGCTCATCCCACATCCCAAAAGAAAAGTCCAATCCAGAGGACGGATCATTTATTTACTTATCTTGGGCATGTTCTGTTCCTCTAATAGAACATCAGTTCCTTGAGAGCAGGGACAACCTCACTTAGGTGTTTGTTTCTCCAGTACGAACCACATCTAGATATATTGTAAAGTCCTTAAATGCTTCATTGATTGATCGATTGAAGAGGAGGCAGGGACTCCCATGCCCCATAGAGCCAGAGGGAATCACAGAGTGTTGAGATCTTGGCTCAGTCTTAATCCAACCCTACACACCACCAAGAATCCCCACTACAACACTTTAACTGACCCTTCAGCTTCTTGTTCTCTAGGAATGATGACCATTGGACCATAAATTTAGAGCTGGGAGAGCTCTTTGAGGTAGACTAACCCAACTTCATGTTATTAATGAGGAATCTGAGATGCAGTCACACAAGGTCACACAAATATGTGTCCTATGTCCTTGACAGCAAACCCAACGTTCTTAGCACTACTAATAATAACTAGCATTGATATAGCACCTACTATGTGCCAGAGTCTGGGCTGAGTATTTTACAAATATGAACTCATTTGATCCTCACAACCCTGGGTTGTAGGTATTATCCTCATTTTACAGTTGAGGAACTGAGGCAAACAAAGTCTAAGTGGCATAGGAAGGAAGGGTTTGAGCCTGAATTTGAACTCGGGTCTTCCTGACTCCAGCGCCCAGTGTGTGCACATTATGCAGTATCTGGCTATGCCTCTTTTCCACTCTACCTCCAACTGGGATTACTGTATGGGACAGACATGGAACAATTTTCAGAGGTCTCAGTAATTCTGGAGGTGAGGGTCAGAATGGCAAGAAGCAAAGAAGAGTGGTACCATTTGTCCATCAATCCATTCATTCAGCAAACACTTTGGATTACAGACTATGGAAGGGAGCTTGCAAGTCCACAGGACCAACTTGCAGCCTTTACAGAGACACCTCTGGAAGTGAAGTGTTCTGCCTATGATCATACACATAGAGTAAGCAACAAAAGATAGGACTTGAACCCAGAACCTCTAAGTCTCAGATCCAGTATTCTTTCCATTACATAAGTGTAAGTGTTTTTATACCCATTTTACAGATGAAGAAACTAAGGCTTAGAGCTGCTATTTGCCCATGATAATACAGCTAGAGCCAGTATTTAGATCCATTCCTTTTTGATGGCAGACCCAGCATCCTTTCCACTGTACCACAACATCCTTTCTGGTTAGCCAGGGATCAAAGAGGTTTCCTTGGCTCTCTCTCTCTCTCTCTCTCTCAGTTCTGTAGAATGGTTAGATATGTATAGGCAGGGATAGGGAAGAAAGCACTGGGAACAAGAATTCTGTGGGAGGTTCTATGGACAGTATCTTCTGGTCTGACTGAAGCAGAGTACTACATATAAATGGGGTAGTGAAGGAGAAGATGGGGAAGATAAGAAGACATTAGAGTTCAGAAAGCCTTGAATGCCAGGATAAGGAATTTGTAGTCTGTCCTGTAGGTAATAAGGAACCAGGTTTTTGAATATAGAAGTGACATGATCAGAAAAATGTACTGGAAGATTACACAGGCAGGAAACATATACAATTGGATGGGGAGACTGGAGGCCTGGAAACCATTTAGGAGGCTACTGTCCTAATCTAGCGCTAATTAAGACCTGCATTAAGGTAGTAATAGTCTGAGTGGAAGGGGGTAGGGGTGAGGAGACACAGCTGTGATAAAATTTAAGAAAAAGCAAATTCTATGAATAGAGTGAATTTTTTTATGATGCATATAAATTTTTAAATTTATTTTTAGTTTTTAACATTTGCTTTTATAAGATTTTGAGTTCCAAAATTTCCCCCTTCTCTCCACTTTCCCCTCCCCATTACGGCATGCAATCTGATATAGGCTATACATGTATGATCATATTAAACATATATCCATCCACATTAGTCATGGTGTGAAAGAAGAATTGGAATAAAAGGGAAAAACCATGGGAAAGAAAAAAAAAAGAAAGAGAAAATAGTATGCTTTGATCTGCATTCAGACTCCATAGTTTCTCTGGATGTGAATTGTACATTCTATCATGAGTCTTTCGGAATTGTCAGATCATTTCACTGCTTAGACGAGCTAAGTCTAACAAAGCTGGTCATTGCACAGTTACTGTTACTGTATACAGTGTTCTGGTCCTACTCACTTCATCCAGTATTAGTTCATGAAAGTCTTTCTGGGTTTTTCTGAAGTCCACCATTTCTCATGAAACAATAGTATTCCATTACATTCATATACTACAACTTGCTCAAACATTCCCAATTAATGGGCATCCCCTCAATTTCCAGTTCTTTACCACCACAAAAAATATGCTGTATTTTTGTACATGTGGATCCTTTTCCTTTTTTTATGATCTCTTTGGGATATAGACCTAGTAGTGGTATTGCTGGATCAGTTTTGTAGCCCTTTGAGCATAGTTTCAAATTGTTCTCCAGAATGCTTAGGTCAGTTCACAACTCCACCAACAATGCATGTGTTCCAATTTTCCCACATCTTCTCCAACATATGTCATTTTTCCATTTTGTCATGTTAGCCATTCTGATAGGTACTGTTTTAATCAGGGTTGTTTTAATTTGCATTTTTCTGATCAATAGTGATTTAGAGAATTTTTTCATATGACTATAGATTGCTTTAATTTCTTCATCTGAAAACTACCTGTTCATATTCTTTGACCACATACCAGTTGGGGAATAATTTGTATTCTTATAGATTTGACTCAGTTGTCTCTGCATTTTAGAAATGAAGCCTTTATCAGAGACACTAGCTGTAAAAATTATTTCTCAGCTTTCTGCTTTCCTTCTAATATTGGTTGCTTGGTCTTTGTGCAAAACCATTTTAAAGTAATCAAAATCATCCATTTTGCATTTCATAATGTTCTCTATCTCTTATTTGGTCATAAATTTTTCCTTTCTCCATAGATCTGAGAGGCAAACTATTTCTTGCTCTTCTACAGAGTGAATTTTTAATTGAATGAGTGAATGTTAAGGCATTTATTAAGCACCTACTATGACAAAGCACTTTCTAAGGCTTAGGGATACAAACAGAAAAAATCCAAACAATCCCTGCTCTCAAGGAGCTCACATTCAAGGAGTCAGGGTGTGGGAGACCCCACATATGGAAAGTTTCAGCTGCTAGACAGATAGAAAAGTCCCATGGTCCTCTGGGTACAGCAGTCAAGGAGAAGGGTAATACGTTTTCTTTAAGGTCATTACTGATGCAGAACCATTGGACAGTAATGAGGACTTCGGAGATAAGAACTTACTTTTCCAGCAGTTATGACTGGAGCTTGGAGGTGGGGGGGGGGGGAGTAGGAGGAATGGCACAGGCCAAGGAAGTTGTCACCAACATGGTTTCCTTGGACTATGGCTTTGGGGGGCCCGGCAGAAAGGAGGGCCAGGAACGAGAGCTGCTACTGTTTCCAAGGTTCTTTGACTCACCTGCCTGTCAATGGTAGCTGCTCAATTGGTGATAGTGGGGTCAGGATATTGGGGAGAGGAGGAGAAATATGGAGAATGAGGTTGAATACACCAAGGGAGGATGTTCTAAAGAAGGGGGCGCTTCCCAGTCCCAGCCCTCCTCCCCTGCCCTGGCTGAGTTTCTATCTCTGAGATACAGTTAACCTTTTCCAAGTCTCAGAATACATGTTGTATTCCTCCCCACTCCCCCTCAAAACCACCAGATAAAGCTTAGGGGAGTCTGGCTCCCAGTCTGAAGGAATATTCCAAGGAATTCCTAGTCAGCCAAAGGGAGGGGAGGAGGGGCAGAATTTGCCAATGAGCCACTTCAGATATGTGGGTTAGAGGGTACATTCATTAATACTATTCCCTTTCCCTTTTATCTGCCCCTTCCCCACTAGGGACTCTCCAGCTAAAACTCAGCAAGCAGACCAAGGTTGCCCTCTTGTGACAGCCGAAGAAAAGACACCAGTGTCCCCAACTCATTTTTAGAGAATTCAAAGTTTCCAGTTCCATCCCCCAAACAGGAAGGGACTCCTGAGAGATTATTCAGTCCATGCACATCAACTCTGTGTCTCTTGATGAATCTCTGGGTGTGGGCCTAACTCCAGGCTTGGACAGGTACATGAGTGGCCTCTAGGAGTTACATAGGGGGACCCTGTACTGGGATATCTGTGACAATTCATTTCACAGCTGGATTCACAGAGGTCGGTCAGATAGGGCTTTGCAGAAGGTGGACCCTGACCTAGTAGATGAGTCAGTAGAGGTGTGTAGAGGGATGAGGACTCAGTGAAGAAGGTAGGGGCTTAATGACGGGGATGTAAATGCCTTAGTGACATAAGGACTGAGTCAGTGGAAAGAGAAGTCCCCTAGAAAGGGAGAATTCAGTGAGGGGATGAGGGAGAACAGATTTTCCATGAGGAAAGAGGATGGAAGCTCAGTGATGATGACAGGGGCTTGCTTGCTTAATAAGAGAATACAGGCTCAATTAAGAGTTAAGGGCTTAGGGAAGGGAATATAAAGTATGGGGGGGGGCTTTCTGACAACTCAGTAAAGAATTTAGGCCAGCTAGGTGGGGGCAGTGGATAGAGCACTAGGCCTGGGGTCAGGAAGACTCATATTCCTGAGTGCAAATCTAGCTTCAGACACTTACTAGCTGCATGATCCTGGGGAAGTCACTTAACTGTTTGCCTCAGTTTCCTCATCTATGAAATGAACTGGAGAAGGAAATAGCAAACCACTTTGCCGAGAAAATCCCCTGAAATGACTCGGCAACAAGAATTTTTGAGGCTACGTGAAAGGGACTGTTACTGAATGAAGGCTGAATGACTGGGGTGGGGGATCAGTCAAGGTTAAGGGCTTAGGGAAGGGGAAGAGGGCTCAGTCAGAAGGACTGGGGTCATTGTGATAGGGAAGGCGGTTTAATGAGGGGCCAGGGCCTCAGATGGGATCCATAGAGGCTTGGCGAAGGTGAGATAGAGGGGTTCAGAGAGGGATGAAAACGCGAAGAGGCCAGCCCTGGACGGCCAGAGCAGAGCCGGGACTGGAGGCTTATTGGCTGAAGAATGAGAAACTCCCTGCTTCCTGGACCGCGGGTTCCGCCCGCCCGCCCCTGGGTCCCGCTCAACCCTTGGGCCACCGCCCTACACTGCGAGGCTGGGGCTGCGGCGGCGGCTGTGAACTTGACCCTGCGGCGGCTGCAAAGTTGGCCACTCGGACCCCACGGTTAGGACCCCGAGGGGCGGGGGTTCGGCTGGGGACAGGAGCAGGGGGAGACAAAGAGCGAGAGGGAGGGGTGGGTGTGAGCGGGCGCGGAACTGAGCGTGCCACTTTGTAAACCTCCAGACGGAGTGCCAGCCTGCCGGGGTGTGAGAGAAAGCCTGTTAGAGGGTGTGAGGGATGGTTGGGGTGCGCCTATCCCTGGGAAGTACGGTTGGGACTGCGAGGGAGAAGGTGTGTATTAGATACTGTGTCACTGACGGTGTTACAGGGAGATACATTGTGGCTAGAGGTCTCGGTTCTGGTTTGTGGGACTTGGTAGGCGATAGTTTGTGATTGGGAGCAGAGACAGGGTGTAACTGTGACTGAGTAGACAGACTGAGCGGCGAGAGGACTTGGGTGTGTAATTGTGTGTGGACTGGGTGTGCTCTGTGTGAGCAAGTTGTTCTTGCATAGCTGGAGGGATGCAGTCACAGAAGCCCCTTTGTGCTGGGCTTGAGGTAGAAGAGAAGGGAGAGGGGAAAGCCGATGGAAGGTCTCAAAGTCTGGCTTCTGGGACAAGACTTTTTTCCAGATTCCTACTGGGGAAGGGTGTAGGTGGAGCCACCAAGGTTGACCTACTTTTACCCAATTGCCCATCTAATAGGAATAGAAGGGAACCCCCCTTCCACACTCACACACACTCAATCCTTGTACCCTTTCCAAGCCATTCAGAACCAACTTGATCTGACCCCTCCCCCTCCCAGAAGAGTCATGGGACTGGAGGTGCTCTGGTCTTGGATATGTGGGGAGCCCTCCCCTGGGACCCAGACCTCCCAGACCCTCTGTCTTCCCTGCATCTCTTGGCACCCCTCCCCTATGCCCAGCCCCTGTCAGTTGAACTTGGGAGGCCGTTGGCCCCTTCCCCAGCTTTCTCCCCACCTTTCTCTTTTTCTCTTCCTGCTTACCAGCTGTGGGAGGGACATTTGGCAAGTAACTTCACTTTTTCTAACCTCAGGGTCCTCATCTGTAAAATGAGGCTAATGAACATTTTACTCTCTCTGTCACTGGATTATTTTATGGAGGAAGCACCTGGTAAATGGTAAATTGCTAAAGATATGTCATAAAGTTGTGTGTGTGTTCATCTTTTGTTGCCAAAAGAAGACCATGCCATCAGAGAAATAATGACATGACTTGCACTTGACTTTGTTTTTGAGTGAGGGAGGGCTGTGCATGTCACCAGCCTCACTTCTCCTCCAGAGCCATCTGAATCCAGTGGCCAGATGTTCATCAGGATGACTGGAGATGACCCAGGATAAGGCAGTTGGGGTTAAGTGACTGTCATAGAGTTAATATTATGCCTAGACCTATCTCCCACCCTACAGCTCTTCTGTCTGGTTTACTCAAACTGCCAGTCTGACAGTCAGACTCTTACTTCCTCATTCCTGCCACCCACCCTTCCTCCTTCCCCTTGCCTAGCCCCTTTCAGCAAACGGGGAGCTTTAGTCTTGGAGAAGAGTGAGCCCCAAGGACTCAGGAGAAGGAATGGTTTAAGTGGGCCAGCTGAAGGCTGGATCACTGGAAGTCAGAAGAGTTAGAAATAAATCATCCTTCCCCCTCCCACCCCTAGGAATCCCTGAACCCAACCCTCTCCTAGTCCAGGCCCAACCCTAGGTTCCATGCAGGAATGGTGTTAGGTTTAAGAGGACTCCTGGGGCATTCTTCCATACTGCCTTGCCTAGCTTGGAAACCTAGAATGGCAGAGCAAGTGGTCCAGGTTGGGATGAAGGGGTCAGTGGGCAGGAAGCAAGGGGCCTGGACTGGAAGTCAAAGCCCTGAGTTCTGGTCCATTTTCTGTTGGCCTTGAGTCACTATTTTCCAGACTGATGTCTTGATTTTTACAGGGCCTGGGAGTTAGTGCCCCAGAATTCTTCCCCTCCCCCAGGCTCCAATCCCATGTCTTCATAGGAGTCCTGCCTCCTGGGAGCCTGGTGTTCCCATCTGCCCAAGAGGCAAAGTAGCATTCATTCATCTAGAGTGAGGCAGGGGGGATTACTAGAATAAGGAGCTATGTTTTGTCCCCTTGGGGTCCCTAGAGTATCCTTCCTTTCTGTCATAAACTTGTTTTTCAAATCTGGAAGCTCAGTTAGGCACTCCCTCATTTTACAAAGGAGTAAAATGGTGGAGGAGGGAGGGAGGGAGGGAGAGAGAGAGAGAGAGAGAGACAGAGAGAGACAGAGAGAGACAGAGACAGAGAGAAATGTAAGAGAAAGAGAGAGAAAAGCAAGAGAAGAAAGAGATCGACTTGTCTATGATCACATATTGAGTTAGTTGAAGAAGTCTTCTCCCTTCTGTTTCTGTACTTTAACTGATACATCAAGCAGCCTTAATCTAAGGTCATTCTTTTGCTCATGGAGGAATCCCTCCTTACTGCTTAGATTAGGAAAGTGGCCCTGGGAGCATCTATCAACCTGTCTTCTCAGTTAAGTCACAGCTGAGATGCCTTTTGAGTACTCGATTGCTGGAGATAAAAGGAGAACATAGAATGCTAAGAACTGGAAGTGACCTTAGGATATAGAACACAGAACCAAAAGGGAAGTAATACACTTCCCTATAGTGGCCACTGTCCCTGCACCTCATAGTCTCCTGGTCTACTCATAGTCTTCCACTGGCCTACACCAAGAAGTTACCCCATTTCTGGGGTACTATGCCATCCCGTTATCGGGTTCATCTTCCTTTCCCAACTCCTATAGGTGATGGGAACAGCACTCCTCTCTCCTTCCTAGAATCACTCCTATGGTTGAATTGTCCTCCATGCAGCAACCAACCACCAACTCAGCTATTTTTTCCCCAGGTAAAAAATTCCTAGTGATGGCTCTGCATAGAGCAAAGGGTGTTAGAATTTCAAGGAACCTTAGAGTGTCGATTCTTACAAAAGACCATTGCATGTCAGAACTGGGAGGACCCTTAGGGACCATCTAATCCTTCTTCCCCTGTTTTACACCATGAAGAGGCTGAAGCCCACAGTGGTGAAGGTGTCCATCAATGAGGCTGTAAATTAAAGGGGAGGTAGGAGAGAAGGGGAAGGGAAGGAGCATTTTTTAAATGCCTGCTATGTTTCAGGTACTATGCCTGACACTTTACAAAAATTATCTCATTTGATCTTTACAAACCTGAGAAGGAGGTGCTATTATTTTCTCCATTTTACAGTAAAGTAAAAAGAGGCAAACAAAGATTAACGTACTTGCCCAGGGTCACACAAGTAAGTGTCTAAGGCTAAATCTGAACTCAGATCTTTCTGCATTCAGGTTCAGTGATCTATCCACTGGGCCACCTAACTAAAAAAACAGGAAAAACATATTTTTGTGTATGTATGAATGTATCTATATATATGAAATTGCATATTCATGCCAGTGTATCTATCTGTGCATGCCTGAGTGTATCCATGCATCTTGCACACATGCGTCCTCAGTTTTATGTGTGTATACTTACATATGTGCATGGAACTGCTTGCTTGAAGGTGCCTCAGGGTCCTCCAAATGGGGGTGGAGGACACAGGCAAGCCATTCCTTATTATTGTAGATGCCTGAACATATCTGCAAGAGGGAGAGAGTTCTGATGACTAAGCTTCTCTAACATGGAGTAGAAGAAAAAGTATGCCCAAGAGACATATCCTCCATTCAAGTACCTGGGGTCATTGGTTTAATACTAGCTATGTGACCTTGGGCAAGTCATTTAACCTGTGTGAACTTCAGTTCTTCATCCATAAGCTGGGGATAAAAACTTTGATCCTTCCTATCTCATAGGACCTTAAACTAGCAAGCTCATACATAGCCAGGTGGGGTATTCCACTGGAATCCATTTCAATGGGTAGGTGATTGCTGGTCCTTCTTTTTGATATTAGCCCCAGGCCCACCTCCTCCTCAGGTTGGGCTCCATCTTCCATGGGTGGTGTTAGGTTATAATTAGATATGCCTGAGTTTATCTGATGTACAGAGACTAAATTTATTCAGGTACAATTAAAGCTTCTTTAGCGTGTCCCAGTGCGTGCAGTATTTTTAGGCATTCTGTGACACCAGGAAGGACTGAGGTGGCTAGCTCATCTCCATGATGTGGCCTCCAGCAGCCTTAAAACAGTTTCTGAGTTATTCAGAGCCTACGGCTACTATACCTCCTTCTCCTTATCCCCTATGTTTGGGGTTCATTTCCAGAGGAAAATGAGAATTTGGGCTTGGTTTCTTGTGACCACTTCTCTCTTCTGAAAAGCTGAGTGGGGGAGAACAGAGAAAATGTGAGTTGAAATAACCATTTCAGAATATCTGTGGATTTTTGTGATTTACCTTTCCTTTGTTATTCTATTTTCTTTTCCTATTACCCATCCCACCCATACCCCTTACTCAGTAGTCTAGTATACCTAGGAACTCGGAGATAGTTCTCTGGGGGTACTCCTGTTGGCTGATTACAGGAACCACTGGAATGACGCACCCCCAGGAGCATCAGGCTGAGCCCTGAGGAAAATCAGGCATCAGATCTTAAAGATGCTGAATGCCCTCTCTGTCTTACACCCTCTTCCTCTGAGATGGGTTTTGGCTAGAGACTGGTGGCTTCTTTGTAGGGCTAAATAAACATATTCCATTTTCCTCTTTCTGCCCACCTCCCTCTTCCTCTCCTCTTCCTCTCCTGTTCCCCCCTCTGACTCCTCCTCCACCCCCATTCACCTCCTTTTTCTCCTCACCTCATCCCATACCCCACCCCCATAAATACCCACTCCCTAGTCTGGTCCCTCCTCACACATTCCAAAGCCTCTGAGTCATTGGGAGGGGCTGTGTCATACAGGAAACAGAGACCTAAAGAGTCTCCTGGGCTTGGATTCCCCTGGCTGGAGCACCTTCCCCAAGCAGCTATCCTAGGGCCCTGTTCCCTGCTCTGAGCTCCCCACACCCATCCCCCAGTCCTGGCCCCAACCTCTAGACCTCCAACTCAAGTTCTTATATTTAGTTCTGTTTTCCTTACAGTACACCACTGAAAATAACTGTTATCAATAGTATCTCTCCTGTTTTACAAATGAGGAAATTGAGATGTAGTAGGAAGCTTCTTGCTTCATATAAATTCATATAATCACTCAGTATTAGAACCAGACCTGAAACCCAGGTCTCTGACCTCCAAGACCAGTGTTATTTTCATTGTACTGAACTGCCCCTCAAAAGTAAGGAGAGGATGAGAGGCCTTAGCATAGCGGCAGGGATGGAAAGAATGGAAGAGAGTAGGGAAAAGGAGGCAAGAAGTAGACATGGAAGGCTGTTGTCTGTCCTTCATTCTCAAAGAGGACCATGACCTCAGGGAGGTGATGCCATGACATGCAAGTGAATTGGATTTAAGCAAGGGAGGGCTATGCTATGCAAAGTCACCAGCCTCACTTTCTCCTCCAGAGTCATCCAGGTTCAGTGGTGAGGATCAGGATGACTGGAGATGACCCTGAATACAGTGGGAGAACTTGACCATTGTAAATTAAGTTCTTTAACAAGTCCCAGTTTGACTGAGGCAGTGCCCAATCAATGATTAAGGCTAGGTAACAAATGAGGCAGAGAATGACCTCTTTACCTAGTTTAAAAAAAAAAAAAAGTCCTCAGAGTTTCTGGCCAAAATAGAAACAATTGATATTTACATTCACTCTAATAAGCCCAAATAAGAGGAAAGGGTAGTTCAAGTTTCTATCCAACGTCTTGACTTCTTCCTACCAAACACCAGTTACACAAAACATGATCACAATTTTTTTGGTTTCTTTGACTCCCCATTGATTAGCACTGTGATTGGCACATAGGAGGCACTTAATCCCCTTTCCTCATTTGAAAAATGAAGGGGTTGAATTCCAAGCATCCTTTCAGCTCTAAGGCAGCTGCTCTGTGAAAGAACCTATAAAACCTGGGGACCTCAGACACAGAGTGTGGAACTACCCTTGCCCTGTACTGGGGGCTCACTCTGGAGACTACCTCTCCCCTCACCTGTTATGTACAGCAATAACTAGGATGTGTGCTAGGGGCTTTGACACAGGCTTCTGGAATTTAGGGGGTGCTGCCAACCCTTGCCAAAAGAGAAACAGCATAGTCCTTCGTTAGCAGGAATAATTAGCTAAAATAGAAAGGTACTTGTTGGCATTCCTCGTCCCATCTCTTTTCCTGAACCTCAGTTTCCAGACCCCACCATGAAGTGATCTGCTTTCTCAGCATGGTTTATGGTACTTGTCATGGGTGCAGAAAATCCTAGTAATAACTGTGCATATGTCAAGTCAAGTCACCAAGGCTTTTTTAATTGCCTACTATGTGCCAGGCATTGGGCTTAGTTAGCACTAGGGATACAAAGAAAGGCAAAAGACAGTCCTGGCTCTCAGGGAACTCATGGTCCAGTGGAGGAGACAACATGCAAACATACAAACAAGCTAGAGACAGGCTAAACTGGAGGCCATCTCAGAGGGAAAGAACCAGGATGAAGCACTGGGAAAGGGTTCCTGTCGAAGGTGGGATTTAAGTTGAGACTTGAAGGAACCCAGAAGGCAAAGATGAAGTGGAGGGAGTTCCAGACATGGGACACAGCCAATGCTAATGCCCAGTGTCTGGAGATGGATTGTCCTATGTGAGGAATGACCAGAAGATCAGTGTTAGAGGACACGGAAGGGACTAAGGGGTAAGAAAATTGGAGGAAGGGATGAATCATGAAGAGCTTTAAAAACCAAATGGTGGATTTGCTATTTGATCCTAGAGGTAATAGGGGGAGAGGAGGGAACCTTTCCAACTCCAACTGTATATGTAGGATCCTATGGTAGAATGGAGAAGGAATGTGATAGGGAACCTGTAGCCTTGAGACCACATATGACCTTCTAGATCCTTGGGTGCAGACTTTTGACTGAGTCCAGATTTTACAGAACAAATCCTTTCATTAAGGGATTGATTCTCTGAAGTTTGGAATCAGTCAAAGGGCTGCACTTGAGGGCCCCATGTGGCCTCAAGGCTGCAGATTTTCCATCCTTGGAACAGTAGGCAAACAGGCCAATGAGGAAGCTAGATAGCTATTATGGGATAGTCCAGAGGTATTAAGGATCTAAGTGGCCATTTGAGGAATGAGGGAATGGATGCAAGACATTTGGGAAAGATACAGTAGCACTTTGACTGGATATGGAGGGTAAGGGAGAGGGAAGGGAGAAAAGTGAGTCTGATGTTTCAGTCTTGGGTGACTAGGAGGATGGATGGTACCATCAAGAGAGATAGGGAAGTCAGGGAGAAGGGCAGGTTTGAGGGGGAAAGAATGATGGGTTTGGCATTGCTGAGTTTGAAGGCTACCACCTGGCAGTTCAGAATTCAGTCTGAGATGTGGTTCTGGATCTCAGGAGAGAAGCTGGGCTGGAAAAAGAGGTCTGAGAAATAGCTGCATACAGATTCTTAGCTTAGGGTGGCTCTCAGGGGGACCCTTCAGTAGGTGGAACTTACTTTTTTGATCTTTTGAATGATTGTGTTGACAGTGGATAAAGCTCTGATACAACTGTATTGGGATGTGTGGAGATCAGGGGTAGTGAGGGATTCTGATTTCACTGGCTATTACAATTAGAAAAGACCACCTCTCTCCCTACCCACTTTTTACTGATGTGGAAATTGAAGCCCTGAAAGGGGAAGTTATTTGAGTCAAGTCATACTGTGCTGAGCTGAGACTGGAGAGCAGATGTGTTGATGCCACATGTAAAGCTTGTGTGTGTGTGTGTGTGTGTGTGTGTGTACCACACCACATTTCTCTCAGATTTGAGGAGCTTCCATTCAAGAGGACCCAGGAGTCTAATTCATAGTTGACCCTCTTAGGGAACCTTGGATCTGAGGCAAGGTCTCAAATCCCTTGGAGGTAGGGGCAGGAGGGAGAAAAGGGAGGAAGGAAGGAAGGATAGAGCTAAAGTAAGGTGGGAGAAGAGAAAAGGAAGAGAATCCAGTAGGCAATGGAAAGGGTAGAGCATAAGGGAGAGGAGCCTGACAGCACTGAGGTGAGGGGAAGAAGTCTGGAAAAAGGAAGTCTGGCAGAGAGGAAAAGAAGGAGGTGGGGAAACACATGAGGGAACCAAGAAGGAGGAAAAGCAGAAGGAAGGAAGGGAGAAGGTGCAGGAGAAAGGAAAGGCAGCAGATAAGAGAGCAAGTAGGTATTTTGTAAATAAGTGTTGATTTGCATTGTTGAAGGAGAGAAGAAGAAAGGAAAGATCCAAGTAGCATAGGAGTTTAGAAGAGGAAGAGACCACTAGTAGATACCGTGGAAGCTCCTTAAGGACAGAGAGACTGTTCTATTTTTTCAAGCATATCCCCAGAACCTAGCACAGTGACTTACACATAGTAGGTACTTAATAAATGTACTTAATAAATGCTTACTGATGGATTGACTAAACCAGATTTGACTTCAGAAAGCCCTGGGTTGATTCCTGTTTCAGGTATGACTCTAGGCAAGTCACTTAACTTCATTGTGCCTCAGTTTCCTCATCTGTAAAAAGGAGGATAATAGCAACCCCTACTTCACAGGGTTGTGGTGAAAATCAAACAAGATAATTATGTAAAGAGCTTCAAAAATCTTAAGTTGTTATATAAAAGTTAGTGATTATTATTCTGGTTGGGAAATAGGAAAGCTTAGACTTCCTGAGCCAGGTACTCTGGACCCCATCCCTGGTGCTCTCACCCTCACACTTCAAAGGTTTCTGGACTTGGAAGGCCAAGGCTGAAGGGGATCTTGCTGCTGGGGGAGTGGGCTTAGGGTGCAAAGAAAAGACTCCTCAAGCACAGTGAAAGATGTGGGGGAGACTGAAAAGGCCAACCCTTGGGCAGGCCCTTCATCTAGACAATAGTTACAGGCCCCTGGGACAGGTCAGGGGAGCGGGAGGGGTTGGACACAGGTGTGGGGCCCCAGCTGCGGAAGGCTGCCTTTAAGGGGGCCCTGGGGAAGGGTGCAGACACCCAGGAGGCCGAGGGGGCCCCTGGGCTTTACCTGGAGCCAGAGCAGCGTTGCTCGTTACTTTTCCCTCTGATCCTTCACCACCCCCACCTAATACACATGAATCCTGGTTTTTCATTCCTGAATGACAAACACCTTAAACACACACATACACACACGCACACGCGCGCACACACACACATACACACACACTGACAGACACACTACAGACAGTCACCGACATATGCTGGATGGCATCCACACTGACCCAGGCAAACCAGGACACAGCCATAGATAGACACATAAGGACACACCCACAGACGCACCAGTGGTAACCCCGGAATCATAGGAAACACAATCTGACACAGATTCGCTGGGGACACCAGCATGGACACACGCCCCACGCCCTATAACTGTTTGGAACACCCACCTCCACCCGCACCCTGAGTCTGCAGGGCTGGGAAAGGAGGCTGGGACAGGGGAGGGAGGGGGAATCCCCAGGCTGCGCCCCGCCGTGTGTGTGTGTGTGTGTGTGTGTGTGTGTGTGTGCGCGCGTGTGCGTGTGTGTGCGCGCGTGTGTGCGCGCGTGTGTGTGTGGCTGCGCCAGTCCCACTGTGGTTGGTATGCGGGGGGCGCTGTGATGAGCTCACTGCAGTCTGGCCGATAATGAGGGATGGGGCTGGGGAGGGGCGGGGGGGACGGGGAGGGGACCGGAGGCAGCAGCGGCAGCAGCAGCGGTTCCTCCGAGCGTAGAGCTGGGAGCTCAGAGCTCAGCATCTCAGGCTCCAGCGCCCGCCGGCCAGACAGACCCAAAGGTCGGTCCATGGGCCTCCCCAGCTGCCGCTCCTGCAGCTGCTGCTACTGCTTCTGAGGAGGAGGAGGAGGAGGAGGCGGAGGCGGCGGTGGCGAGAGGGAGCGGCCGGCAGGCGGGCGGGGGCCCCGGGAACCGGCACCATGCTGGGCTTGGATATGTGCGAGCTGGGGGCGCAAGTGCTCGAGCTCCTGTGGCTGACGGTGTGCGCCAGAGGTGAGCGCCTGAGGCCCGAGGCTGGGGCAAGGCTGGGGACTTTAAGGGCTGGGGGTGCTGAGGAGACACCCATGCCAGGGGTTTGGAGGGGGAGTCCATGGGGAGACACCCATGCAAGAAGCTTAGAGGGAGAAGACATGGGGAAACACCCATGCCAGGGGACTTTGAGGGGAAGACACTGGGAGACACCCATGCTTGGAGGCGGAGGACGTTGGGAGACACCCATACCAGGGGCATGGAAAGGGGGCTCACACTGGGAGACACCCATGCAAGGGGACTTGGAGTGGGAACACGGGAAGACTACACCCATGCCAGAGGACTTGGAAGGTGGCATCTGGACAAATGCCATGGCCAGGGGTGAGGAACACTGGGGAACACCTGTGCTGGGGAACATGGAAGGGGAGCACCTCGGGAGGGGAACTAGGAAGATACCCAAGCCAGGAGACATGAAAGAGGGACGTAGGAAAGGTGAGGAGAGGACACGGTCCTCGTTAGTACCTCTCTGCCAGTCCAACCCCTCCCCATGGTAACTTTGGAGAGGTGCCCGCCCGAGTCAGCAGCAGCCCAACCTTCAGTACCTTCCAGGCACTGGGATCGGTTCTTCCCCGGGCGGAGGCTCTTGTGTAAATCTGGATCGGGTTGAAGTGGGGGCTGACCTGTGGCAGTGGATGGGGGGTGGAGGTAGAGTGCAGAGGGTCTCATCTTTCCCATCCCTCTTGCCAAATTCATGGGAGAGCTGGGAGCAGCAGGTAAGGCTCCCACCAGCCCCTCTGACCTGAGAGGTATTTGCATTCATTCCCTTGGGTACGAGGAAGAGCAAGGAACTGCTGAAGAGATCCCCTCCTCCCTGAGCCTTCTGGTTCCAGAGAAGCAAGGCTATCCGCAGATGGGGGTTTGGAAGGGAAGTGTGGGAGAGAAGACAGGAGTGGGGCCTGGCTAGGACAGAAGGGTTTGAAGGAAATAGGAGGCTGTGAACAGGGAAGTCAGGGGTGAGATTTGAGGAGGGACAAGGTGGTGATGCTGGGGAGGGGGGATTTCATTCACGAAAGAGGAGGATCTGTTTAGGGAAGGGACCATTCTATTTCTGTATTGGTAGTTCCTTATTTCTGTGTAGAGAAGGGATCTCTATTGGAGTTGGGTCTGCATTGAGAAATTGAGTCTACTGTATTAGAGAGGTAGGAAGAAGGCTGTTAGTATTTGTGTATTTGGAAGGAAAACAGAATTGTCACGCTGTGAGAGCTTCCCTCCTAAGGACCCACCCAGAGCCCCCCATCCACAGTTCCTAAGAGCAAAGCAAAGGTAGAGGTGTCTCCTCGGACCCCGTGGTCACCAGGATGGGGCTGGGGGCTGGGAGAGAGGATGAACTAACCCGATGTGGAGATACCTCTATCCAAGGTCCTTGAGCACTAGAGGAAGAGGACTGAAGAAGAATCTTGGTCTAAGACTTGGTCACTATGAGAAGGGGCCCTGGAGCACTATGGGAATTCCATGCAGCTCAATAACCACACATTATGCCCTTGTTTTATGCTAGGCTCTGGGGGTGCAAAGACAAAAATAACATTGCCAGCTTTCAAGGAGTTTGGGGGATGGGGGGTTTGCAATATGCACACAAAGTTATATGCAAAGTAATTTTAGGAGGGAAAGAACATTTAATTACTGAGGGATCCAGAAAACCCTATGTAGGAAGTGAGATTTGAGGGGAGTCTTGAAGGAAGCCAGGATTTTAGGAGGCAGAGGTAAGGAGGCTGTGCAGAGGAGTATGAGCATGGAATACCATGTATGGAGAACAGCTTGGGGCCCACTTTGTCTGGAACAGAGAATTTGAAAGGGTGGAGTAAAACCATCCTGGAAAGGGAGGTAGAAAACCAGTAGTAGAGGTTGTAAATGTAAGGCTGAGTATTTTGTATTTTATCCTAGAGGCAATAGGGAGTCACTGAAGACTCTTAAGATAGGGGAGTCCGATGTGGTTAGATCTGTGTTGCAGCAGTATCAATTTGACAGCCATTTGGAAGATGGATAGAAGAGAAAGACTGGAAACGGAAAGATCATTTTGGAGACTTTTGTAACAGTTTAGATGAGAGTTAATG
Organism: Potorous gilbertii; assembly: GCA_028658325.1. Taxonomy (NCBI): domain Eukaryota; kingdom Metazoa; phylum Chordata; class Mammalia; order Diprotodontia; family Potoroidae; genus Potorous; species Potorous gilbertii. The sequence continues at coordinate 42,671,143 of CM053769.1, read as the reverse complement.
AGGATCGGAACTAGGGTAGAGCCCTTTAGGACTAGAGGCCAAGTGGAAAGAAGGAAACAGATTCAGGAGATGTGGAGGTGGAATTAACAAAACTTGGCAACCGACTGGGTATGAGGGTGAGGGAAAAGCTAAAGCCAAGAGAACTCTAAGGTAATGAACCTGGCTGGCAGGAAGAATAGTGAGGGTGGCCCTCAACAGAAATAGGGAATTTCAAAGAGGGATGGTCTTAAGGGGGAGGATAACAAGTGTTGAGGTTTTAGCCTCGTTTAATGAGTTCAGTTTTTAACATAATTAGTTGGAGATACCAAGGGGAGATGCCCAGCAGACACGTGGTGATTTGAGACTGGAGCTCAAGCAAGGGATTACAGCTTGGCTGTATATATAGATTTGGGAGTCATCTACATAGAGATGGTAATTAAACTCCTGGGAGCTGATGAATTAGAGAGACAGATAGACAAGGACAGATAGAGGAAGGGGAAGACAGACAGACAGAGACAAAGAGAGAGTGAGAAAGAGGGAAATGGGGAAAGAAACAGAGAGAGGAGGGTGACAGAGTCAGGCAGGGAGGGAGAAGTCTGAGAGGCAGAGACACAGAGAGGGAGTGAGAAAGAGGGAAATGGGGAGAGAGAAAGACAGAGAGGAGAGTGACAGAGACAAAGAGAGAGGAAGAGAGGGAGGGAGGGAGAGGGGGTCAGAGAGACAGAGAGAAGGAGTCAGAAAGAGGGAAATGAGAGAGAGAGAAAGAAACAGACAGAGAGAGGAGAATGACAGAAACAGAGATGAGAGAGGGCGTCTGAGAGAGACAGAGAGAGGGGGAAAGAGACGGAGACACAGAGAGAGGAACCCAGGACAGAGCAATCATCAGTCCTCTGCCCCAGAACTATAGGAAGTGAGCTCAGAGACTCCCTTGGAAAGAGACAGTCCTCAAAGCACTGTGGGAAAGGGCTCAATTCAACTGAACAGTCATTTATTAAGTTAACTGCTAAGTGACTATTTAGTCACTGTGCCAGGGACTGGGGACACAAAAACAATGCTTGCCCTCAAAGAGGTTATATTATTCCAAGGAGAAGTGGGAGTTGGGGTTGGGGTGCTGTGATGAAAGAGATGATGGATGAAGGGAAAGAAAACTATTTGGAGAGAGAGACGGAAACAAAGAGAGAGAGAGACACACACACACAGAGACAGAGAGAGACGAAGACACAGAGAGACAGAGACAGAGAGAGACAGAGGAACAGAGAGACAGAGACAGAGAGACAGAAACAGAGACACACACACACACACACACACACACAGAAACAGAGAGAGACGGAGACACAGAGAGACAGAGGAACAGAGAGAGGCAGAGAGACAGAAACAGAGAGACAGAGACGGAGAGAGAGACAGAACAAGAGAACAGCATTTGCAGTTTCTGATCTGACCCTTGAAAAGCAAGAAAGGTTTTCTGCTGAGAGGCAGAAGTCGAGGGAGCCGTGTACCAGGAGTAGGCACAGTGAGAAGACATGTCAGTCTCTTGCTCTAGAGAACACGGTGGGAAAATAGTGCAGGGTTTCCTCCAGCTGCTCCTCCGGACAGCCCCTGCTGGAGAGAACAGGTGCTCACTTGTGACCCTGAGAGGACTGGTTGTGATTGGGGAGGGAAGAGGTGAGACCACGAAATTTGTCCTCTCCAGTGAGAAGTCTGGAATAATGGAGGGGAGGGGGGCAGGGTGGGAATCTGGCTGGCCCAGACTCCCCTTCAGAGTCAGCAGCTCCAGATATCCACCTTAGGCTCTGAGGAGAAAGGGTAGGGGAGATAGACTCCCAGATCAACTCTCTAGAGTTTTGGGTGAGCACGAGCCCATCAATCAACAAGCATTTATTAAGCACCTATTGTACGCCCAGTAGCGTGTTAGGGCCCGATCATACAGCAACAAAAAGGAAACAATCCTTCCTTAGGTTTTACTGGGGGAGACAACATATACATGTCATTATATACAAGATAACTTTGAGGGGTAGGGGCCATGAGCAGCCAACTCTGTGGATCAAAAAAGCTTCACAGGGAAGGTGATTGATTTACTGCTTCCATAACCCCTCAGTTTCTTTGGGGGAGGGGTGTTCAGAAAATTTAAATCATTTGCAGACGCACCAGAGCAATGCCCTTTGTTTGTGACCATATCGCTTCCCAATTCAAAAAGTTTCTGGGGCACCCAGTTTCCTATAAATAATATTTGGCATTTGCATGTAGCCCCTTCTCATGTCTGAAGGAGATACAGGCCCTTCTCACCTCATGTCTGAATTATTGTACTAGCCTTGTGGTTGGTCTGCCTCAAGTCTTTCCCCACTACCCCTATCCTCCATTCAACCATCAAATGGATCTTCCTTGAGTCAGGTCTGATCAGGTAGGTCACCACCTATTCAGTAAATTCCAGTGCTTCCTTATCACCTCTAGAATTAAATAAAAAAGCCTCTGTTGGGAGTTCAAAGCCCTTCATGACTTGACTTCTTCTTACCTTTCCTGTCTTACATATTACTCACTGCTATGTGCTCTGTGACCCAGTGAAACTGACCATATTGTTGTCCTCCCCAGGGGACACTTTTCACTATCTCCCATACCTGGTATATTCTTATCATCTCTGTGTCTTGACTTCCCTGGCTTTCTCCAAGTCCCAGCTAAAATCTCACCTTCTACAGGAAGCCTTCCCCAGTCCCTCTTCATTTTAGCACCTTCCTTCTGTTAATTATTTACAGTTTTTTCTGTATATAGCTTATTTGTACCCAGCTGTTTGCATGTTGTCTACCCCATTAGACTAGGACCTCCTTGAGAAGTGGAACTGTCTTTTGCCTTTCTTTTTATGTACTTTATCACACAGCACAGTTTTTCATAATCTGGTTCCAACTTCTCTTTCCAAATATGTCACATCACTCCACTATGTTTCAGTCAAACTGACCTACTAACCACATCCCATGGATGACATTCACCTTTCGCCTTCATGCCTTCCACAAACTGTCTCTATTCATCTCTGCCTCTAGGAATCCCTAACTTCCTTCAAGGCTCAACTCAAGTGCTAGACTTTCCCCACTCCCTCCCACTCCCCAAGTCCTACTAATGCTACTTCTCTGATGGGGGCCATCTCCAGTACTCCTGATCTGTATCTTGCCACTGGACCTAGATGGCTCCAGAGGAGAAAGTGAGGCTGGTAACTGGCATAGCCCTGCCTCACTTAAATCCAATTCACTTGCAAATCATGACATCAGCAGTTCTTTTTAAGAAGGAAGGCCAAACAACAGTTTCTCTGATACTTTGTATTTACTTTGAGCATATTTTGATTTGTCTGGGTATATGTAGTTTTCCCCCAGTAGAGTTTTATCTCCTTGAGGACAAGTACTATTTTTGGTTTTTATCTTTGTATCTGTTTCTAGTGCCTGGCATATAGTAAAAATTTAATAAACGTTTCTGAATTTAAATTTGAGAAAGTGACAAAACACTCTCAGAGCAGTTAGGATTGTGTTCCCTCTCTGGCCTCTAGTTCTCTCTCCCTAAAATGCTGCTGTGGTTGGGTCTGGTGCTGGCTAGCCCCAAGAGGAATGGCACAGGGTTCCCCTCAACAGTTTCCTCCCTCCAAAACATAGCTGACACCTGGGGAAATCCCTAGGGAATATCACATCCCAGAAAGTAGTATCTTATGAACAGAGGCCGGGGTTAAGCTTGGGGTTTGTAGAGGGCCCTGGATCTGTATCTAGGTCCTTCTCTTCTTTGGATTGGTGAATTTCAGGGTCAACAAAGAATGATGGAGCTAGTCCTCAATGCTTCTTCCTCAAATTATCATGTATGACCAGGCATGGTGGTAGATGCTTGTAATCCCAGTTGCTACGAAAGGTCTCGAGCTCAGGAATTCTGAGCTAGTGTGGTCTATGCTGAACTGTGATTGAAGTAGTCCAGGTCAGAAATGGAGCAAAAGTCTCTTCTCCCTTCTTACTTTGTTCCCAGTGCTAGGAACAGAGGATTTTCCATCTGCCTTGATTCCATTTCTTGGGTAATCTGGAACTGAGAAGATCACACATTTTTAGTTTTTCCCACTAGGATCTAACCATCTACTGAATACACGGTATTCAGTAGGTGCTCAATAAAATTAATGGATTATTGAAAGAATATTTGGGAAAATGAAGACTTCCCTCACTCTGAGCTCTCTTCACATATCCTAGAATGGAAAGAGCCATCCAACTCAACTGTGCCATTTGCAGTAACTTGCTGAAGGTCATACAATGATTTTGCAACACAGCCAAGACCAGAACTGAGGATCTCTTGACTTCCTGGCTTTCTACCATATTCCCTCTTCTTAAGGGGAAGCTGAGAAAATATAGAGGAATCTAGCTCTACAGCTGGAAGGGACCTCAGAAGCTATTTGGGCTAAACATCTTACATGTGTATATACACACACATGCATGCATGCATACATGTATATATACATACAATATGTATGTTGTGTATACATACCCACATACATACATATACATACACACATATATAATTTGAAGTCATGAACTGGTCCAACCGTTCTGGAGAGCAACTTAGAACTATGCCCAAAGGACTATGAAACCATGCATACCCATTGACCCAGTAATATCACCACTAGGTGATCAAAAATAAAAGGAAAAGGACCTAAATGTACAAATATATTTATAGCAGCTTTTTATGTGTTGACTGAGAATTGAAAATCGAGGGGATGCCCATCAATTGGGAAATGGCTGAACAAGTTGTGGTATATGATTGAGATGGAATATTATTGTGTTATAAGAAATAATGAGTAGGATGATTTCAGAAAAACCTGGAAAGACTTATATGAACTGATGCAAACTGAAGTGAGTAGAACCAGGAGAGCATTGTACACAGTAACAGCAATGGTTAACTGTGAGTGACATAGCTATTCTCAGCAGTGCAATGATCCAAGACAATTCTGAAGGACTTTTAATGAAAAATCCTATCCATCTCCAGAGAAAGAGCTGAGAAAAGTCTGAATGCAGATTGAAGCATACTTTTTCTTTTTTTTCTTGGGTTTTTTGTTTGTATTTTCTTTCACATGATTAACATGGAAATTTAAAAAAACTCTCTCCAAAAAATATATAAATATATATATATATATATATATATATATATATATATATATGTGTGTGTGTGTGTGTGTGTGTGTGTGTGTGTATATAAAATCAACTAAGATTTATTGTCTCTCTCATTGGACTATGGATCATATCATAAGCTGATGGCTAAGGGTCATTCTTTGGATGTTTTGGAAAAAGAATGACAAAACCCTTCTAGCCAATACCTATAGTCAAGCAAAACAAATTCTTGCATTTGCCACAACCCAAAATGTACATCCAATTCTGCATTTTGAGCCTCTGGCAGGGGGTTCATAGCATTTTCCTTCACTGTTGGTTGGTCACTGTGCTGATCAGAATTCTTAATTCTTATTATTTGTTAAGTTTTTCAAAATTGTTTGTCTTTAAAGTACTGTTGCTACTGTATATACATTGTTGTTTCCTTGGGTCTGCTCGCTTCACTCTGTATCAGTTCATATAAGTCCTCCCAGGTTTTTCTGAAGCCTTCATCCTTTCTTACAGCACCATAGTATTCCATTGTATTCCTATCCCATAATTTGTTCAGTCATTCCCCAATTAATAGGTACCCCTTTACTTTCTACTTCTTTGCCACTAAAAAAAAAAGGGCTGCTATCAATGTTTTTGTCCATTTTCCTCTTCCTTTGATCTCTTATTGGGTCAGAGGATATGCATTTTCATCATTGACTGAACCAATTCACAGCTCCACCAGCAGTGCATTAATGCAATTATCTTATTTGAGGGCTGAGAAACATTAGATTTAAGAAGGTTACAGGACTTGTCCAAGGTCACACAAAGAGCAATTGTCAGGGGTAGAATGTGAACTTCAGTCTTCTGACTTCAGAACTAGTTTGCTTACTGTGCTGTCCTGCTTTCCTGGGGGCCTATGCTGGGGAGGGACTAGGTTGAGGAGGTGGTCGGGTGTGTGTGTCCTGAAGAGGAGTTAGGGTCCCTCTTGCCCTAGGGAGCCCTTCCTCCATTTTTGAGACCCAAGAGTCTGGGCCACATGCCAAACTAGACTAAGGATGGGAGTATTGGGGAAGGGATATATAGACTGAGGGCTGAGGGACATTTGGTTGGAGAGTTCCTACAAGTAGGAATTCTTCCTCTCAAACCATCAGAAAAGTCACTTGCTCTTTTTTTTTTTTTTTACGACAGAGGCTAAGGCTTATGATAAACATAGCCAGCACTAATACATTTAATTTTTACAAAGCTCTTTCTGTACATTATCTCACTTCATCCTCACAACAATCCTGTGAAATAGGCGCTATTACTATTCTCACTTTTCAATCAAGTCAACAAGCATTTATTAATCTCCTTCTGGTTAATATGGAGATAATCTCAGAGGTGACTGAATTTAGCAGAGGTTAAGTGGCTTATCCAGGGTTACACCATTAGTGTCTGAGGCAGGATTTGAACTCTGGTCTTTCTCTTTGGAAGTACAGCATTCCATCCACTGTACCACTCAGCTGTCTGAGAATGAATCTTTTCTTTCATTTTACAGACCTCTGAATCACTTAGCCCTTGACCTTACCATGCCATGTATTTATCCTGAGCTTATGAGAAGCATTGTCTTTCCCTTCCTGGTCCTTGGAAAGAATGGAACAGTGTTAATGGCATTGGCTTTTGAGTCAAATGAACTGGGTTCAAATCCTGCTTTTGATGCTTACACGGTGACATCTGGCATGTCATTTAGCCCCTTTCAGCCTCTGTTTCTTCATCTGCAAAATGAACATCGGTTTAGATGAAGTCTCTGAGGTCCCTTTCAGGACTAGATTTCTGAAGGGAAGAACTTAAAAAGCCTGGAACTTATTTTGATAGGTGATACCATGGGAAATTAGACCTTGGTAGTCTCTTCTCCCTCCACTAGGTCAGCTGCATCTCTGGGATGATGATGATGATTCTCTTTGAGCCCAGTGCTCCTGAGATCCCTGGCACATAGGAGGAGTTGGCTGAATGAATGGGGACAGCCACAGACAACATGGAATGTCACACCTGGGAGGCACCTTACAACAATAAATGATGGGGCTAGTCCTCAATACTTCTTCCTCAAATTATCATGTTTGACCAGGCATAGTGGTAGATGCTTGTAATCCCAGCTGCTATTAAGGGTCTCTTGAGCTCAGAAGTTCTGAGCTAGCATGACCTAGCTGATCTAGAAAGGGGAGTGGGGCACTGGACTGCCCAAGAAGGCTTGAACTAGTTCAGGTAGTCACCATCCTCGTGCCAATCAGTAGTGATATTGAGCTCATGCCCTTTCATGATGAGGAGATGCAGTCTTAAAATGTGTGTGTGTGTGTGTGTGTGTGTGTGTGTATGTGTGTATCACTGCTGTTCTTTTTACATGTTGTATCTATCGTGCCTGCCCCCCAGTGGAATTTAATCCCCTTAAGAGTAGGCACTGTTTTTTCTTTTGTCTTCATATCCTCATTACTTAGCACAAGGATCTATTTGTACATAGATGACAAGTTTTGGCCAGAAACTCTGAGGGTCTTTCTCTCCTAGATCAATTTATTTTTATTTTTTATTTTTTTCTCTAGGTAGAGGCCATTCTCTGCCTCATTTCTTATTAAGCCTTAATCATTAACTTAGTCATTAACTTAGTTGCCTTAGTCAAACTGAGACTTGAGAAACACCTTAGCTTGCAAAGGCTCCCCATTGCATCCTAGGCCAATTCCAGTCCTCCTGATGAATATCTGGCCAATGGACCCAGATGGCTCAGGAGGAGAAAGTGAGGCTGGTGACCTTGCACAGCCCTCCCTCACTCAAATCAAAGTCAGCTACAAGTCATGACACCATCTCCCTGATGTCATGGTCTTCTTCAGGAGAATGAGAGACAAATAACTACAAGATGACAAGTATAAATGTTTGTCAGACTGGATTACATCGGACCTTAAAAAAACTAATATTAGAACTGGGATGCACCTTGGATATGATCTAATCCAATTTCCTCATTTTATAGATAAGAATCCTCAACACTCAAAGAGAAATGGGTTGCCCAAAGTCAGCCAGCCAGGCCTCTTGACTTCCTAGCCCAGGCTTTTTCCATCACAGCAAGTTCTCCTCAGAGACCTTCAGTTGTTTTTAGTGTTTCCAACTTTTCATGACCCCATTTGGGGTTTTCTTGGCAAAGACTGAAGTGGTTTGCCATTTCCTTCTCCAGATCATTTTACAGATGAGGAAACTGACTCGAACAGGGTTAAATGACTTGCCCAGGGTTACACTGCTAGTAAGTGTCTGAGGTCAGATATGAACCCAGGAAGATGAGTCTTCCTGACTTGAGAACCAACATTCTATCCAGTGTGCCCCTAGCTGCTTAGGGGAACTTTACAGAAGGATTAAAAAGGGATCTTTTATAGGAGTTTAGACTGCAAGGGTGGGGAACTCGGTACCTCAAGCCTACATGTGACCCTCTAATTACTCAAGTGCAGTTCTTTGATGAATCCAAACTTCACAAAACAAATCCCTTTGAGGGCTTGAGGACCTAGAACTCCACATGTGGCCTCAAGGCCACAGGTTCTCCACCCCTGGTTTAGAGAAAGAGAGGCACTCAAAGTCAACCTAGGAAGGCTTTCTGGAAGAGGTAAGCTGTGTGACAGAAGTGAAGGGTAAAGGAAAGGAGAATGAGAGGGGCAAAAAAAGTCAGGGAATTTTGAGGTGACATCAGGTCAGAAAGAAGGATGGTGGTAGGAGATCAGTGGAAGATCTGATTGGGATATGTCTCCCAACTGCCCCTTTCTCTCCACTGCCCTTGATTCAGGCTCTCATTGACTCTCACTGGCATTCATTTTAGGTGCCGTCTTCTCTACAAGAAAACTTTCCATTTCTACCCCCACCCTTTACCCCCAAATGCTAGTAGTGCCCTCTCCTGAGATTACTTTGTATTATTTTGTGTGCATGAATATTTGTGTGTATACATACATATACATATGTATACACATAAATATGTGTGTGTCTATATACACCCATGCACATGCACACATTTATACATATACATACATGCAGATAGGCAGTGAGGCAGTGCTTAGACATTGGAGACAGGAAGACTTGGGCTCAAATGCTGCCTCAGATATTTTCTTGCCTCTATGACAAAGGAGAAGTCACTTAACCTGTTAGCCTCAGTACCCTCCTCTGTAAAATAGGGATAGCACTTGCCTCACAGGATTTAAAGGATCAAAGGAGACACTGTCAAACCTTCAGATACCATTGAAGTGCTAGCTGTTATCAGAACTTACATATGTGAGCTAGCTGGAATGTCAACTTGTGAGCAAGGTCTGTTTCAGTTTTGGTTTTGTATCCCTTGTGCCTGTCACACTAGGTGATACACAATAGGTGCTTAATAAATGCTTGTGGGCTGACTGGGTAGATAGGAGAGGCTGAGGATGCAGAAGATCTTGCATGCCATGATCATCCCAGCGTTTCTCCTCCATACCTGACAATCTTCCTCTTCCTCTCCCAAACAGATTTCATGGCGGACAAGGAAGGCATCCGGGCCGCCCACGAGGAAGACTTGGATGAGGTGGACTTGAACTACAAGGCTCCAGAGAAGAAGACTCTGCAGGAGATCCAGCAGCTGGACCAAGATGATGAGAGTCTGACCAAGTACAAGCAGGCCCTGTTGGGTCCCATTCCTGAGGCTGTGGGTAGGAGGCTGCAGCTGGGGTGGGCACACTGGCCTGAGGGACCAGAGGCTCAGGGGCAAAGGGCTAGGGTGGGCACACTGGCCTGAGGGACCAGAGGTTCAGGGACATGGGGCTGGGGTGGGCACGCCACCTTGAGGGACCAGAGGCTCAGAGACACGGGAGGTATGCCAGAGGGCAGGGGTTGGGGACAAAGAAATCTAGAGTATCAGATATCAGACTGGCAGATGTCACAATAATTGACTGCGGATGGGAAATCAGGTAGCTGGGGTAGATTTTGGAGATGGGGCATCAGGGAAACCTCTCCAGACACAGTAACTAAACACAACTTGGTCTCTCCCCTTGTTCTCCTCACCCCTCCCTTCCTCCCTCTCCCACCTCCCCAGCAATACACAGTTCATAAAGAGGGCCTTTCCCTATGCCAGTCTTCTTCCCTTCTCCCCTCCCCCAGCCCCACCACATATATAGAATCCTAGGATTTAGAAGTTGGAAGAACCTTGAATATTTTTTATTTTTATAAATAAGGATATGGAAGCACAGAGAATGACTTCTCCAAGGCTACACAGGTCATAGGAGAGTCAGATTCAAACTTCGTTCTTCTGACCCTTGTACACCAGTTTTACATTCACTACACCATACCCATACCATACCTAAAAGAAATAGGCGCCAGGCCTGTTACCACCTTTACTTCCCTGTAATGCTCTAGTAGTGGGTGACCAAGGAATGAGACCCTGATTCTAGGATCTGGTGGCCTCTTGACTTATCTCAAGCTCCTTGGAGGCTTGTGGTAAGGGGAGGCATTATTTAGCCTAGAGAAGAGATGATTTATAGGATGAGTTACAGGGAACTAGGTGGCACAGTGTTGGAACTGGAGTCAGGAAGACCTGAGTTCAAATCCAGCTTCAAGCTCTGGCTGTGTGACCTTGGACAAATCACTTAGTTTCCTCCACTGTAAAATGAGACTCATGATAACACCTGTTTCCCAGGTTGTTGTGAGTGTCAAATGTTTGTAAAGTGCTTTGCCAACTTAAAGCACTGTCTGAATGCTGTTATGGTTGTCATTAATTCACACAGAAGAGGGAGATGGGATTCTGTCCTGGAGGACAGGACTGGGGCCAGTGGGTAGAAGCCACAGAAAGGCAAGATTTCAGCCCCACAAAAGGACAATTCCCAACAATGAAAACTATACAAAAATGGCTGAAAGTGCTTGGCACAGTACTGAGCTCCCCATCCTTAGAGGGCTTCAGTCAAACCTGGATGACCTCTTGGTGGAGCTGTTGCTGAGGAATTCCTGCTCTAGTATGGGTTGGGCTGGGGAGTCTCTGGGGTCTCGGGGCTCACATTGTATGACCTCTTCCAGCTTCTGCCCCTGGCTCCTGAGTTAACCTAGCTTGCTTAGCTACTTCTGTTGTGGAAGGCTCTGCTCTGCTCCCCCATCTAAGCACATACATAGTTCCTTACGAGGGCTCTATCTTTTTAGTGGGACTCAGGGAAGGAGAAGAAGCTATCTGTCTAAGGGATAGAGGACAGGATAAGGCCAAAAAGACAGAGAAGGGCCCCTCCAGGGTCTGTTTTCTGCCTCTTTTTGTATCCTCAGAGTTTAGCACAGGGACTGGTGCCAAGCAGGCCCTTAATGTTACTGACTGACCAGTAGGACAGAGCAGAGGCTCAGGATGAGTTTACTCCAGCAAGCACTGATTGAATCCTGGACCTTACTCCTCACTGCTTTGTGTGCATTTCTGAAGCTGTAGAACCAGTCCTTTGCACACAGTAGGGGCTTACTAAATATTTGTTGTGCTGAACTGATGTTTGTGCTTAGAACCAGAGTTTTCACTTATTAAACCTCCTTGACCACTGAACCACCCTGTCCCCTCTCACTCATGAATCCCTTGGGTTCAGAGATCTGCCCATCATCAATTGTCACCATTTTGGATAGCAGTTTCAAGCATCCCCCTTTTCTTTCTTCCTCTTTCAGTTCCTTTCAGATCATAGTAGGCATTTTTTCTAGGCTTCATTTTCTAGTTAAAGAGAGACATTGTGGTCTAGTGGATAGAGAGGGCTGAACTTGGAGTCAGGAAGGCATGCATTCAGATGCTCTCTCTGATGAAGACATAGACAACCTGTGTGCTACAAGTAAGTCTTCTAATCCCCCAGCTAGAGGCAGCCGGATAGCAGTAAATAGAGTGCTCGGTCCAGGGTCAAGATCTGAGTTTAAATGCAGTTTGAGACACTAGCTTTGTGACCCTGGACAAGTGACTTAATTAACTACTATATGCCTCAGTTTCCTCAATTGTAAAATGAAGGTAATAAAGCACCTACCTCTCAGGGTTGTTGTAAAGATCAACCGAGATAATATTTGTCGGGTACCTGGAACATCGTAGGCACTTAATAAATATTTGTTTACTTCCTTCCTTCTTAGGGTCTCACTCAACTAAGACACAAGTTCTTAAGCGGGGTCCACAGACTCCTCTGAGGGTGTGGTGGATAGATTTCAGGGGATCCACAAACTTGGATGGGAAAAAAGTACAATAGAATTGATTTTCTTTGTAATTCTTTTTAAATTTTATTTTATTCATTTAAAAACCATGATTCTGAGAAGGGCTTTACCAGACTGCCCAGGGAGTCTGGGATATAAAAAAAAAGGTGAAGGACCCTGATCTAAGACTCTTAAGTGGAGAAAATTTACATGATCACAGTCTAGGCAAGGGGTATCAAATTCAAATAGAAAAGAGAACCACAAACCATCCATGAGGAACCCCATTGTCATGCTAATTTAGAAAACCCTGGATTAACATGACCTGTTTTGTATTTATTATATTTGTATTTATTTTTGTTAAATATTTCCCAATTGCATTTTAATACAGTTAAGGGCTGTAATGCTGCAAGGTTGAAGGGTTTCACCTCTGGTCTAGACCAAAAAAATTTTACCAAGAAAAGAAAATATAAAAATTCCAAAATGATACATTTAAGGAATATAAACTCTGGTAAAATGTAAGCCTTTGAGGGCAGGGACAGGTTTGGTTTTTTTTTTTAATTTCTTCTCCCCTCTCCCCCTCTCTTTTTTGGCACATGGTAGACATTTGACAAATGTTGATTTGAATTTAAATAAGTTGAAAGGAAGGAAGGCATTTAGGCATGGGCATAATAGAAATTTACCTAGTCCCAAACTTGACTTGATGTTCTATGTAGCTTAATATCTCCAGGCCCAGCTATCTTGATCCGAGGTTTGGCCCTCTGGCTGGCTCATGGTCCCCAGGGAGAACGGTAACCTCCCTTGAAAAGCTAGTTTTGGAATTCACCTACTTAGACTAACAATTGGTCTATTTTTTCATTCCCAGAATCCTCTCCGTGGCAGGGCTGGGGGTGGTACTCTGTCCTTTGTATCATCATGCCATCCCTTAGCTAATTAGGTAGTAGCTACCTTCTGCCATCCAGGGAAAATTCAAAGCACAGCTTGTTCAGACAGGATTTTTCCTCACCTGAAAAATAAAAGTCAAACCACTTGACTCATCCTCCCCGGCCCCCCCCTCCCAAATTCACGACTGACTCTCCTTTTTGTACCAGGCCCAGTAGGAGACAAAACCCAGGTCTTTCAGGGAGTTTCTGGTCTGGAGGACCAGAGACCCACAGGGAAAAATAACCCTAACACACAGAACAGTGGGGGTTGAGGGGGTCTAGAGGAGGGAGAGTGAATGGGAATTGGGAGAACCAAGGAAGGTTTCCTGGAATGGGGGGACCTCAGCTGAAGGATGTCAGCAACCAAAGGAGGAGAGATAAGCATATTGTGGATTGGAGGAATAGTTCTGGAACAGCAAAAAGACTGATGACAGGAAAGAGGTCATTAAGGGATTGTCGGTTATAATATTCTCCCCTGTTCCTAAGTACCCTGTTCTTTCTGCACCTCAGATCCTAGCCTCCCCAATGTACAGGTGACCCGGTTGACGCTGGTGTGTGAACAGGCCCCTGGACCCATCACCATGGATTTGACAGGTGATCTTTTCCTTCCACTTCGTGTTGGGTGTCATAAGGGAGAGAGAAAGGAGGAAAAGAGACCTATGAATTGTCTTCCAGGAAACTTCCATTGTGTCCAGGAAACAAAGACTCACAGAACACACTATGCCTCCTTATCCTGCCTCTAGTTCCTGGGCAGTCGGGGCCTCTCCCCTCAATCCTGTCACTATGGAAACCCCCACCTGTCCCCTAAGGCCCCGCAAACTGAAGCCTGACTCCCAGCTCTGTTTCTCTCACCTACACAGGGGACCTGGAATCTCTCAAGAATCAGGTGTTTGTGCTGAAGGAGGGTGTGGATTACAAAGTGAAGATTTCCTTTAAGGCAAGACCCAAATCAGATCTCCTGCTTCACACCCCAGAGTTGCTTGTAATGGCTGTTCCCCCTAGAACTCTGCCACGGTACCCCAGAAGTGATTAATCCTTTCCCCTTAAGCCCAGTCTTGGGAACCCTTGGTTTCCAGGCGTGTTGTTAGTGTGGGGAATGCCTAGATTTCCATCCCCTTTGGTTTCAAACTTTCCAAGAGACTTGGGCTGTACTCCTGTCTTGCCCTTGTGGGAAATCTTGACTCAGTCCATTTCCAGTTCCACATACATGGGTCAACGACCGTTTTTCTCTGACTTAGACCACACTCTCACTTGCCTGCAGGTTAACAAGGAGATTGTCTGTGGCTTGAAGTATCTTCATCACACCTACCGCAAAGGGCTACGAGGTAAGGCCAGCCACAGGCACTGGAATGGGGACTGGGGGAGGGGGCAGTCTCACAATTCTGGCATCCATCATCACCATCCTCAGTTTCCTTAGAATTTCCTGGGAAGAGAACTCTCTATTGGACCCTGGAGGGAGAAAGGGGAGAAAGCATGGTCCCTGATCTCAGGATGCCACCAGTCCGAGGAGAGAGTCCCTATCATTGGGGAGCACTGAATGGGGAGGATGTTCCTGCCTTCTGGGAGCCCTGAGTCGCTCCTGACTTTATCTTACCCACAGTGGACAAGGCTGTGTACATGGTGGGGAGTTATGGGCCAAGGACAGAGGAGTATGAGTTTCTGACGCCCATGGAGGAAGCCCCCAAGGGTCTACTTGTTCGGGGCACCTACCACATCAAGTCCTTCTTCACGGATGATGACAAAACAGACCATCTATCCTGGGAGTGGGACCTCAACATAAAGAAAGACTGGAAGGACTGACTCCCACCCCCCACATTCCCTCAAACCCCTGTCCCACCTGCATCTGCCTCAGCCTCCATTGAGGTCTAAGGTCACCCTTGGGCCAGACTGGCAGGGACCTTCCTAAGGGGGTTGAGGGTCCATAATTGGAGCACTAGGTGTGGGTCCCCCCTTTCTTTATCCTGTCCATTTCAGGGCCTTCCTCTGGCCCCCAGCAACACCCTTAGCCCAGGAAGGGGCTGCCTCCAACTTCCTCCCCCATTAGCTCCCACCCATACCTAGCTCATTCCTTCTCCTTGGAGATGTCCCTCCTGGGGACCCAGCACAATTCCCCTCTCCCAATAAGGATTCCAAAGCACCTGACCTGACCCTCTTCCTCCATTGCATAATTCTCCTAACCATCCAAGCTCAGTAGGAAGGGGCAGTTCCATAATTCTTTCCTTCAACCCCATCAAAAGACCCTTTTGTGTCTGCACCTGGTTATACAAACCCCAACTTTCATCATGCTCTTATCCTGGTCCTCCCCACTCAGGGTCCAACAGTCATCTTCCCGGAGGAGGCTTCCAGGGACAGGTGGGCATAGAGTGGGGCGGAACAGGTGGGGAGCAGTAGAAGCCTTCAGCCTTCCCTACCTGCCTGCCGGGGGCTTGTGTCTGTAACCAAAGCTCATCAGAATTGCCTTGTGTCCCTTGTCCCCCACCTCTACCCCATCACATTCCTGTGGTGGCCCCAGCATGGCTGGGTCTGGGCTGCCTGAGAAGGAAGGGCTGTGTTCCTGCCTGTCCCCACCCCTCAGGCTGTGGGGTTCCCGTCCTTGCCCTCAATTCCCCACCCCCCTCCAGCTGTCGGTGTTCTCAACTGTTTCCATTAAACTTCAGTGATTTCTGTCTCTTGGCTCAGGTGTATCTCTTCTCCCCTTCCTGGACTGTGGGCTGTCAGTACGTAGCTCCCCAGAAGGAAAGGACCTTGGAGGTTGTCTTGGTGCCTTTCTGTATAGGGGAGTGGGGGCTGGGGCCGAAAGACCCTGGATGGGTCCTAGAAGAAGAAGGGCTAAGCCATCCTACCTCTTATTAAGGTCAGAGGCTATTTGGAGTCTAGTTGACAAGGTGCAGCTGATAAAGATTGTCCCAAACCTCTTGGCTGCCCCTCTGCCCAGCCCCACTTACTCCCAGAGGCTGGCCCCAGCCCCAACCAATTCCACTGTGGCTGTACCTTATCTTCCCAGCCTGCACCTGGTACTGAGGCCCAGGAACTGCCACGTGGCAACAGGTCCTTGGTCTCCCCCCTTGTTATCTGCCCCCACCCCCCTTCCCAGGGCACAGACATCAGCCAGCATTCACTCCCAACAATGAGACTTCCCTCACTCCTGCTGCTGTTTCTGCTTACTGTATGGGCCCTAGATGGGGAGGAGGAGGGAGGGGAAGAGGAGGCCAAGGCTCCGGAAGAGGCCCCCTCGGGACCCCCCTCTGATGAACTTCTGGAGGAGGATGACATCTTGGTCCTCACTCAACATAACTTTGATCGGGCTCTTCGAGAACACCGCTACCTGCTGGTGGAGTTCTGTGAGTGCAGGGAATGGGGGAAGGGCTGCCCTCAGGAGACCCCCACTCCCATCCTCTATCCCCCAACACACTCCAAGATTGGGGGAAGGAATGAGGAGTAGCAGCTTAGGGAGAGAAGGCAGATGTAAGGAGTCATTCAGTGGGCCTTGGAAAAGGTGGGACTTTAGGCTGAGGGTGTTAGATTGAGGTCTTGTGCAGTGTAAGTATGTGTGTGTGTGGGGGGGGGACAGGTCTCATGCAGTGCCAGGGAGTGGAGGAGAGGAGTTCCTGCTCTGGTATGGTTCGCCTTAGACCTTTGTCCTATCCAAACAGGAGATGGTGGACATTCTAAACCCTAAACTCAAGTCCCTAGCCTGCTACTGAATTCCTGAGAAACTTTGAATAAATCACCCAGACACACACTTATGGACTTCTCTTTCCTCCTCTGGAAAATGAACCCTTTGGATTCTCTCTAGTCACCTCCAGCTCAGATATTCATTCTATGGTTCTTTGACCTCTATGACCATTTTCAACTCTTGTCCTGTCCCATTTCTGCTCTGGGGAACATCTGGGAACAGGGGAGGAGACCAGAGTCCCTGGGCTCAGCTGCACCTTTTCCCACTGCTGAGTTAACAATTAAAGAGCTGGGAAACAGCGCCACCTTTTCCTGCTATTCACTAGTCCCTACCCGACACAAAGGGATCCCCTCCCCCGGTCCCCAAGCCAGGGAGTTTTGACTAAAGGTAGAAGAGTGAAGTCCAGCCTGGACTGTTTCAAGTCTGTCCACCTCACAGGACTCCCTGGCTATTTCTTTTGCATCCCTCTGCAGGTCAGATTGGGAGACCCAGAAACCAAGAACAGAAAATTAACAGGCAAGCATTGAATCAGTATAGCAAAGAAATGTGAGCTCCCAGAGGCACATACAGGCAGGGAGAGGATACAGAGTCCTTGACATACAAATCCCTACATGGACACATTCACAGATGGACAAAAATACAGCACGAGGTGAATGTTCATATGATCTGATGGTACTGAGCTGGCTGCATGTTGACCTTGAACTTTGGTCTTTCAAGACGAAGAAAGCCAGCATCCTCCCCGCTCCTAGTGGGCCATCAAGAGATACTTCCCCACAGAAGGGGCCTGGCAGCGGAGAGGGTGGCCAGGGAATGCCACTCTATATGAGGAATCCCCGAGCAACTGGGATACTCCCCAGGGAGCTCTTGGGGATCCATCAGGGACCAGAAGAGAAGGAAGGGTCCATTCAGGGTCCAGCTGACTCCTCTTCTCCCAATAACCCGCTTCATTGTGGAGGAGACAGACCAGGACCTTCAAAAGGACCAGGGTTCCAAGCCTGGATCAGTTACTTATTTGCCTGTGTGATCTGATACAAGTGACTACTCTCTTATTGGACCCATTTTCTCATCTGTAAAATGCAGGCTTTGGACCAGAATTTCACTGATATCCCTTCTGACTCTAGTTCCTACTATCTGATGAGTCAGATGACAGTGAGACACTCCAGTTAAACTCACAAAGAATGGCTAGCCCCTGAGAATGATAGGACACCAAGGCAGGTTTCCAAGTGGGTATTCTTGGCCTCAAATGAACAATTTAGGTGTCCATCTGCCTGGCAGTTTTTGGTGGCTGGGCTGAATAACTCCTCTAAAGACAAAGGAATCAGAAAGTTTCTGAGTGAGAGACAAGATAAAAATAGTGGGTGAAAGAAAGCCAGTGAGTAGGAAGTGGGACCCTACTCACTGAGCTCTCCACCCACTACCCAGATGCTCCCTGGTGTGGGCATTGCAAGGCTCTGGCCCCTGAGTATGCAAAGGCAGCATCCCTGTTGAAGAATGAATCCTCAGAGCTGAAGCTGGCCAAGGTGGATGGCCCTGCAGAACAGGACCTGGTGGTAGAGTTTGGGGTGACTGGGTACCCCATCCTCAAGTTCTTTCAAGATGGGGACAGATCACAGCCTGTGGAGTTTACAGGTGGGAAAGGGGTCGCGGGTGACCGGGTGGGATCTTTGTGGGGGCAAGAGAAGTGTGTCAAATGGAAATGTCAACAGGGAGCAGTGAAGAATTTAACAAAGATCCAAGAAGCACGGAGTAGTAAGAGAAGCCCTAAGTGAGAGTCAGTGGACCTGGGTTTTACCCCTTGTTTCATCCCAAAGTTGTTGTGTAGCCTTGGGACAGTCACCTTCTGCCTTCTTTTCTTACCAATAAAATGAGAAGGTTGGATTAGAATCTCAGAGGTTTATAACCTGGGAGCTGTGAACTTGTTTTCAAAAATATTTTGATAAGAGCATTTCAATATAATCAGCTTCTTTGGTAGTCTCAAATATTTTATTTTATACATTTAAAAATATTGTTTTGAGAAAGGGATCTATGGGCTTCACCAGACTGCCGAAAGGGGCTATAACACAAAAAAGGTTAATAACCCCTGAAATAGATGACTGCTCAGGGCCCTTTGGAGGGTGCTAACCAACATTCTCAGACTTGTCCCAAACCAATCCTTCAAAAAAGTCCATATGGCAGCCAGAAAAACCAGAAGTCCTGATTCATTCTGGCCCGTTGATTCTTGCCTGGTAACCTTGAGTTAACTTGGTAACCATGAGTGAGACCCAGGTAGCAGTGGAAGGGGGAGAAGGGAGGGAGCTCAGGTTACTTCTCATTCTGCTGTCCCTGGCTTTATTCCAAGGGCCAAGGGGAGGCTGGGCCCTGACCCCTAAGGGAAGGAGATAGGATTTTATCAAGTTTCCCTTGCTATTCCTGAAGATGTAGCAGGTGTGTAGGCTGAAAAATAGTCTAATCAGGTGGGTCCAGCACTTATTGAATGAACACTAATAGCTCCAAGTCAGTTTGCAGGTAGGTCTCTGATAGAGTGCCCCTAAGATCTCTCTTTGGATCTATTTAATTTAATTAAATATTAATAATAAGTTAAATGTTTGGACCCATTTAATTTTTTTAACCAGTGATGTCGATAATGGAATAGATGATAAAGACAAAAGACAATGAAATATACGCACAAAAATAAAGCTGTACATGGCATACTAAATAATTTGCAGTCTTGCTAGGCTAGAACACTGGGTCAAATCTAAAAAGATGAAATCTAATAAGGATAAATGTAGAATCTAAGGCTCAAGTTAAAAAAATCAGCTTCGTGAGTATTCGGTAAAGGAGAAGGGAAATTTGGGAGGATAACCGTTTATTTGAAAACTTTCTGGGACTTTGATACACTGTAACTTCTAACTAAGACAACAGTATAATATGGTAGTCGACAAAGACAGGCAAATGCAGTATTAGCTGGCATTCAGAGAGGCACAGCATCCAGTACTAATGGGGTGTTAGTGCCACTATCCTCTGCCCTGGGCTGACTGCATCTGGAGAATTGTTTAGTCCTGGGCACATTTCAGGAAGGATGCTGGAAACCTGCAGAAAGGCCAGAGGAAAGTGATCACATTGGGGAAGGAAGTGCCTTCAGATTAGGCCATATGAGAGTCAGTTGGAGAAAAATGAGAATGTTTAGTTTGGAGAAGAAAAGAATACTTACAAAGGAATGACATGATAGATGTCCAAGTATTTGGAGGAAACTTATGTGGAAGACAGAGTAGTCTGCAGGGCAGGGAATTGTAGCAAAACAAATTTAGGTTTGACGTTGGGAAGATTTTCCTAAGAATCAGAGCTGCCCCAAAGTGGAATGGCCCATTTGGGGAGGTGGTGGACTCCCTTCATTTGAGGTCTTTGAACAAAGTTGGAATGATGGCTTACCATGTATGTTGGACAGGGCCTTCTAATTCAAGAATGGGTTGGGTTAGGTAGCCCTAAGGTCTCTTCTAACTCTGGGATTTGGGGTTGCATCATAGGCCCGAGAGAGGCCGAGGGCATTGTTCGTTGGCTAAAGAGACGTTTAGGTCCTACTGCTACTCAGCTGGAAACTGAGACTGAAGCCGCACAACTCATTGATTCACAAGACATTGTTATCATTGGGTTCTTCAAGGTAAGCTTGGAGTATGTGTTTCACAATCACCCCCTTCTCCATCCTCACCCTCCACCCCTGGAGATTCCATTTTCTCATCTGTAAAATGAAGCCATTCCAACCAGATGATTTCCAAGGGCCCTACCAACTCTGATGCTGTATAATCTACAGTTTCTTCCAGTTATGAGCTTCTGTAGTTTATGAACTATGGAAGAATTGAGGTATGGGAGGTGCTGGGGAGAGGGTTGGGTTGCCCCTGGATTCACATCTAAGCATGGACGTAGGACCTCCAGGATGAAGATGTGGCTAGGTTTTTGGACGTTGCAAAGGATGCTTTGGATCTGACCTTTGGCTACACTGACCGACCAGAAGTCTTCCAGAAATATGGCCTGAGTCAGGACACAGTGGTCCTCTTCAAGAAGGTAAATGAGGAAGGAAAGGCAAGAGGAGATGACAGGTTTGGGAAGGGATTTCAGACGCCAGGCTGAAATTCACCCTCTGACCTCAGGCCATCCTCGTCCTGATCTCTGTCTCTTCCTTGTTCCTTTGGGGCCTTGGCTTGGCTGTTCCAGTTTGATGAGGGGCGTGCAGATTTTCCAGTGGATGAGGAGCTAGGATTGGACAAAATGGATCTCTCCCATTTCCTTATTGTACACAGCATGCACCTGGTCACTGAATTCAACAGTGAGGTAATGCTCCGGGTCTTGTCCCCAACTCCTCTGGTCACAAAAGACAAGGGGGACTGTGAGGGTCAGAAGTGATTTTGTCAACAGAATCCCTTGCACCCAAGCTATTTGAGTAAAAGAGGGGCATATATATCCATCCATCCATCCATCTGTCCATCCATCCTTTTGTTCATTAATTCAACAAGCATTTAATAAGTACTTATGTACTATGCATTGGACTGGGAGCTTGGGCTACAAAGACAAAACTGAAACACTCCCCAATCACAAGGAGCTTAAACTATACTGAAGGCTGGGGAGGGGGAGGTCAGAAAAATACTGTGTACAAATAAACATTGTATTGGAGATACTTAAGGAGATATGGTTATTATAGGGTGAAATGCTGTGGGTGAGGTAGACATGGAGGAAAGGAACCATCAGAGAGAAAGAAACTGAAGGAGGCATCAGGGAGGGATGTTGATGGGGACCCTTGGCTCTTGATCATTTTTTTCCTCTCCTAAAGACATCCCGCAAGATCTTTGGGGCCAGGATCCTCAACCACCTCCTGCTCTTCATCAACCAGACACTTGCCACACACAAGGAGCTTCTGACCGGTTTCCGGGAGGCTGCCCCTCCTTTCAGGGGAGAAGTATGTAGAGGAGCAAGGGATGAGGGAAACGTGGGCTGACTGGGCTGACCGTTCCTAGTTCTCAGTGACTGGTCAGTGGCCTGGTCTGTCCCCCAGGTCTTGTTTGTGGTGGTGGATGTAGCTGGAGAGAATGACCATGTGCTGCAGTACTTTAACATGAATGCTACAGATGCCCCAACTCTGCGCTTTATCAATATTGACACCACCAAGAAGTATGTGCCCAACACTGAGGAGATCACAGCTGCCTCTGTCACCACCTTCTGCCAGGACATTCTTAGTGGCAAAATCAAGGTCAGCCCCATACAAACCTCCTAATCTCGTCAGATCTTTCATTGTCCCTCCAAGGGCTTCTGAGAGAAAACATGGAAGGGAGGAACCCCTAGTACCCTGCTCTAACTCTCAGCCTATTTGAGTTTTTGTTTCAGAAATGAGAGCATACCAGGTCCCTAACTCAAGTGTTCTCATCAGGAGGATGGGCAAAGGCTGGGCAGAGATCAGAGTGGCCTGAATCCCAGGACTGTCTGCTTATGGCTTGTACAGGCCCAGATACCCCCTGGGCAGTAAATGCGAGAGTCACTGTGACTGTTTCTGTCCTCAGGAGGGTAGAGGCAGGGCCAGAGCCAGTGCAGACACCTTTTCCCTTCCTCAGTACAACAGACCTATCTCTTCCCAACAGCCCCAACTCCGGAGTCAGGAGATTCCTGCAGACTGGGACCAGAAACCTGTCAAGGTTCTTGTAGGGAAGAATTTTGAAAAGGTAGCCTTTGATGAGTCAAAGAACGTGTTTGTGAAGTTCTGTGAGTATCCCTGAGGGACAGGTAAGCCAGGGGATCCGAGGAACTCCAGCAGCCTTATTTCCTGGCCCCAGGGCCTTCCCTAGGAGACCCCAAGTGTATGACTTCTGTCTAGGGCTCTGAGAGCCTGGTTGTAGGATCCTCCATCAGGGGAAGGGCATCAGACTTGTGGGCGGGGGCAATGTCTTGGGTGGTAAGGACTCTTGACTCTGTTCCACCTTCCTGTCTCAGATGCTCCATGGTGTACACATTGTAAGGAGATGGCCCAGACCTGGGTGGACCTAGCAGAGAAGTACAAGGACCATGAGGACATCATCATTGCTGAACTTGACTCCACAGCTAATGAGCTGGAGGCCTTTACCATTCGAGGCTTCCCCACCCTTAAATATTTCCCAGCTGGTCCAGACCGTAAGGTGAGGAGGCTCTGGGGAGAGCCAGAGGTTAACATACTACTGGTTCCTGGCATGCAATAGATGCTTAATAAATTCTCAGCTGATTAAGCTGGGGCTAGGAGGCTGGAGTGGAACCAGTCCTTTCCTCCATCAACTACTCTATCCAGTCCTTTGAGAAGAGCCCCGGTGAGCTGGAGTATCTAGCCACTCCCTTCAGCACCCCTCTCAACTCACCTCACAAAAATCCACTGTGGAAAGCCCCTGAGACTTGGAGTCAGGAGATCTGGACTTGACTTAGGAACCTGGCAAGTTACTTTACTGGTCTGAGCATAGTTTTCCTCATCTGTAAAATGGCACACTACTCTGAAAGCTGGACAGCTCCTCAGCAAGGGCTCCAATCCCTCCTCCCCTCCCAATAACATCTGCCCCAGGAAAAGGCTTTATAAGCCTTAAAGTTCTGTATTATTATGACTGGTTGAAAGGTCCAACTGCCTGTGTGTCTAGAGCCATAGCTAGGCTTCTTTTACTTGGAGCACAATCAAGTTGGAGTCCTAGAATGGTGGCAGAGGTAGGAAGGATAGACAACTCTCAGAAGGTCTGCTCTCCCCACCCTTCAGGGTGAGTGGGAGAAGGTAAGCTCTTCTACTCTGAGTGGAAAGGAAGTGGTTTGAGGGAATTACTCTCCGCTTAGGATGTCTCCTCCTCAGACCTCTAACTCATCCTCTTCCCTGGCAGGTGATCGAGTATACAAGTGCCAGGGACTTGGAGACCTTCTCCAAATTCTTAGACAGTGGTGGTGTCCTGCCAGAGCCAGAGAAACCTGAGGTCCCCATCCCGGTGGGTGCACCTTCCTAATACCCCCTTCCCTTTCTTCTTCTTTCCTCTCTTGGGGTCAGGGGTCTAGGGCAAAGAACTTCAACCAATGACCTTAGTCATTTCCTCAGTTTCCTCAATCTGTAAAATAAGAAGGTTGAGCTATATGGTCTCCAAGATCCTTAGATATTCTATGCTCTGGAGGTGGAGTGACACAGAAAAAGGGGTCAAATCCTTAGGAATAGGACCTTGGAGACTGTGCCTTAGTGAAAAGAACACTGGATTTTGAGTCAGAATATTTGGGTATAA
This sequence comes from Potorous gilbertii, assembly GCA_028658325.1. NCBI lineage: Eukaryota > Metazoa > Chordata > Mammalia > Diprotodontia > Potoroidae > Potorous > Potorous gilbertii. The sequence goes on along the minus strand of CM053769.1, from coordinate 42,647,106 downwards.
ATCCCAGCCTTGCGATTTACTACCTATGTGACCTTATCTTTTCCCTCGATTTCCTCATCTATAGAATTGGGGAGGAGACTGGGGATGGATCAGATGATCTCTAAGGTCCCTTCCATCCTAGTTAAATTACTCCATTCTTCAAGGAGTATTTCCCAGCCTTCCATATGTATTTTTATTTTTATACTATATGTCTACTTTATTCTATATTATATCTTTATATAAATTCTATATCATATATCATAGATATCTTCTTTATTTCATTCTATGTTATATTCTTTATATATTCTATATCTATTTTATATATAATCCTATATTTATATCATATATCTATATCTTCTTTGTACATAGTTGTGTGAATGTTGTTTCATTCATTATACTGTGAGCCCCTTGAGAGCTGGATTGTTTTTGGGTTTTGGTCTATTTAACCCTCAAAATGTAACCCAGTGCCTGACACACAGTAGGCACTATTAACATAAATGCTAGTTGACTGACTGACACTTTTTTCTTCCCAGGAGGCTGGAACCAATGACAGCAAAGTACACAAAGATGAATTGTAGTTGGCCTGGTCCCTATCCTCAGCTGTCCCAGAGGTCCTGGAGAATTCAGAACTTTTAAATTAAATCACCTTGGTCCTTGACTTCATTCTGCTTTTCCCTCCCCTTGCAACCTCAGGCACCTAACATCTCTTCATTCATCCTGCTCCCTTGCCCACCTTCTGGTATTTTGGGAAGGGTTGTGGGGAGCAGCAGGCAGAGATGTGATCAATGGGGGAGAAAAGTCTGACTGGGGTAGAGAAGAGATGACACCAGGATAATCTGAAGCTACTGGGGCTCCCATAATAAAGATTTCAAGCCCAAGGGTATCCCTGATGCCTGGTGTGGTGGGGAGAGGGGAAGGGAGAGGCCTATCTGTAGAAGTTGGCTGGGGTTTTGTCAGGACAACTGTGGTCCAGTTCTCTCAGGCCTGTTTTTTCTGTGCTTCTAATAAAAGAGGCAGACCTTCACCCATGGGAGCTGAAGACCTGGAGGTAGAGAATTTAGACATTAGTTGTGTCTACCTTGACTCCCTTTCAGGTTTACAAAGACCCTTCCTCTTGAGTTAGGAGGGCTTTGTGCAGCTGAGTTTTGGAAGGACCATAAAGGATCTTTTCCCATGAAATGGAATTGTGAGGGGACACTCCTACTGTTTAATTCTTGGGAGGAGATGTGTAGAAAGGGTGCAGCCTTGGGCCTCATTGAACTCTGACAACTTCATGGAAACAGCTTCATTTTGAGCCAACATGAGGACTTTCTTCAGCTTCATGGATTTAACTTTTTACTACTTCTCAAAATTACTTCAGATTCACTCCCTTTGTAACCAGATTCCCTAGTCTGGTTTTCACTTCCTCCCCTTTTTTATCTCATCTCCACACTTTTGAATGTTTCCTAGACCTTATTTACAAGGGAAAAGAGAAAATACAATTCAGAAATAATATACCAGGGTAAAGATAGAAGTGCTAATTTCAGACTAGACTGTTCTTAATTTCAAAGTTATTTCTGTGTTAAAGGTCCCAGGAACAAGTGTGGCCAATTTCCAATTCCCTCTTGGCCAGGATTCTGCTTAAAGTTTCAGTCCTAGTACACCTGGTCCTGGTGTTCATGTTCATTAAATATTTATAAATGACTATCAAGAAATTTTGGGAGAGAGGGCACTAGAGGCGGCGTAGGCAAATCAGCAAAGGTTTCATGTAGAGGTGGAATTTGAACTGAATTTTGAAGGAAACTAGGAATTATAAGGGGTGGGGAGGAGGCAGAGAATTCCAGGCATGAGCACGGAGATGGAAAATGGTGTGGAAAGAGCAAGCAAGACAGTCTGGCCTGACTTAGCATTATAAAGTGCTATAGAGAGAATTATATAACATTTGAAATGTAAGGCTTTTTGTGCATAACTAATACAATACTTCAAATATTTAAGTGTGGATACTTATTTAGTAAGGTAGCCTGGCTAAGTGGATAATTTCTAACCCTGCCTCTGACATTAGCTGTATGTCTTTGAATAAGTCACTTAACCTTAGCCTCAAGAAATTCTAAAATTCACAGAAGGTATACAAAGGTATAGGATTGCAAACCACTCTGCCTCTCTGAATGATAAAATTACAGATCCTTGCTATATATTGATCATTCCCTCTACTCATTGCAATCCCTTCATGTCAAGATGGATGACTGCGGCCAAAAAAAAAAATTAATCGCCAACCCTGTAAGGAGCTTCTCCAAATTTAACCAGGCTGGACAGGAACATGGAGATGGCTAGACTTTGATGAACAGCTTTTGACAATGGTAGTGTTTGTCAGTTTATATTTCACAGGCATGGCCTTTCAAGAACCTAGGATTATTTCCACCATGTGATCAGCAGTCCCCTCCCTCTGACAAATAGAGAGTATAGAAATCAAAATTACCACAACACTCCAAAAAAACCCACAACGATTCCAAGTGATACACAGCTCTCTCCAAAGGTTTCAACAGACACGATGTTTCCTTTAAAGAGTCACCTCCCTGATGACCAAGATGGTGGATCTCTGTCTGAGCTGAGGCTCTGATGGACCATCTCTACCACTTCCTTCCTTTTGTTGCACAATCTAGTACATCATGTGACAGGCTTGATAAGTTCCTTGCTCTGAAATCATCTTCTACTTCTTACAGAAAATACATTCTAGTTTTTGCTGCTGTTTCTTGAGGCAAGGTCAGGTAGGGGTAAATAATCTCTTCAGTAACCTCAACACCATACTCAACTCTTCCTCTCAATAAAAAGGTCTGAAAACCTAGGACCCCAATTCTTTTGACTAACACTTCCTTCTACCTCCATTAGATAGCATTTGAGGGGTGGGGAAGGCCAATAGAGGGTATTTGGAGACAGGTATGGTGATTTAGAATAGCAAGGTTTTATGTGGTGGTGGTGGTGGTAGTAGGGCAGCTAGGGAGGGCTGTGAGTTGATAGCTCTGGGGTGGGTGGGGCTTGGTAGCACGCCGGTATTCTGGTCTGAGAGAGACTGGCCTACAAGCAGTCTTTGGTTACTATTGCTTTCCCAGAGCATTTACATTTACAAGAAGCTGTAGTCTCTGGCATCCGTGAGAAGCTGAGCTGGAAAATGCCAAGGTCTGTCCGAGCCAGGTAGGGTTCCTTCACCTGATGTCCTCGGGCCAACTGCCACAACTAAGACTGTCAGGCAGCCTAATAAGGAGGGTGTAGAATGTTTGGGAGATCTCTAAAATAAACAAGCAAAATCTGGAGATCCTTACCACTGGAGTGCCTGGAAGCAGAAGGAAAGACAACGTAACCTCTCTAGGGAAACAGCTCTCCTGCCCCTTACTCCTTAACCCTATCCTGACCTCTTTCAGTTCCATGCAAACCACAGTAAGAGTAACAGATACCTGTGTTTTTTAAAATTTTATTTAATTTCATTATTATCCAAGTACCTTTGAAAAGATAATTGTACAAGTCAGAGCATGAAAAATGGTCTGGGGCAGCTAAGCTGGCCTTAGAAAATGTACATATTTACAATGAGACCCTTTAGAAACAGGGAAATGAATAAGGGCTGTATGGTTGGGCCGCAAGAAAACATCTCACTGGACAGAGGATAACCATTAGAACTTTAAAAAGATTGAAGAGTCAAATGCTGTTAGTTCCCTGGATGAAGACAAATTCTCATTTGCTGGGGTTCACACAGTGGCAGGCAAATGACAAGACTGTGTTTCAAGGCACTCGGTGACATATACAGTATTGGAGGCCCCTGCCCTCCTTCCGAGGGCTTTGCTGTGCCCATGTAGAGCTAGGGTCTCAGTTAGGGAGTGGTAGGGATGAGTGGGGCCACACTGAAGGGAGAGCAGCAGGGGAGCCACAGGGAAGAAGACAGGCCTGGTCACTCTCGACGTAGCTGGAGAGAAGGCCGATCCCTCAACTTTCCGGCGGGCCCAGGCTAGGTGACCCATCAACATCCTGCCCTGATCTGACAGAGATGGAAGCGTAGGGACCAACAGTTTCCTCAGACAGATCAGAGGAGGACATCTTATGTTAGCAGCAGTGAGGGCAAGTTCCCCTCCAAGGATAGGCCTTATGTTACAAAGAGGGGGTGGGAGTGCTGGGAGAGAGAGGCCTGATCTCTCTCAGTGCCAAGATCAATTCAGTGATGCTCTAGGGCAGTGGTATCAACAGAAATAGGGACCACCAATCTGTACATGAGGATCCCTGTGGGCCACCTACTGGCTTAGTTATAAAATGTAGTATTATCTACATTTTATTGTATTTCCATTTACTTTGTTCAATATTTCTCAATTACATCTTAATCTGGTCCAGGCTGCACCTGGGTATCATGGGCCATATGTGACCCAGGGCTACATGCTGGAAAGCTCTGCTACAGGAAATCTGCTGTTGGACAGCAATTCAGCCTTCGAAACATCCTGCTATAGCTCTGACCTCTTTGATCTGGGCAAGTTTCCTCCAGGTGGAGGGTTGGATCACATTGGGTTAGGGAGAACACTAAATAGTAAGTGATCAATGGCTTGTTCCCACAGGAAGAGACAAGGTTGCCTTGGCTGGACTCCCAAGAAGAGCATGTGTAGGTAGCCGGGTCTCAAAGGATATTGATTGCTCTGGGGGTTTAACTCATGGGTGGGATTTCTTTTCTCCTCAGCATCTGCACTGATATATTTTCAAAGACGACTCCCCTTCTCCCTCCCCCATCTAGAAGCATACACAAAAATAATGTGAGAAAATGAAATAAAATCACCCAGATGGAAGAGATGGGGACTGGGGCTTTGCAGGTAGAGGAAAGAGTAATCAGATAGAGCAGATCTAATGGCTGTACACATTTGGTGCTTTCCAAAGTACCTATATGTCTGACATTTACATAAGAGCACTGTGACACTGGAAATATCTTCCTTTATTACAATATATCAAAAATATGAGCTTTAGTAAACAAGGTCATATACTTTCTAGTACAACTGTACAACACTACATTACACAGAATACTTTCCATGTAGGTGGGTTCTCAAAGGGGAATCCTCAGCCCCTTGTGGACAACGCCGCAGGGGAGGGTCCACAGGAGGTCACGACCCTAGGGGCCTGTGTGATGCCCTTGGGCTACAGAGCGGAGCAGGAGGTTGCCTGCCTTGACACTGCAGGGGTGCCCATCCTGGCAGAGTGTGGGAGAAGGCGAGTCTAGGGGATTAATCAACTTTCTCCACTTTCCCAATGATCTTCTCCTCAAAAATGGGCAAGATGGCATCGTCTTCTCGAACCTCCTCAAACACTACCCCACAGTCGAATTCATCACTCACTTTCTTGAAATAATACCTGCAAGAGAGAAGAGAACTGAGTGAGAGAAAGCAGACAAGAAGGGGAACTGGAACAACACAAGAAGTCATAATTAGGCCTTTATTTTGAGCTCCCTGATCAACCACATTTTCCATATATTATCTCATATAATAAAACAACTCTGTGAGGCAGGTACTGTTATCTCCATTTTACAGATAAGAAAACTGAGGCTGAGTAGTTAAGTGACCTGTCCAAGGTCGCACACCTAGTAAGTTTTTGAGGCAGTGCATACACCCAGGTCTTTCTAGATTTCAAGTAAAGTGCTCTATCCTCTACATAATGGGGCCTCCTAAGGAATGTGGTATCTGTAGGTCAATTATGATTCTTCCCTAGAGTTAAGATGTACCTCCAAAATCTGGGCTACAACTGGTGAGGGAGATAGCAGCAAGGAGACAGACTGAAGCAACCAGGATTCATAGTCATTAAGCCTATATCTAAGCAATGACCAAACGGACCCATGCCCAGCTCTCAGCCTCTTCAGTCCTACCATGTAAAGTCGGCTCCAGTTTTTCTCATTGTCTCTAGAACACAAGCTTCTCAATGATCCCTGTCTCTATTTAGTCCTCTCGTTACCTGGACTTTTTTCTCTCTCCTTCATGTTAGTCTACATCGCTCACTTCCTTCAAAACCCGGTTCCAAAGGCACCCTCCGAGCTCAGTGCTCCTCTGTCCTATATCCTCTCCAGTCTATACTGTCTCATATCATCCCTACTCTTCTGTCACCGTCTCAGGTTTCTCCAGCTAGAGCCTCTGAGCCCAGAGATGCTCCATAAACGTCTTCTGAATGAATACATGAACGAGGGAGGGTCCTGGGATACCCTTATGCCAATAACAAACACTTCCAGGGACGGTGACTTGGCTTTCATTCCCAACTCCTTTAATCACATTCATGTCTATCTCAGTCTCCAATGGTTCAACTCAATTACCAAAGTATTTAAATGAGCACTTGTTATATGTTAACTGGGCACTGTTTTATGAGTTTTCTGCCAGGAGCTGGATGAGATAACCACTCCTTCCCCCAACTTTGCTGATACAAACACCCCTTACTGTAGGTTTGAGCAGAGAAGGCCCCTGCTCCAGGCTGACTGCCCACATGAGCCAACTTATCCAGGAAGGCTGGGCTAGGCTTTACAGACAAGGCTGGCGAGACAGAGGACTTTTCCTCTCCTGAAATGTAATTCCCAAGAAGAGCCACTTTGGTAACAATGAATCACTGGTTGTAACCTTTACTGGGAGACCCTCCAGAGTTGGTTCCCACCCTGTGGGCTGGCTGCATGTTGAAGCCCACAGGCTGGAAATAACCTGAACATGTTTATAAATGGGAAAACAACACAGCTCTGCCTGCCCTCCTCCCTAAATCCCCCAACAATAGCTGTAGACAACCTGTGGCCAAGGGAGAGACTGCAAATGGGGGAACAGTGCGCTTCTATGTGTTGGGAGGAAGGAACAGTGGGAGAGCAGAGCAGCAGTGTCTGGGTCTCTTGTAGAGATGTTGATCTTCCCCAACCGGTTCCACCCTTAAAATGAGCTCACGGGAAGATTTTCCTGGACCTTTTATTAACATGTTTCCACGATAAAACTGCTAAAGAAGCTGGTATAAGACAAGAGAAACGTTGCTAGCGGAAGCCCTGGTAAGAGATCTAAGATGAGATGCCTGGAGCAGGATTTCTGGGGGACCAAAAGGCTGGGGCTGCCTGTTCTGAAAGGTGGTCCTTAATGACCCTTCTGGCTAGAGACCCCCCCCAGAGTTTCTGGGCAGGATGTGCTAAGTGCTTGCTTTTCCTGTCACAAGGGCTAACTGTTTCACTTGAACCTCTGCTGTCTTTGCCCCTATGCCTCAAGGTGTGTAGCTCATTCCACCCTTCAACTCATGTCATAAGCATTTGAGAAGTGCTGAGGGAGTGAAGAGAGAGTGGAGAAGATAGTGGGACAGCTATGAGGAGGAGCAAATGACTGTGTGTTATTTCTTAGCATTGTGGCCATGCTTGCCTTCCTGGAGCACTACAGGGGAAAGAGAAACCTACCATCCAAGTACTGTTGAGGAAGGAGATGTGGGGACCAGCTGTTTCCCCTTCTCTCCTGGCCTATGTTTCCACTATTTCTGAGCTGGTGCTGTGCATAACAGGGAGGAAGATCATACCATTTATTAACTGGAAAGGAACAGGTTCTTCCGTCAGTTTCACAGACAAGGATCGGAAAGCACACTATGTGAATGTAGCTGGGCTTTGTGTGAAAGTGGACATAGATGTAATGGATAGAGTTACTAGATATGGGAGTGAAGGGATCACCGAGTTCAACACTCTCATGTTACAGAGTGAATTTAAGAGATAAAGAAAGGGTAGATGATTTATCCAAAGTCACAGACCTGGTCAATGAAGTAAACCTAGAACTCGAATCCAGGTCCCTGACTCTTTCCTGGTACCACTTTTAGAAGAGACAACAGCCAAGTCCTTCTCTGCTGCATGTCAGAGCTTTTATCGATTAGAGGTGGCCCTTCGATCTAGGCATTCTTCTCAGTTTGTTTCTGTTCCTCTAATACAATGAAAAGGGGCTTAAGATGGAAGGACTTGACGCCAGTAGAAATAATGGGAAGTATGTAGAATTTCTAAGGTATGAAGTATAGATAACTGATTAGACTAAAAGAAAAAAAATCTACTTCCATTATTATGGGATATCATACAAAAGTTAGTGGAAGTAACTATGCTTTACAGTCACCAACTTGATCCAGAGCCTCTCAAGAGGGCAGACCATGGGCTACTAGAAGATGACTGGGTTATTGTTTTAAAAATTTACATAAAAAACACAGAGCTTACTGATTTGTTACACTTCTTCTTCCTAAAGTATAAAGGGGAAGAGAAGCTGAGAGAAAATACCCTCATTTGGTGGTTAAGTTTTTGTGGCTACTTCAGAATCCAGGAGGCAAACTGGAAAAAACTGAGAGGGAAACCTGGACAATGCCAAACACAGTTGATATTTTTGGAGGCCGGGAGAACCATTTCCCCAAAGTTCTAGATAAGAAAGCTCTGAGAACAAAGACCTAGAGAAACCATAATGAAGAATCAAGCTCCTGTGGGTGCTTCTGCAGGCCCCAGGTTGTAATTAAGTTGCCTGTGTGAAGGACTACCCGTCTAGACACTGGACATTTCTGCTCTTACCGGTAGTTTCCTTTCTTGGTCAAAAGCTCTTTGAATTGACCCAGGGTGACCACACGCCCCTTAACCAACGTCCTGTAAGGGATTGGCTCTCCACAGAAGTAGTAAGCTACCACGATGGTGTCACATGGTGGGGCACTGCTATTTCCCAGCTTCTTCTGCAGCTTTGCCCTGGGATTCAAAAGCAGAACAGAGTTGGTTACTTTCTGTAGAAGAGGGATACAATAAAGTATTTCCTAACATGAATTCACAAAAGGTTTGTATCCAGTGGGAAGAGGTGGACAGTGCACACATACACACACATGCACACACTAAAGTGAGCTGTGACTAGTGCTCAGTTATGGCCCACACAAGTTCCTGGGACTGCTGCAGGTCAGCTAAAGATTTGGCACTTAGAGAAGAGTTAGCATAGCCCTACAGAGTCTGCATCCTATCCTCTGGCCAATCAAAAAACAAGACCCTGCAGATACCCAACCTGCTTACCCTCCTCTATCAATTAAGAGTCTAATCACAGAGAGGTATCAACAGAAATAGAAGTGTTCCCTTACTAACCAAAGACATATTCTAACATTAAAGTTTGTAAAAGCAGAAATTTTGTGTTTTACCCATGCACTCCTTTTCTCATCAATATGTACTGCCTGAAATGGCCTCATATGGTTAGTGTGCTGTACCTGGAATCAGTTCATATTCCGTCTCAAGATATTTGTCGCTAATCACACTAATTATGTGACTCTGGGCAAGTCGATTAACAACCTCTCAGCCTCAGTTCCTCCTCATCTATAAAATGGGGATAAAAGTACTTCTTTCTCAGAAGAGTTGTGAGGATCAAATAGCGTATGTAAAGTGTTTTGCAGACCTGTGAGTGCCATGTAAATGTTAGCCAGGGTCCCAGCACCACTGTGTGTGCTTTCTCCAAGATCCATCTGTGGTCATGGGGGTCCCCTATGTCTATGGTCCCTGTGTCCTTTTATCAGCTGAATGTTAGGACAAAACCTGGGCTTCTTAAGGGGCTGGAAGTAATGAATTTCTGTATTCAATCCCACATTGGATATAGCTGGTATGTTATAAAATCACACTTTAAAAACTTTTCTGGGGGGGTAGGGAAGAAGTGAACAACTATACTGTTCAGGTGACAGGTAGCTTACATGGCTTATCTTAACTGAATTTACTTTTGGGACATGCCCTATCAAGGTTTCTAACCTAATCATAAAGCACCTACAAGTTATGAGATTGATTTTAAATGTTAAATATATTAATTCTTTTCCTCCTCCTCCCTGCTGGAAAAGCAGGACGAAGCAGCACAAAATAAACTCGCATAAAAAGAGCATTGAAGCAATGGTGTGCCTGACTCCTGTGGGCATCAGGCAAATTTTCAGGGAGCCCAATACATATGGCAATACCATCTGAGGCTCCGCAGTTCTGCTAACCCCTTTAAGTTGTTCTGACATGGCACCTACTTTGAAGCCCAGAGCTTCAAATGAAAACTTCTGTTCTTTTACAACACCCACAGGAAATCAACTACCGAGAATGGAGTTTGCGGCTGCCTGAATGGGGGCTCATGGTTTCTCCAGAAGCCTTTATAATGTTCTTCAAGTAGTGTCTAGAAGTGACAGCGGTCAATTGTACACTTAGCAGATTGTGAGTGAGGCTGAGGCAAAACACCAGCAAGGTTAGTGCACTGTACCACAACTCACAGGAAGAATACAGAGGCTTTGATACCAGATGCTCCCATACCCCAGCGGAGCAACTGACCAGACACCCAGGGGCAAGGAACTTATTCAATCACAAAGTTCCTTCTAGGGAAATGCTAACCTAATATCGGAGGCTATCCAGAAAGAGGGCTCCTATGTGGAGGCTCAGCATCTACGTCCCACTCAATATGTGAATGGAAGAATCTTAAAAGAGTTGGAAGGAGCTTTTGAAGTTCTCTGGTTCAACGTCTAAGTCCTTACAGCACCGCCTTTTTATAGAGCTTCAGCTGGGATTATGATCTACAGAGGGAGGCAGTATCCTTGTTGCCACACAGGAGGTTTGCCTGGTCAATTCATTGTCTCTTCTAATCTACTTGCCTGGAAATGGCACTCCTTTGTGTGCCATTAAATCTTTTCCATAAAATGGAAAAGAATACAACTTACTCATCAGCTGGGGTATGGACTACTTTTGCTGACTTATTTTTACTGACTCTGATAATAGCAGGAAAGGGGAATAGAAAATAATTCTTCAGTAATTCCTTCAAAAAGAGATAGTTTCTTTCAGCCTCTGGCTGACAAGCTTTTGGACATGATAAACAGAGAAGCTGGCAAACGGCTTTTAAGATGTAAACATCCAAGCCAGGAGCTGCAGGTTTAGCACTAATTCTTTCTTTAACACATAACAATTTGTGGGGAACACATTGGTTCTGATATTTAATACAGTCAAGTGCTTCAGAATATGGTGATTTTAATTTATTTACCAACCACATTTTGGTTCTTTTGTACCACCTACTTTGTATGGATTTTGGCCAGGAGGTGTGGACATATGGGAAATTCTGGGGTCATTTCTGATTTCTAAAGTCTTGATTAAATAGTTATTCAAATGAATATTTTCTATAGCTGTCATCTCATGTAAAAATATCAGTATTTTTTGAGCATACAGATTTTCAATAAGCAGACGGATGCTACGCTACATTCACCACAGGTACTTTTAAATTAATCATTTTCATTAACTTGAAGAGCTTTTTTCCCCCCCAAGAAACCTGTTTTTTTCGACCAGGTTATAAATGAGCCACTCTTGGAGAGCTGAATTCCTTTAAAAGAGAGAGAGCGGGGCAAAAAGGGTATAGGTGTTGGGTTGCTATAACACAGAGATAGCTCCAAGACCTCTTTTAGGAAAATGTAGCAACAATCTTCCAATCTTTGACCATGACTTAAAATAGATGTATGGTCTAACTCGGCAAATCTGAATACTTTCCCTAGCTGTATTGATATAAAAATGTCTCCCCTTTAAAAGATTTTGGACAGAAGGCTGTATGTTGTGTAAAAAAAAAAAAAAAAAAGCACAGGCTCTGATTCTATCTACACCTTCCTAAAACCTTGTCCATTTCCAAGGCCAAACTGATTCTGTACTGTGGGAGCTCCCTAACTGTGTGGTGAGGGATGAAAGGAATAAATGGATAAATTATTTAACAGCTAGTGATTTTTGAGATCTATAACAGCAAGCCCCTGGGGCCTTGGTTCCTAGATATATAGAGAACACATGAAGCGTAGTGGCACCTACTCAGACTCGGAGAGGTCCATGTCGGAGACAGCTGGTACCACATTCAGCATTGGCATACAAGCTGGCCTGACAGAAGAGCGACCCCGCTGGATAACCTCTTGCACATACCTAAAGAATAATCTTTATATATTAGATGTGGCAGGTCTACACCCATTTCTACGATCCAACATCAGTATAAAGCTAATCTTTCAAGGAACAAAATCTTAAATCCTTTGTTCACTCCATTCATTGTCTATGAGCTTCTTGGAAGACACTTCTAATGTGTAGAAAATACAACGAACTCTTATAACCCAAGATAAATGAATCAGGCTTCCTAAAGCCTAATAGATAGCTTTAGACAATGACTTGTACATAATTAGATGGGAATTTGTCAGTTGACCTTCAATGGCACCATTTTGCCTCTGCACTGTAAGCCATGAAGAGTTCTACAGACAAGCTACTCTTTAGCCCCTAGAGACTAAATATTCCTTGCTCTTTCTCTGTGCAATATGGTTACTAATGAGCTGTCTTTTCACCAGTTCTTTCTTCAGATGACATACATTTTGTAAAATCTGAAAAAGCTTGGAAAGAGGTTTTAAGAACACATTTTCACATATCTCACTTTAATATTAATAACAACACAACCTTTCTTTAGAAAATCTCAAATAGCAAAAATCTTATTAAGCAATTCATATTAATCTGCTTTTCTTCCCAGATTAGTTATATATGATACCCTTTCTCTATATCAATGAAATATACATCTTTATGGGCATAATTCTGTACAACTCAGTGTAATACACTTTCATTACTGATAAATGACACACACAGGTTGTAAATATGAGAAAGCCAAAAACTTAGAAAATGTTCCATGGTAAAAATGGGTCATTGTAGACAATAATTCCATATCTCAGATTTATATGCACAAAAATATTTACAGCAACTCCTTTTTCGGTGGCAAAGAATTGGAAACTGAGGGGATGTCTATTACTTGGGGAATGTTTGAACAAAATTAATGTTATTTAAGTGTGATGAAATACTGTTTTGCTGTAAGAAATGAAGTGGATGACGGTTTCAGAAAAAGCCTGGAAGATCTGTGTGAACTAATGCAAAGTGAAGTGAGAAGAATCAGGAAAAAAAATTTATACAGTAATACCAATTCTTTTTAAGATAATCAATACCACAATGTCAACAGACTCACGATGAAACATATTATCCACCAGAAAGAGAACCAGTGGACTGAAATAGTACAGACTGAAGCATATTTTCTTCTCACTCTATTTGTGGGGAGAACATGGCTAATGTGGAAATCTGTTTTTGTATGACCACAAACATGTGAAATGAGTTTTTTCTTGCCTGCTTAATGCGTTGGAGAGGGAGATAATTTCAAATGGAAGATATAATAAAACTGAATTAAAAAAAATTCATTCTCTCTCCCCTTCCCAATTCTTCATCCCATGGGTCTTTCATTACAAAATCAGCAGACGCTTATAAAACCAAACCAAACCAACAAAATCACTCCTAGATCAAGAAACTCAAGCTAGTAGTTTTTCTTCTTCTTTAAGAGTCATCTGTAAAAGTTTAACTTTATTCTGGGGAAACCTGGCAGCAAAAAAAGCAGGATGCAAAAAGGCATGGAGAAAATGGCTTTTCCTAGGTTTTAATATTTATTTTATCAATTTCTAACACCACTTTATACAGAACAACTGGTCCTAGACTGCACAAAGAACTCTAGGATACACTTTCACCTTTAAGGAGATTGCAAGTGAAAATGGAGATAAGACATATGATTTTTTTTTATTTTGGAAAAAACCCAAACGATTGTAATAATAAGTCAAGAAACTGTTAAAATAGGAAGAATAGAGGAAACCAGGGACTTAGTGAGTTCACGTGGAAACTCTCTTGGCAGAGATAATAAATTAGCTTTTGGATATCAACACTGATCGCCCAGATGCAGAACTGGCCTTCCAACTGGAATATACAGACAAAGAAAGTGTCAGGGACCTTGACAAGATGGGAAAGGTTGGAAGAGGAAAAACTTGATGACCTCTTAAGCTTATGCTAACCTTACAATATAGAAGGCCATGGAATATGAAAACAGTTGATGGAACATAGTTTGGGGTTCTAAATAACTGTCATCATTCTTATGTCCTAAAGCTAATAAGAGGAGTTAAGAAATACTTACTAATTCAGAACATACCTGCCACTTTGCATACATATAATAAAATATTTGATTTTATATTTATTTATACAGCAAAGGCAGAAGTATAACTTTAGCTGTCATTATGACTTTTATTTTGTGAACGTAGTCAGTAGTTTGTAGTCAGGAGGAGTTGGGAAAACAAGAGGACAACTGGGAAATAAGGAAGAGTGTTTTGTTTTTCTTTAAAACTTCAGCAAAGATAGGTAAGCCCTCTGTCAGTTGAACAAAGCACTTCAAGTTACACCAAGAAAGGAAACAATTTTGCCACAATTTTAATTGCCTAATCCTCAAAAATTCTTGTTGCCAGTATGTTGTCATGTATTTTTCTATTCAATATCTTTTACGTCTACATATCTAACTAACTTTAGGGATATTAACTAGTTTGTGCTGGTACTCCTTCCTGAATTGAATGCTTTAAAAAACAAAACAAACAACAGTTTCACAGTTCTATCAAGGTGCAGGAAGATTCATTTGAAAAGAATCAGAAAGTTTTAAAAGCTAGAAGGGACCTTAAAAGATCATCAAATCTAGGGGTGGGGACTTGCAGCCTCAAGGTCACATGTGGTCTTCTAAGTCGTTGGGTGTGGCCTTTTGACTGAGTTCAAATCCTTTTATTAAGGGATTTGTTCTTTGAAGTTTGGATTCAGTCAAAGGGCCACACCTGAGGACCGAAAGGGCCACAAGTTCTCCACCCCTGATATCTAATCCCTTTATTTAAATGTCAGGTGAAAGAATTGAGACCTTGAGAGGGCAGTGGATTTTCATCACACAAGAGCCAAATTCAATTTATGCTGCTGCAGTCTAATGCTATCATACAAATACTCAACACATTTTACAGTACTCACAATCTGTGGAAGCTCTGTCAGTGAGAAAAGGGAATCTCCTGAGATAAGCACAATTTATGCATCTCAGCTTGGGATGGAAAGGTCAAAGGTGCTAAATTCCCATCTCATAAAAATTAAAGAGAAAGTGTGGCTTAAAGGAAAAGTTCCATTGCCAGCAAAAGTAATAGTAGTTTCCCAGAGTATTCTTCCTTCCACCTTTTATCCTCTTAATATATTATCCAAGGTCCCCAGCAGACATGTTACTATGAAGGGGGATGGACGATATCTGAGATTCCTTCCAACTCTACATCTATAATCCTGTGATCTTTCTATTACTGGAAAGATGCTAATAAGATGACTGCTACAAAGCTCTGTCTATCCTTTATGTCCCAAACATATCACTTGAACGAGCCCTGGAATGAAAAACATATCCAGAAGTAGGTGGCTGTACCTTATAAGGTTAAATTAAACTGGTGGGCAATGTTTTATGGTTATAAATGAGAAACAATGAAGTTGTATGCCTCCAGCATGAGAGAACACGTGAAATATCATTTGCATTGAGTCCAAGCTTTAGTCAAACGTACGTATATGATAGCAAGGGTTATTTTAAAAAAAATAAAATCATAAGATGTAGTATTTACATTAACACTACAATAAGGGTGCAAATTAAATTACAATTTAGTTGAGAAACTGGAATTACTGACCACACAATATCAATATTCTCACATACAGATGAATAATCTTGCAGCACAGTTTAGACTTTTCTGGTGGTCTTGCATACTAATTTATATGAAAACTAGGGGTTAGATGTATAGATAGAGTTTCAGATAGAGTTTTGATGTTAGAGATTTTACAGTTTATTTTTACACCTATGAAGTGCACAAATCTGAACAGATTGTGAGGTTTATTTCCTTAATGAGGTTGTAAACATAGCTTTTTAAAGCTCTCACTGAAAAGTCTTCACTTTGGTACTTAAGCCTACATGAAAAACCTATTTTGCCTGAAACTACATTTTTGTGTTATTCTGAATCATACTGGGGAAACATTGTCATCTCTCACACTAAAAGACAAAGACAGGTCTCTCTATTTTAAACCATCTTTTCAAACTGACCAATGCCACTATTAGTGATCTAGAACACTGATTAGGCATTGGATGAATAATTCTATTTAATTTCCTTTCAGAAGGACCCAGAATAGCCAGCACCCTGTAGTTTAATCAGAGCACTCAGGGATACAGGGTCTACTGTGCTGTCCTTCTCTTCTGATTGAAGAGCCTGGGGTAACTACTCATGGGAGCGGCCCAGACTCCTGCTAATCCCTAAAGGTACCAATAAGTGTGATTAACTAAACTGGGCTGCCATGCTCGAAAGGCTCTCTGTTGGGAATCTCAGAAAAATGTTTTTTAAAGGATTAACCAAGATAAAGTGGATACCACTTAATGTAATTAGGTTGGGTAAAGAGGAACTGAAACATAAGCAGATGGCATCAGTTTAAAGTAGAAGCCAAAGGCCTTTGTGCTTATGTCATCTTCTTGAACAGGGCATCTGAAGACACATAGTCACCAAATTTACTTATTTTGGAATTCCTGAAAGCTGAGATGCCATCATAATTAACGCTTACCTCATCACTCTTATAACATTAATTTTTTCTGAAACTCCAATCAATTGAAACCAGCCCCTACCTCTGCTTGGTAGGCAGTTTTCCAGCTCTTTTCTCTTCTTCTTCCAGGCGTCTTCGGGCTTCCTCCAGCTGAGTCAGGGGGTTAGGGGCTGGGTTAGGTGGCATTGTAGGGTCTTGGATGAAAAGATGAGAAGGTTGGACAACATTTCGGAGCTGAGCGCTCACCCAAGGATGGACAGCACCAGGACGCTCTATGGAAAGGGGTCTGGAACTATCATGGCCCAACTGCTTCTTAGTCCCTGAAGACCTGTTTTAAAATAAAAGGAAGGCAAGACTCAGTCAACATAGATCTTTTTCTTTAATATTTTTTCTCAATTACATGGAAAAACAATCTAAGGCATGCTTTTTTCAAATTTTGAGTTCCAAATTCTCTCCCCATTGAGAAGGCAAATATTTTGACATAGGTCACATGTGTAATCACTCAAAATTCATTTCTCCAACAAAGACCTTTAAGGGAGTAAACAAACTTGGTCATGGCCTCCATGGGAGTCATTAATCTCTTCTCCCCCAGCTCTGCAGAGATAGAACACTTCACAGATTGTCCTAGACTGGGAAGTCACACACAAGCAGGTCCTTAGGTTTATATCACACCCCCAAAATCAAACAGGACACACTGCCAACACCAACTTATCTAAAATAATTTCTTTAGTTACTTTATTTTCAGTATCTACTTGAAACTCATTCTGGACATAAAGATATAATTATTTTTAAAAAGTTAAGACTTTACAAAGTACTCTTAAAAGGCTAATTAGTGGCAAAAGATGCACAGAACAATTATATTTTATATGTGGTTACATAAAATGGATTAGCTTTAACTACTGGTGACTTGGTATGGCTGTCTCTTCTAGACATATGGAATGCGGAAGTGTATGCTGTAATTCAATTTTTAAAGCCCCAAAATGTATCTGAGCAGAATCTGTCGCCAATTTTCTGAAGTTAATGCAAAGAATATTCTTGGGTGACAAGCCATATCAATATTTCAGGAGGGGAAGCAGGAAGGAAAGAAAGGAAAGAATTTTCCCCCTTTCTCCTCCTACTTTCCTGTAGGGTAAGACAGATTTCTATACCCAACTGAGTGTCTATATTATTCCCTCTTTGAGCCAAATTCAATGATAGTAAGGTTTAAAAAATGTTTGCCCCCTTCCTTTCTTTCCCTTTACTGTCATAGGTTTTTGCACCTCTTCATGTGATGTAATTTACCCTATTCTGCCTCCCCCTTTCCTCTCCTCCCAGTACAATAAAGGAGGGAAGTTTTAAGGTCTTACTGTGTTTCAGGCAATACAAGAAATACTTTACAAATATCTCATCTGATCCTCATTCCAACTTGGAGAGCTATTATCATCTCCATTTTACAACTGAGGAAACCAAGGCAGGCAGAGTGAGAATCTGAGGCTGAATTCGAACACCGGTCTTCCTGATCTAGCTGGGACAGAGCTGGTGATGCTTCCTGAAGTAGAGCAGAAAACACGAACTTGAGAACCCTAAATTTTATCTGACCAGCTTCAAGAAGCCTGCTCCACTGCCAAGATTGTCTGATAGACATGTAAAACTGCCAAGTGAAAGATCTGTAAAGGAAAGTGATGACATACTGTGTAGAACAGAGAGAGTTTTAAATCACATGCTCCATAATAAAATTAGCTTCTTAAAGAACCTTACGAATATATTTCTTTTTAAACAATTCTCTGGAATAACTGATATTTTTAGCACCTCTACAGTGTACTTTAGTAAAATTCAGACAAGTGTCAGTATTACTAGTTCTTATATATAGTCCTTTATAGTTTGCAAAGCACTTCCTTACAATTCCTGGAGGGAGGCAGTGCAAAGATGATCGATCATTAAGAAACTGAAGCACAGAGAGATGATATGACAGACAGAATCTCTTAGACCTATCCTCTGACTCTTGGTCCAGTGCTCCAAAATGGAGGGTGTATTCCTGTCTGGCTCAGGGAAACAACAGAAAAGAAAAGTGGAATTTTATCATAGTCACTACTATGTGTGTAATGTTCCATGAAGAGGAAACTATAACTCTTTTATTCCAGTGTGCTTTAGACCTACTTGCAAAATACTGAAGATAGAAGGTACAGTGAATTTAAGTTTCGAAGATCCAAGGAAAATGGGGATGAGTGCATGTGATTGTAGTTTGAAGTTAACTAAATATCCATAGCATTGTGAGACGGGTGGTGGCGGTGGTGGCAGCAGTGGCAGCGGTGGTGGTGGCAGCAGCGGCGGCGGCGTGTGTGTGTGTGTGTGTGTGTGTGTGTGTGTGTGTGTGTGTGTGTATGTGTGTTACAGGAAGGCAATATCATACAAAAGGGAATCTATGATTTCTGGCCTGTATGACTTATACATTTAGGGTATTTCATTCAAAATATAGTATGAAAAAAAGAATAACTCTGTTCTGGGGTTTCCTATAGACCTTGCTCTTTTTTTAAGGAATACCTTGATCCTAATCCTACTGACAGTATGTTTCTTTCTAGTTTCTGAAACATCCAAAAGGCATCAAACCTTTAAAAAGATGTCTCTGCAGACCCTTTCCCAGGAAAGGGAGGCTAAAAATGAAGATTATTCTTAGTTGTTGATTCCTCTAACAACTGAGAAATCCACAAAAAGTTGACGCTCTAGTCCAAGGCTCTGAAGAAGAGCTTAGTCTGCCCTTTCCCTTTCCCTATCACCTTTGGCCTGAGTGGTCATAGCATGACTGATCAACCTGAGGGCAAGCAAACCATGGGTACTCCACAGTCTCATTCCCCCAGAACACACAGAGAAGGCAGAGCTGGAAAGATATAAATCTATGAATGGGGCACAAAATCAGCACTGAGGTCCAGTTGTGGACATGGAGGATGAGAAGAAGGGAAGACCACACCACAGTACAGGGAGTTGGCTTCAGAACATTTGTCTTTTTATTAAGCATGAATGTTTACGTCTCAGAGAGCGATAACAGGGTTTTAAAAGTAAATGACCTCCAGGCCGTGCTCAGCACAGAATACTGAGAGCAAGGAGAAATAACAGCGATGAGAGAAATAACATCTTACTCTTCCTTTAAGATTCAGATCAAACCCTGCCTCATCTTATCCCTTTCCTCTCAATCCTGGACCATTCCAGGGATCTCTCCGCATTTAGTTTCATAGTACTTTTAAAAATTCATACATATTTATCATATTCTAATCAATATGCATCATTATAAATGTCTTATCTCTCTCCATTTAGATTATAAATTCCTTGAGGTCAGAAACAATGTTACCTTTTTCTTTTCAGTACTTCATCTAATGCTTAGAACAGTGTCTTATATATGGAACTTAATAAATGTTTATAATTAATTTCTTACCAAACAACATGACTAAGCTAAATGGACTCCAAGGAACTTGAGAGAGAAACAAATGCATATTAGGAGTTTCTGGAGTTAGTTGCCTGGAACTCAATATATAGAATAACTTCCACATGATTAATACCCTTGTTTGAATGCTTTTATCAATGCTGAATGTGAAGGTGGGCATTCTAGTTTTCTGACAGGACAAAAAGAAAGGGGCAGCATGATGAAGTAGGAAATGGGAGCTCAGCAGAGGAAGGGTTAAGAGACAAGAAAGATTAGAAAAATTATTTGATCCAAGTTGGGAGGGAGGACCTGTATTTAGAAAAGATTTCTTTTAAACATGAGCTGGGGAAACTGGAAGAAAGAAATGACTTATCAATGAGAGGCTTAAGCAGTGAAAACCCCTAACACATGTGCAAAAACAGCACAAAGTTCAATTTTCTTTGGCACTGGGACTGGTTAAATGCTGCCATGCTGATATGAGCCGTGAGAATTACTGGTTAGAGAATGACACTACTTTTCTGGCCTTAGATTTTGAGTCAACAGCTAGTATTCACCTCTGTTCATCTCCTGACCATAAATCAGATGCACTCCCACCCTACCCCTGCAACCAGAACACAGTACTCCATCTCAAGCATTCTTTAAATTTTCCCACCGTTGCTAGTAAATGAGCACCACTTCTGTTACAAAGAGGAGGGAATCAACTCTGCTCTGGGGAAGCAGACAACGGGTTAGTTGTTGTTGTCGTTGCTCAGTTGTGTCACCCTGTGGATCATACTGTCCATGAGGTTTTCTTGGCAAAGAAGGTGGGGTGGTTTAGCCATTTCCTTCACCAAGGGAATAAGGCAAACAGAGGTTAAATGACTTATCCAAGGTTACACAGCTAGTAAGTGTGAGACCACATATGAACTTAGGTTTTCCTGATTCCAAAAGCAGCCAGAGCTCTATCCACTGAGCCATCGAGTTGCTTCTGGATAACTGGTTTAGAATACAGCTAATCATGGAAAGGGCCACTTTAACCTAAAACTAGGGTTGGAGCTTGAGTCTAGCAATAAAGGACTGAGCATTCCCAAAGGTTGGGGGCTAAGTATCAGCAGGACAACCTGAGGGAAACAGGTAGGAACTGTAAAAATAAGATGTGTTGTTACAACAATCTGGACTAAATAACCAAACTGCGTATATGTAATTTACCTACTTATATACATTTTACCTGGAGATTTCGCCACACTACAGTTGAGTAAATAGCTTTGCACTCCAAAAGCATGATGGCTCACTACAGGAGAGGGTTAAGAAGGTCAAAAGGAGCTAGGCTGTAGCCATTGCCAAAGAATGCTAAAGCTGAGAGGGACTTTAAAGTTCATTCATTCTAAGATATATTTTATAGACTAGGAAAATGAAGCTGAGGTTAAGCAGTGAGTTTTAAGGTTGCAAACTAAAGGGAACATCCCCTAATCCCTTGGGTAATGGCAGGGAAAATGACCAGATGCTAAAACAGGGTATCCAGAGTGTTTGTCAGACTGATTCACTTTTGTCTTTTAAGTGATGATCAGGTGGTAAACTGAAATACTTAGATCATTCTCAGATGAAGTCATTACCACCCCCAGAAATAAACATGTGACAGCAGTACCACAGTGCTTGATGGAAAATAGAAATGACCTAACAACAGGTCTTTTTCACCTTTAATTTTCCACATTCTTTCCAGGTTTGCTGTTCGTTGGGTTTGTCTAATATGGAGAAGAAGAGAGTATCTGAACTAAGGATACAACATTATGTGAATTAATCCTGATTTGAAGGTGGGGATATGGCATCAAGCTGGCAGGCACTGACTGATATTTACTCCAGGCTAATTATTATTAGTGCCCTTAGAAAAAAAAGTGTTTAGTGTTGCTTATCCTTACACCATAGTACCTTAAAAATCCTTGACTTATGCCAATGACCAGCACAAAGGTAAGGTACCACAGGAGGCAGTGTGAGGCAGTAGCAAGAATCCTGGGTGCTGGTCTGGGTGTCAGAAAACCTGGATATTAGCTTTGGCTGTTACCTTTCCTAAGTGTGTGATTCTGGATAAGTCATTCGTAACCTTTTAGAGTTGTTATGAGGAAATAATTTTGTAAATTGTAACTAAAGCAGTATTGTCGGTGAAGCCTAGCATCCTAAAGCCAGGAGGAGGAGGGTTCAGCTTCCTTAAACTCTCACTACCATAGACAACTATGAGTTGATAAGTTGCAGTGAAGATGACAGAGTGAATTGATAGTTCCCTCACCTGGGAGTTAACTATACCAATGAATCACAGGTTGAGTCTCCATTCCCAAATAAAGCACTAATGAAATGTGAAGAATTATTACTATACAGAATGTCAGAGAACAAGAATGCCCTTCATAGTGTAGATGTCTTATCATTCACCTTAGAGGCTCAGCTGAGTCACAGTTTGTGTTAAATGTAGTGATGATGTCTGGCAGAAGGCCTGTCCTGACGCAATATATCTGAATTAATATAATAATAGACAGTGTTCTTATTTTCAATGAGACAGTCTTTACTGATTAACTAGCTTCAATTCTTTCCTCTAGATCCTGTCTGTAATTTTATCTGCATGGCTACTCCTTTCACCGATACTGGTTACAACTTCTCTATAACTACATCACATAACGTGATCAAATTGGAGAGCAATCAAAAAGGAAGTCTTCAGAGCCCTCCTGTGCAGGAGGAGGCCTGGAGAAAGGAGGTGACCAGAAGCCCAGCTGCCTCCCCCTTGCTCTGCAGTAGGCCTTCTCTATTCCATTGCAACGCCCTTCTTCAGGTATACTTTCTAACTGTCCTCTTCTGAGGTTCACTCCTACCACAAAGGCTGAATTACTTTTACAACTAGTTAAAATAAATATTTTTACAGACTCTCCATCCCATAGTTCCTTACCCATGGTTTGTTTTTTTATGCCTGCTGATTTCCTTTTCTCCTTCTATTATCCACTGCATGATTTTCTGGTTCTTCTCCACATCTTCTGGAGACCCAGGCATTTCATAGTTGGGACCCGCACTTTTCCCTGAATCAGTCTTCTTTGAATTTCTTTTTGAGGGCATACTGGTTTTGCCACTGAGAACAAAATTTTAAAGATTAGTTTTTCCTCAGAATTGCACAACCTGGAAAGGAGAACTCTCTTCTCTAAGATAACAGAAAAGTACCAATTCCTTATGTAAAAATTACTGTGGATGGGATAGTCATTACATTCTCAGAGCGACCATTCAGTATTTTTAGTTTTTATTTTTTTAGGTTTTTTTCTTTTAGTTTCCATTTTTAGAAGATTTTCCTAATGTACCAAAAATCTGATCCTATAGAGACTACCCACTCTGTTCCTGGTTTTGTTCTAGCAGGTAAGGTAGAACAAATTCCTGTTCCATATGACTAATTTCATCTTTATTTTATCTTTAAGGCACCATCCCTAGGGATATGGATTCTTCAGCTAAAATGTATTTAATGGCTTTCTACCATCATCTCTGCATGGCATCTTACTCACTTGGTAATATTTAATAAACATTTACATAGTAAATGGTAGCCTGAATGAGAGAAGTATAGCCAGAAAAATGTTTTTCTGATACATGAAAAAAAAAAAACTCCAAAAAACAAAAAACCTTGTATTTTTGTCTTTAAGTTAAATTGGGATGTTTTAGCCACCGCAACCTCAAATTTTGCATGATTGATCACAGGGATCATGGAATCTGTTGTTTGTTTTATTCATTATCCTCAGAGGAAAAAGTGGTGGGGAATATCACCTTTCCAGAAGGGCAACGTAAAGAAAGGTTTAGATACAGTTGCAATATATTGTAGTTGAAGATGACTATTAAACTGGGTTTGATGATAATGCCTTCCTGGAGACAGTGGCAAGGGAAAAGGCAAACTTATGGAACCCTTTATCCCAATGTTCTTGCTTTATACTTACTCCTTAGAGGTTTTTAATTAGGGGGTCAGTGAATTAAAAAAAAAATTATATTTCAATAATTAGTTGTTGCCTTTGTAATCCTGTGGATTTTTATCTAAAAATTTATTATTTATTATTAAATTAAAAACATTATTAAAAAATTTATTTAAAAAATTCTGAGACAGGGTCTAAAGGCTTGAGACTGCTAATTGAGTCCATGAAAGAAAAAGGTTAAGGTGCCAGGAAAGCAATGATCTTCTAACTAAGCTTTGATTAAGTATGATACATGGCCAATCACACCTACTCTTCTTCAGTGGAACTGTGGCCTTTTTTTTAAAAATATTTGATATTAAGAGGGTTTATTTAGTTAGGTAACAGACTTTTCCTCATAGTGCCCTGTAATTAAAATACAATAATAACAATGCCACATTTTATTTTTTAAAACAATGTTTTATCCTTCAGAAATTCCATTTAAATAATGGCAGAGTGAAAGGTAGCATCACATAGGGGAAAGAAGGTCAGCCTAAGAATCAGGAGTCCTATCTCTGTTATTCACTAGCAGACTGACCATGAAAACAGCCCCTTATTCTCTCAATGCCTCAGTTTACCCTAAGAAAACAAGATACAGATGAATTGCTAGATCTATATCAGTGGCAGTTTTTATGCCAGAGAATTCCATGCTCCTCATCTATCCTCCATGGATGAAATCATGATGACCAAAAAAGTGTCTTACTTTAAATTCAGTGAGGATGACTTTATGCTAGATTTTTTGTTATCTTTGGTGCTACACTTCACAGTTTTGTTTTGCAACAATTAGCTAACCAGGCAACATCCCTGTGAAATCCATGTACTTTCAGTTAAAGACTATGTATATCTAAACACAGAAGAAGAAACCATAGCAAAGTCACACTAGAAACAGCTGATTTTCATCCTAGGATTTAGTCTGGAAACCTTTGATTTCTCAACAAAATATTACAAAGGAGGTAATGTTAGACAGCCAACAGTAGGCCTTTTTTCTCATTTTGATGACTTTTTATCATGACAGGATTTTTTTTTTAAACACAGTTTATTAACAGATAAATCAATTCCAACTTTTGGTCAGGTAATACTTCTTTTTAAAGCATTTACAATATGGACCACAAAAGAAATTTTTTTTTTAAACATTAACCGAAACACAAATAATATTTATGTTGCTAACTACACAAGTCCTTGACCTAATTGTCTCCACAGTATTACTAAGAATTAAAGGACCCCAACTTATTGTTATTGTTCTAAAGTCCTATGCCTAATAGCTTAATTTTAGACAACCTTGGACGTTCCTCTACCCATAATCTATAATTGAATAGAGCTGGTATTAAGCTTACAAACCTTTTTACTATAGGAAATTGCCACCAAGAGTAAGGACATTGCAAGGGTACAATATCTCCCCAACTTAATGTCAATTCCAGGCAGGATTAGATTATCCACTTGCATTCAGTCAGGCTTAAAGTCTGCCAGGTGTCGGTGGGGAAACTGAGTCAGGAGAATCCCACCTAAGCTCATGGTGAACAGCCGCTCTCCCACTCTTCCCTTGAGATCACCTACGTGAACTGTGGCCTTTCAAGGTTATATAAAAGAAATACAGGAAACCCAGCTTTCATTCTTGGTGGGTATCTAGCGCTTTAGGAGAGATGAAAGCTATAATGTGCTTAGCAGTTGTGAAATAACTACTTTATCTGAATGCTCAACTGTAAATATCATGTTGATTTTCTCTAAATATATACACAGAGAACTGGAGAGAGAGGAAATGTGAGTAGCAACATGGAAGTTAAGTCATCTGCTGCTCAGTCAAGGTTAAGTGACCTATGAAGAAATAGCCAGTTCTACAGATAATGAAGAGATGGGATTCTCATTGGTTTTCTGGCTCCCAGCTTTTCTGTTTTTAAATTTTGGAGGAAATTTCTAATTTCTAATTTCTGTTCCATTCTGTATGCCACTATAGAGTTTTACCCCATCCCTCATGCTTAACAGTTGAACTCAGACTGAGAAAGAAAGAGGGAGCATAGATGTCTACTGTGAAGGCTATTTGTTTGTTACAGAGGGAGTTGTTAAGGTCTAGAGTTGAAACTACTTGCCCTCAGTACTGTGAACTCAATGGTTCTCAGTAATGAACTCCCTGGTTTTGTTTTTTTAAGATAATGATCCAGAAAAAATATTCCCAGATTCATTCCCTTTGTTAGAGTGATTGGTCTCTGTGGGTTAAATATCATTTGAAAAATGCAGGGTTTCAATTTAGAAATACTTTCAAAATTCATAGATGACAATTTCACATGTGACTTGCTCTTCCACAAAAGACAGTCTCAAATCCCTCTTTTCCAAAATCTTTCTTCTTAATTCTACTTAATGCAGGCACAGCTACAAGAGATGAGGTACAGCAACTAATATAATTAACACAAGGGGGTCTGGTTTCAAACCTGCCAACTCAAGTTAAAAACTCAAGTTTTTCATTGCCCAATCATTCTCTAGGACACTTACCTGTAGCCCAATCCATCCACTGGATTTGAAGTTAGCCCCATGTTTTCACCGTAGTTTCGAGATTTGGTTGCATAGTTGTGTGACTCTGAATTCCAAGTAAAGCTGTTCTGAACCCTCTGAGTGGCTTCTGCCTCAATCTGCTCTTTTGGTTTCATCACACTGTGGTGATGAATATGGTGGTAGACATGTTTGTGATGGTATAAATTAGCTGCATCTAGTTTCATTCCTGATTTTGCACTGTGCTTGCTATGCCCAGGTGGTCCTGAACCCAGTGTCCCTGGAATCTTAGCTGCATGACCATTGTCTGGTGAGCGTGGCTTTGGGGAATGGTGGCCAGGTCCTGGGGACTGGCAACCTGGTGTCTTCATGACCCTCTGCACGTGCTCATCAAGGATGCTCTCAGGATTTTCCTCGTGGACATCTCGGATCCCAGCGCAGCCCATATCTGCATAACGGGGAGGGAAATGGTGCAGGGTCTGTGCAGAAGGCAGCTTGTGATTAACCACTGAAGGACCAGAAGGGATGTTTGCGTCCTCCCCTTCTTCTTCCTGTTAGGAAGGAGAAAACAGTGCAACTTAAGCAATTAATTTCAAGTTCATTTTTGTTTCATTAGAACGTCAAACCAAAAGAAAAATAGGAAGAGGGGGGTTTACTTAACAGACTGCTTAATTTTTCTGAAGGTATTTCTACTAAAACCAAACAAGTATCCATAATGTTTTCTGATATGTTAATGCTGAGGTTGACTGCTGAAGTTGTCAAAGCACAGGTGGTAAAATAGCACGAGGAAAGAAGAAGAGGAAACATTTCAAAGACAGTGCCACACTACCAAGAAAATGAGCCTGTGCCCAAAGTGCACAGAGAAAGTTAACCTCTGGATATGTCTCTCTTCTATTACTAGGCTGTTGAGTATCTGAGGGAGTTCACATTGAACAGGGAGTACTAAGGGTGGTGGCGAACACACGTGCCCAGGAACCAGTACTCTTGGCTCGTATGAACAGCAGGGAAAAGGAAAACTGACGATATATGTAACTATTGTAATATTTATTATTTACAAATATATGTAACTTTATTATTAATAAAGAAAATTTTGCAAGCCATAGATTGTCTAAATCATATTGGCAAAGATATCTGCCTTTTTAAAAAAATAACTACTTACAACTTTCCTAATTTGACTCTGTAAAAAAAGATTTTCATAAATTACTGTACTTCAACAAAAATGACGACAATTATTCATGAAGTTCTACAAAGTCTTGGTGAAATTTTAAGCAATTTAAGCTTAATTCTGGTCATAAATTCTGAGCTGCCTATGAGATTATGAAAGTTATAATCACTTCATTTTAAACTATTAAAGCTTAAAACTGCATTAAGACCTCTGGGACATGCTGTATAGAACTCTAAATTCTTGAAATATGAGTAGATTCTCATGGCATGGGCAGAAACCATATCTACTTTACATTCTGTACTTTTACAGAGACTGGCAGTTCAGTAACCATAGATTAAATAGTCAGTGTATAATATGTTGAGGAATATACAAAGGAAAATAAAACAAAGTCCAGTAAAAGAGGTGAAACAGAAATAAGATGGTTATAACACATGATAGAACGTAACTTCATAAGAGAGGTAACAAAGTGCTGTGAGTGTCCATCTTGGTGGTGATGGCAGAATAAAGAAAGGGAAGACATCATTTGAAGCAGGGTCTTTAAGGATGGGCAAAGTTTTAACAGAAAGGATGGGGTGAAAGAAAAGCAATAACAGCTGACATTTATATAGCACTTTAAAGTTTGAAAAGTTTTGTTAAATATATTATTTCATTTGAGCTACATAATAACCCTGTGATAAGGGGCACTACAGGTAGTATTATTATTCACATTTTACAAATCAGGAAACATGTTCAGAGACATGAAGGGTCTCATCTATGGTCACACAGCTAGCAGGTATCAGAAAGACAACTTGAATCCAGGGCTTTCTTCCTCCCAAGTCCAGCACTCTACCTACAACGCCACATTTTCAAAGGAAAATCTGTCAAACATATTGTTGTGGGATCAATATGAACAAAGACATAAAGGGAGGGTGAGTAAGAAACTGAAGGAATGTAGTAAATACTATTGATCCCTGCGAACAGTCAATAAATGCTTGATGATCATCAATTGTATAAGGGACTTGGAGTTAAGGTGGTGGGGGGGGAGGGGGGAATAAAACACCATCTAGTGGCCATAGTGAAAAAGAGAACCATACAATTAAAAAAAATTAATCCGTAGTTCTGACAAGGCATTACAATATTTCCCCTTCCCCAAATCTCCTTTCTCTTCCACTTCAATGAGCAACAGCTATGTTTTCAATTTCATAAATATTTATATTTATGTGCCAAACCTGATAATACTAAGTAAACATACTACTACAAATGTACAAAGATCTATGATTCTTTTGCTCACTGATCATAAACCATAAATTGATTATAAATTCAGAGCTGGGGGATATGTGAGTTAATCAAGGCCAATTGTCTTAGTATCATATCTCAGATAAATTCAAACCTAGTATGACTCCAAGGCCAGGGCTGCACCCCTCATGTTACCTGCCTCTCAACATTGAAGCTACTCCACCTACCAATGTAGACAGTAACTCCTCTATAACTTACTTAGCTAGAATGAGAGTCTCATTTCTTTTTAATTTTGAATGTAAGGTACTAACTTGGACTAAGTTAGATCTGCTCTACAACTCAACAGATGGTTTTCAAGACTAGTAATTAGGGCTGACAAAATAATTACCGTGTAGCTAACTGGTGATGAAGCTCTAGCCAGTTCTTGGACAACAGTCTCACTGAAACCTTACTGCAACTTGATAGGACCTACTAGACTTTGGAACAATAGGTATCTAATTGGGGCTTCACGAACCAGGAAAATATGGTGGGACAGCAGCCCTTAATTAAGATCCTTTCCTGATCACTAGAAGCAATTCAGAAGAGTAACAGAGTGGCTCAGTCTATAACCTTGCAGTCCCATAAATGGAAACTCAAGCAAAGCAAGAATCTTTGGACTGAGTTCCTTTTACCAAACTTTCTTAACAGTTTTTCTTCATGGTTCCTCACAAGAATTTTGAATCACTGAATTTAAGATATTTGAGGCTTCTCTATTTTTTCAGACACCTCCTTGCTGAAGTATAGAGAGGCTATTGTGAGCTTTATTCGTTTCTTTTGCAAAGAATTTTCAAGAAAATATATTTATTCATCACAGTGCTACAGAGAGATAGGATAGTGCTCACCTTTAAAGTTTTGAGAAAACTGTTGACTTGAAAAATTCATGAGACAACTTTAATTTAGGACAGGAATTAAGATTCTATTGTGTCAAATACAAATTTCTGCTTTCCACAACTATGTTCCTATATTTTCTTTCCAAAGGAGAAAAACACGCTCTTGATCATTTATTAAATGATAAATGTACTAAAATTGGAGACAAAACAGAGAAATGAAGGTTGACCACTAGGTGGGGCATAACTGTCACATTATCAAAGTTCTTATTCTGAGAATTTAGAATTTTGGATATAATTTTTTAGAATCTTTCAATAAACATGTAAAATATGAGCAAGGATGTTCTCTTGGACACTATGGGAGATTAAAAAAGAAAAGAAATGGTTCTTAACTATTTTAGTTTCATAGATTATTATATATAATCTATAAAACATTTTCCTGAAAAATTGTTGAGAAATCAAGAAAAAAAAGGCTTTTTTTTTTTTGTGCACAGTTGGTGCTATCCTGTATCTTGGTTTGCTTTTCACTATTCATTTAATTATTCATGAAATTAAAAGCACTTACAAATACCCTGTCATGTAATATCTTAATTGTGCTGACTACTTCCTTCATGGAATTATTATAATTCTATAATTCTATCATATGTGGAGGCAACTCACTTTTGTCCTTTCATATTAGCCATATTTAACAATGTTTAGAATGGACTCTTGGCTCAGAAAAATGCTGCTGCCATCATAACTTGAAAAAAAATATATAGGCAGTGAGGGGAAAGGAAAGCTAGTGACAGTATGATGAAAAAAAGAAATGGGAGGACATGAAGCATTTACAAAATATATCAAAGAGAACAGAAAGTTGTTTGGGTAGGAAATAACAGGTTTGAAAATAACATTTTGAAAATATTATATAACTTTTCATGGAAACTACAATTCTATTAATGTAATCTAAGTTTCATTAGATTTTTAACAAAAAAAGTGGGGTTTTCTGGGTGTTAACAATGCCTGAAATAAACAGATTATCTTAGAGAACGCTGGCAATAAGAAAGAAATAGAAAGCACACTTCTGACTTCAACAACTTTGTAATTTAGATGTGGAAGAAAAACACTCTAGAGAATGGTTGTTGTTTGTCCTTCATTCTCCAAGAGGACCATGACATCAGGGAGGTGATGCCATGACTTGCAAGTGAATTGGATTTAAGTGAGGGAGGGCTGTGCAAAGTCACCAGCCTCACTCTCTCCTCCAGAGAGCAAGTTAAAGAGTAGTAAAACTAATCAGGAACTACTTCTTGGAAGAAGTCAGTATGAGATTGCCTCAGGAACAAGGGACAAAGGCTACTTCAAGTGACACTGACCACTGGGGAGCAATGAAAGCAAGGTTCTAACCTTGAACAGCTATAATGTTAAAGAAAGGATTCATACTTCAGGTAGGTACCACACTAAACAGTCCTTTAAGGTGCTTTCAGCTTCTAGGATTCTGTGGAGCAGGAAAGGGTATAAATGAGGTATAGCTAAGGGATCTCTTTTCCTCTGAATTTACAGAAAGCTCATGAAATATTTGGAAGTTGCAAATTTTGTCATAAAACGCTTAAAAGAGAATGATAGATGGCTTCTGAATGATGCCAAGATAGATCTGAAAACCATGAAAGTAGAGCAGAAAGCAGCTTTAAGAGTACCTGTAATCTAGAATACAATATGTAAAATAATTCCAAAAAGATGGAATACTTAAGCAGCTGAAAACAAACACAAGTGGCTATTACCACCTACAACCCTAACTATTTCTGTGAGTAAATTTCCCAGCATAGAGAGCCCAATTTCGGCAGCTAAGTACTATTCTGGGCAGCCAGGTGATACACTAGTATAATGTATAATAGAGCACCAGTCTTGGAATCAGGAAGACTCATTCTCCTGAATTCAAACCTGGCCTCAGACACTGACTAGCTGTGTGACCCTCAGCAAGTCAGTTAGCCCTATTTGCCTCAGTTTCCTCATTTGTAAAAATGAGCTGGAGAAGAAAATGGCAAACCACTACAGTATCTTTGTCAAGAAAACTCCAAATAAGGTCTGAAAGAGTTGGACATAACTGAAATGAATGAACAATATTTTAGATTCATGAAGCAGAATGGTCTTTGAATAAACAGGAAAATAAAATGTGTAAAATGATACCTATGTAATACCTATAATAAAGACAAAGTATGCTCGGTGTATTGGGGTGAGGAGAGGGGACAAATGGGGAGAAAATTTGGAACCCAAAATTTTGTGAAAATGATTGTAAAAAGTTAAACAAATAAATTAATATTAAAAAACAAAAAACATCTATCAAGCACTTTATGACTTATAAAGTACTTATCTCATTTGATCCTCACAGCAACTCTGGGAGGCAGGTGCTAATTTTATTTCCATTTTACAGAAGAGGAATCTGAGGCACAGAGAGGTTATGGAACTTGCCCAGGGTCACACAGAATTTGAAATCAGTTCTTCCTGACTCCTTCCTCTATACGCTATGCCATCTAGCTGACCAGAGAGCATAGGTTCTTACCCTGGGGTGGGGGATATAAACTTACATTTTTGTTTTTAATATTCTGATAACTTTATTTATGAATTGACTTTCGTTGTAATTGTGTTTTATTTTATGCATTTAAAAACATTATTTGGAGGTGTTCATAGGCTTTACCAGACTGCCAAAGGGTTTCAAGACAAAAACAAAGTTAAGATGCTCTGATATACAGCATTCAAATTCACAATTTTTTTTCTTCACAACAACCATAAAAGTAGGTAGTGAAAAATGAGTAACCTCATTTTACAAATAAGGAAACTGAGGCTTAGAGGATTTATAATACTTTAAGACTGATTTTTAAACTTGACCGTGTGTTCAGGGACAATGGTCTAGACTGGCTGATGGAAGATCTGGGTTGGAATCATTAAGACTAACATATCCAGTTACATTAAGCTCATTTAAGTAATAACAATAACCATAAGACATTTTAACTATCATTTTTATCTAACTTTTTATCTGATGTTTATTTTTTTCACTCCCCAAACCTGGAAAATGTCTATACCTGAACCAGCTTCCTGAGCTTATGCTGTGCTCATGACTCACAGGGCAGGGGTTCCTCAGGGGTAGGCTCTATAGAGAAGGATTTCTGGGGGTAGTTGATCATTAGCAGAACAGAAAAGTTTTCCAACTTGTTGGTTGGTTAGTCTAGCACATTCAGTGAGATATGCCAGTCTACTCACTGCTCGGACACGTTTTAGACGCTCCTCTAATTTCTCCTCTGCTTCCCGTGTCCGCTGGACAGCCTCCAAGCGATTAATAAGTTCTGCTGCAAACTTTTGTGGTTCAACACGGATTTCCTTTGGCATTCGGTAAGTGCGCTAGAAGGTAAGAAGATAAATTAACCAGTTGAAGTTTTACATACCATCCCACTTACTGATCCATCACCCTTCCGTCAGGGGCTCTCTTTCTTTTCTTTGTTAAATTTGCTTGTTGTAAAGTAAGTTAGACAAGATGATCTCTGAAGTCCTTTCCACCTCAAAGTTATATGACTCTCACCTTCTACTCATAAAGCCACTAATAAATTTCTTTTCTGTAACAAACCCACGTTCAGTTCAAAAGAGCAAACTACCCTGGGTATAGAAGACTAATGGATCAACAGTTTCAGAAATGATATCTAATGGTTTGAAGGACAGGCAACAATAAGAATGTTAGTGTCACATCAGAACAATAACGGGTCAAGAGCATAAATTAACTGCTGTTACACTATCAAATAAGGTATGCTGGGATATTAGCACGTAAACTATGAAACCTTATGGTCATGAATGGTCTGCAGTGGGCAAAGAACAAAGCAAAAGGGATTCTGTATTAAAATTTCATGTGTAATATGAAACAAAATGGAGCATGAATGTGATACAGGAAAAGCAAGGTATTTTGGTTTTAGGCCAAAGAAGATAGCTAAGTGGCTAAAGTTTTTGTTCCTAACTCTTATTTTCAGCAATTTTGCTGCATTTTTGCAATTCTGCTAGTGGGGTAAGATAGGTTGAGTACACTTGTAGCAGGTACTCCTTTAAAAAACAGTCAATAGTTAGGCTAGAAGGTACCTTTGAGGTCCCTCTACTCTATGACTTTGCGACAAAAATGGAGTAATTTGCTTTTGAATCAAGTAAAAAGTTTTCTGGTAAATCAGAATGTTAATCATTAATTAATTGAGCAAATTTTCTGTATTATTATCTCTTTAAGAAAGATGCAGTCTGTATTCTCTCCAGAGAAAATTCCCTCTAAGGTGCTTGCCAGTATTTCTCAAGGAAAAAGCAAAAGTATCTGATCCAAGGCAGTACAAGAATAATGTTTTGTAATCAGAAGAAGCTCGCAGGGAGATGGCAGAAACGTGGCCTCCTACAGATGCTGTTCTAGATCTTCAGCTCTGTTACTTGCCTTCAAGCTCCTCCCACTGTTTCTGAGTCAGACAATTCTGATTCTGAATTCCTTATGCCACCTTACAGGAAAAAAATCTAACAGAATTCAAGTCCAGTGAGAATTATGCACCACCCCCCCCATCTGCTTGTTAGAGAAATACCAAGTTGAGAACAGGATGCCAAATAGCAGCAACATTTATTTTTTCAATTACAGGATCAAATGAGACATTTGTAAAGCACTTAGCACAGTGCCGAGCACAATGTAGGCCTGTGGAAGAAATGCTTATTACTTTTTATTTTCCCCTCTTTGTACATTCACGTCTTCAATTTAATAAATTTTAATTACAGCTGCCACAGAACAAACGTATAGAAAATGAATACCCATATTTCCTATCTGCTTCAAAAGAAGAGTAAGACAACGGCATCATTTAGCTTCCCAGAACTCAAATCCACCTCTATTCAATCTATTCTGAATAGTGTAATACCAGCTTACCCCCCTCTCTCCTCCTGTACACTTTCTCTCTTTGGTTTTCATGCCACTTCTCTTCTTTGGTTCTCCTCCTCCTGTCTGACTACATCTTCTAAGTCTCCTTAGCCAGCTAATCAGCCGTATCACATTTTCTCCATATGTCTTACATCTTACCTTTTCCTCTCTATTCACACTGAGACACCTTAGTTCAGGGCCTTCATCATTTACTTCATATATTATTTTAACAGTCTCCTAATGGGTCTCTTCAACTCAAGTGTCCCCACCCTATTCCATTATAAACAATTTCCCAATGTGATTTTCCTTAAGTACAGAGCTGACTAGGTCATTCTCCCTATTAAATAAAGTCCAGCGACTTCCCACTGACTCTAAGATCACATATAAACTTATCTGTTTAGTTTTTAAAGAACTTCACAATCTAACCATACTAAACCCTCCTCTCTGTTCCTCATACATAACAGTTCTGTCTCTGCACATTTTTCATTATTCAGCCCCCAGGCCTAGAATGTAGGCCCTTCTTTCAATATGTGACTATAAAATAACCTATATGAAGTCCTTCCTGATTGTCCCAATTGCTAGTGCCCTCCCTCCCAAATTAACTTAGACTTAAATACTTTGTACTGATTCTTTCTATATTCTGTATGCATTTAAACATTATCTCCAGGACAGTATTGGAATTCTTTCTAGTAAGCAAAGAAATATAAAACATTCATCAGCAGAGGCAGCTTACCTCCCCTGAGGGGTGCAAAATAAGTATCCTTTACAACTCAAACAAGGCAGAATAAGTCCAAGATCACAAAGATAAAAATCACAGTTCTAGAGAAAGCAGGAAAAAAAACCAACTCACCCAACTCTTGATTACTGAAATCTTTCTTTTGGGGGTGGGGGAGTGGGGAGGGAAGGAAAGGGTAAGTAGCAGTACTTGTTTCATAGTTCTATTTGATTTGGTGCAAAAGGGGAGAATAGAGACCAATAAGTCTAATAACTTTTCTATAGATAAGGAAAACAATGCCAATAATTGTGAAATAACTTGCCTATGGTCGCAAAAGTAACAGCTATTCTCTGATTTCAAATGTTTGCTCTTTGCCCAATACTACTACATCATCTTACAATTTACAAATTCTTTAGAATCAGATGCTATGTTGCTATTAAATGTTCAAAAGAAGATAGTTAGGACAAGACTTCTGCCTTTAAAAAGCTTATACTTTAAGGCAGCATATATGTGATCATACTTTATCTTCACTATACAAATAACTTCCACAGTATTGTGCTTTGACATGTATTATCTTACTTGATCTTTCAACAACCTTCTAAGGCAGATGGGACAGGAATTATTTCCAGCTCATAGATGAAAAAGCTAAGGTCCATGGACGCAGAATTCCTCATTTCTTTGTCATCACATGAGGCATGGAGCCAAGGGCCTTGTGATTTCAGGTCCTGAGTTTTTTCTGCTACCCCACTTCTCTTTTCTCCTTGTTTGATGATTGGACTGAGCAAGAAGATGAGGGATATTTAGAGAAGAAATGTTCACTAGACTCTCCTATTTTACAGTGGTATGATATTCATTTGCATTTATTTATTGTCTACAGAGATTCTACCCTTGAATCTGGGATATATTTCCTACGAGACTTGTCAAACAAATTTTAACTTCTTTATGCAGCTGCTAATACTTAGAACATAGCACATTTTGATGAATTTAGCCAAATTCCTTAATTATTTCCCTAAGATTTTTCATCATGTCATGTGCTGCTTTTATGTACAGCATGCAAGCCCTGATTTTTTTTAAAGTAAGGTCAACCTCATTTTCCATAAGACTGCCGTTTAACCACTTTGTTTTTCAGTTGGATTTTTACAGCTTTTGTTTCCCTGCCCCTGTTTAGACCTAGCATATGTGCAGCACACAGCTGCTGCTCTCATACTAAAAGAGCAGAGCACATAAACAGAGTTCTATCTTGTGATCATACATATGGGATGTGAAGGGAGAGCTGCTGTGCATCTGTAGGTCACACAAGAACATCAAGAAAAAGATGCTATGTCGAAAAGTCTTTGGTATCCATAAGATAAACTCCTTAGACAATTTTTTAAAAAGTCTAAAGTAGTGCAATAGCATAAAAATAATTAACTAAGCTAACACATTGTGAAGAGATTTAAGGTTTTGTTTTTTGTTTTTTTTACAAGGAAACACCAATTCTAGGCCTTTTTAGCCATAAATTTATTAACACAAAAATACAGAGAAAAAAAGAGAGCTATTGCAAAAGCAGATCTGTTTTCAGGAATTTCGAGTCTTTCACTATAATTTTACAAAAATGAGCAAAATACTTACTTTTTGCTAAGTACAAGTCTACACTTTAAATCAAATCTATCTCTATAGTTGGGCTGACATGAAGTGTCAAGATAATAGAGATAGAATAAATTTACTTCTGATATATATATATATAATAAAAATGTAGTTATTTTCTGTAAGTTAAAGTAAGAAAGAAAAGAAATTTAAGAAATCCTTATGAAACAGTTATGTAAAGACTAAGAGCAATTTCCAATTTGCTGGTGTAGAAGATGTTTTAGCTCTATAAGTATTGGCAATAATGACAGCATGAATTCAAGCCTCCTCATGACTCTTTCTTGAAGATAACTGGAATCCCTTCCCCTTCAAAGTTACTATATAAAACAAAGGGAAACGAATTCTTTTATAAGTATCCACGGTAACAGTGGCTTAATTCCACTCAACAGAATTATTTGTGGGTAGAAAATGGTTAAAACAGAGCTCACTATACGTATTTTATGTTGAAATTTCAGAGTTTATAACCTATAGTTCAGTGAAGATCTGTCAGTACATGATCAATAGAAAACTACTATTATTTTCATCTACAAGGTGAAGCTGCTGCTAGCCTTTGAAGTCACAGAATATTTACGTGGTGGCTCCCACTGTTCAGCAACAAAAAGAAGCCAATCCAAATTTCATCTCTAACAAAGCAATGATTATGGTAAAAAATGGAACTAAGAGGAATAAAAAGGCACCCAGCCAGCCTTTTTCACAGCAACCACAAAGTGAAAGCAACTGAGTTAAGTAAGGCTAAGCAACTTGAGCTAGTAATGCTAGTTTCTACAACCAGAGCTGTACACATAATTGGATGATCAAAGGAATGTAGGCCTTTTGGAATCTCAAAAAAGACAATCTAATTTACAGGCAAAACAAAGTTTTTAAAATCTTAAAATGAGCGTGATTCTACTGAAATTTTATTTATAAATGAGCAGGAAAGGAAAAGATGAACAGTCTTTTCTCTGAAGGAGGCAAATGGAAAGTCTTAATTATCTATGCTAGAGTTCAGCTATTCAAAGAAAAAGAAATCTTCCTTATTTTCATTTGAGTTCTAAATGTCGCCTATAGTACTTTTCATTCCAGGTTTCAGGAATGAGAAAATTTAATCTGGTTAACATAGATGTTACTACCAAGTCATAAGCTTAAACTGAAGTTTATAGTGCAGACAGGCAGAGTTCACTAGAATTCTAGATATCTCTCTGTTAAAGGTAAGAGTCAATCAATATGGTGGATAAAGTCAACCTAGTTTACCTGGAGTAAGGGTAAATGGTGTGGAGTGAGGGGTGTCAAAGAAAACAACTGGCTACATGATGGATTTTAAATGGTTTGAAAACCATTGAGGAGGGGTAGGGGAAAGAATAAGAAATGAGACATTGTTTTTGGAAATTTGCTTTATAGGATAACTGGATTTTAAGTTTAAGAGCTGGCAGGGTCTATAGAAATCACCTATGGTCCAATGCTTCATTTTATAAAGAAACTCAAGGTCAGTGAGGTTAAGACTTGCCTAAGGTCACAAAGGCAGTAAAACTGGCATAGCTAGAATCTGAACCCAGGTTCTCTGGCTCCAAATCTAAAATTTTTACCACCACACTGCATTTCACAAAAAATCCTGCTACTTACAGGAATGTGAGGTAGTGGTACCCGTCCATTGGCTTTGACACTTTCCTGCATCTCCCTTCGATGTTGCTTTCGGGTTCTGTAAGGTGGTACTCCATCTCTATTGGGAGGAAGCATAAATCCATTAACTCAAATGGGAAATGAAATCAAATGATATATACTGGAATTGATTCCTAGATACTGATCTATGGCCAACCAACACAGACATATGATGTTTAAAACGGTTCCAGCAATGATTCAATTGGAAATAATTTGATCCTTTAGATTAAATAAACATAGAAAAAAATATAGTGGTGGAATAAGGACTAGATATGTGATTTCATTGATGTAGGGAACTCTCAGATGAGGAAATTCTCTCTACCAATGCAGGTTGCACTTATTACAGTCTTACAGAATTGCTGTGAACATTAAGAGGTAAAATGACTTGCCTAGGGTCACACAGTCTTTCTTTCAGAAGTAGGTGAAAAACATAAAATACTACTTTTCGTTGTCAAGGTAAAAGTAATTGTACACAATCGTAAATCTTAGACTTGAAAAGAATCTCAGAGGTCATCTACTTTGACCTATACCTAAAGAAGAATCTGCTTTCTAGCATATCTGCCAAGTGGTTATACAACCTTTGCTTGAAGACCTCTGTAACCCACTCACTATATTCCTAGGAAAGCCTTTGGATAGCTGTAATCATTAGGAATTTTTTTTTCTCTAGGTCAACTAAAATCTGCTCCTCTGAAACTTCCACTCATTTTTTCTGATTCTGCTTTATAGAGCAAAGAAGAACAAATATAATCCCTTTAACACATACAAGTCCTTCAAATATTTTTCCCTCCCAAATATTGGTTTTTTTCTATGAACAACAATTCTCTGCTCCTTTAACCTACATGGCAAGATCTTGAAGTTCCTTCACCATTCTGATCATTCTCCTTCAGTTTATCAAGGTCCTACCTAAAATGTGGTATGTAGTACTGAACAAAATATTCCAGATGTGGGCTTGGTGCCATACTATGGTACAGTAGGACTATCACAATCCTGGACACTCTAACCCTCCTAACACAGTATAAGATAGGATTAAATTTTCTGGTGATTACACCACACTGTTGACTCACATTGAGCACTGTAGCCTGACCAAAGCCATAAAGATCTTTTAAAATCAAGCTGTCATCTATTTATGTTTTCCCATCGTTTACTTGGGAAGCTGATTTTTTGAACCATCTCTACCCCTCCTTACTCTTTTTTCCTCCTTTTAAATAATTATTTGTTATAAGGGATGGCTCTCAGGGAGGGGAAAGGAAAACAGATGAACCAAAATTATGTTAAAAGATAATATTAAACTTTTTTTTTTAATTTTCATTTCAGTAGGTTTGGTCCAATATTGTAATGTCTGTCTCTCCTCTCTCTCTCTCTCTGTTAAATATACATAAATATATACACATATACACACATATAACTGAATGAACTAGTTACCACTCCTAGTTTTATGACATCTGAAAATCTGATTAACACACAATCTATTATTCCTTTACTCGTATCACTGATAAAAGTGTTATAGTCAATTATATTGACACATAGTCAAGCATGGATTTTTGTGTCATCCCATTAGACACTTCATACTTTTTAGATCCAACCACTCAGTCAATTATATTGACACATAGTCAAGCATGGATTTTTGTGTCATCCCATTAGACACTTCATACTTTTTAGATCCAACCACTCAGTCAATTCAAAATCTGCCACCATACAGCCCATATCTTTCCATCTTGTCCATAAGAATATGAGTCTTTCCAAACTCTTTAATAAAATCTAAGTAAACTATGTCCATAACATTTTCCTCATCTATTAGTAGATTAGCCCTGTCAAAAAAGAAAATGAAATCGGTCTGGTATCAGTAATCCTGATGAAATTATCCTGGCACTTTGTGTGCATCTCTTTCTTTTCTATAATATGGGGTTCTATATCTAGAGTTGGAAGTGGCATTAGAGATTAATTAGTCTAACCATTTCGTTATATACATGAGGAAATGGAGGTCCAGAAGATTAAGTGGCTTGTTGAAGGCCACACAGCAAGAACAAGTGCCAGAATTTGAACCTCAGTCCTGTGGTTTCAAGTTCAGTGCTCTTTCCACTGCACTGTAATTAAATCTTTTAACAACATGCTCCAGAATTTTGCTAGAAATTCAAGTCAATAGTGTGCTCTATTCTCTACAGGTTCATAATACTCTCCAAACCTTGCAGACTTGACTTCACTTTTGAAAATGAGGACATATGTCACTTCCAGTCTTATGATACTTTTCCTGATAACACTGAACTTTCCTTTGAAAAAGGTTTTTAAAACTCCACCTTATTTGTATTGATATATTTTATCTTTGACAATAATTTCTGAAAATATTCTTCCTTCCCTTACTGAATGAGTCATCCCCTGAATCAAAAATTTAAAAAGAGAAGATAGCAGTTTGAAAAACTAACCATCATGCCCAAACTTTCTTTTTTAAATATCCTTTTAGTTTTGAGTATCTTTACCTTCTTTTTTTTACATTAACAGAATTTCTCCCAGTATTCCTCCTCCTCCTCCTAGGGAGCTATTCCATATGAAAAATACAGGATGTAACAAAAGTCTTAGTGTAATTTTAAGCTCTAATACCTTAAAAAGCACCAACTTTAATAATACTTTAAAACTGTACTAAAACTTTTGAGATACTATTTTCTTTTTTAAAAAAATCAGTAAAACTGGTCAATACATAGAAAAAGTGCAAAAATATATGCAACATTCCACATTTGTGGACTTCCTACAATTGCCAAAGTTTGGGGTGGAACTGTCATCTTGAAACTCTTCTTGGGGCCATACTTTTCTTTACAATTTTGTATCATTCAGATTTTTTTTTATTAATTTATTTGTTTTCAGTTTTCTACAATCACAACCACAAGTCTTAGATTTTCTCCCCCTCTCTTGCTCCCCGCTCCCCCAGATGGCATGTGGTAGTCTTATATGGTTTCTATACATACATTCTTATTACGCACATTTTCACATTAGTTATATTGCATAAAGGAATTAAAATTAATGGGGAAAACCATAAGAAAAAACAAACCAAAACAAAACATAACCAAAGAGAAAATATTCTGCATTCTAATTCCATAGTTCTTTCTCTGGATGTGAATGGCATTTTGTCTCAAGAGTCCTTTGGGAATGTTTTAGGTCTCTGCATTGCTGTGAAGGGTTACGTCTACCAGAAAAATTCCTTGTATACTATGGTTGTTACTGTGTACAGTGTTGTCCTGGTTCTGCTCATTTCACTCAGCGTCAGTTCACTTAAGTCCTTCCAGGTCTCTCTGAATTCTTCCTGTTCATTATTTCTTATAACACAATAGTATTCCATTACACTCATATACCACAACTTGTTCAGTCACTCCCCAGTTGCTGGGAATCCCCTTGATTTCCAGTTTGTGGCCACCACAAAGAGAGCTGCTATATTTTTGTCCATATGGGACTCTTCCCCATTTTATGATCTCTTTGGGATACAGTCCTAGAAGCGATATTGCTAGGTCAAAGGTTTTGTACATTTTTGTAGCTCTTTGGACAAAGTTCCAGATTGCTCTCCAGAGTGGTTGGATCAGCTCACAGCTCCAACAACGCATTAGTGTTCCAGTTCTCCCACATCCTCTCCAACATTTATCGTCTTCCTGTTTCGTCATGTTAGTCACTCTGATGGGGTGATGATCATTTACTTTTGATTGTTTAGTGACTGTTCTTTCTGATTGAGATCCCTTTCCTATCTTTGTTTTCTTCAGGACCCTTGTCCACATCCTTTATATACATTTAGGACTTGTGATGCTCCCTGTTCAAACCTTCAGGACCCTGATATTAGACTTTGATGGCCCTGTTGTATCAAAAAGGGTTTGCAGATCTTTCCATTTATTGTCTGTTTTTTAAAAAGTTCCTGTGCCAATTTTGCCCTTAAATATTCAAAGAATCACTTGGTTAAGTCTCCTATCAAGTTTTCTTTAAGCTGGTCATTGCTTTGATTTTAGTTTTATGAAGTAAAACTATTCATAATCTTCCACTTTCTCTTCCATAAGGTTTTACAAATGAATTTGTATTCAAAACTAATGCTACTACTATTGGCTGCTATGTCTCTATCGTTGTGCAAGCCAAGTGTTTGCTGTCTAAAGTGGTTTTTTAACCTAAAAAGTGGCATATTGGTTAAACTTCTTTGTGAAATTTATTATAGTTTTTGTCCATGTTTTTCTCTATTCATTTCTCAATTTTTGAAGAAAATACTTTGTTTAGATACTTTAGGGCAGAGTTCTCCAAAATGAATGCCATCTTTTTGTACCTTTTATTCTATTCTATTTTACTCTAGCTTTGTACTAATTTTGATCTTCGCTTTCACAAGGCAGTGATCTCACTATATATAGATAGCAAGTTCAATAATGCCTCTTGTATCAGCCCTTATTAGGAAAATTTTTTTAAAAAAGATGAATGTACAGAAACTCAATGCAAGGCAACACAATATATGGAGATGTTTAAGAAATAATAAAATAAGGTGAGATTTAGAGAATGCTTTACAATTTATCCCAAAACTATTTTGAGAATAAACTATATGGGTAGTGAAGCCTGCCTTGATTAGATTATTAGAAGGGAAGTTGGTTTCTGCCAAGAGATATTCCACGGTAGACATCATTAGAATAACATAGTTGGGATAAAGCAAAATCCTATTTTGCTTACTGCTTCATGATTGTTGAATATGTGTGTGTATATTTGATTTAATAGCACACAGATTGCTTTAAAGGTTCTTCTTCAAAAAGAGGTACACTCTTGAGAACTTTCTTTCAAAATTATATAAGATGCTTTATCTTGATAACATTAATATCAGGTGAAGTATAAAAACCAGAGGGATACATGCTTGCCAAAGGTATTCACTACTGTGATGGACATTCTCTAAGCTCCTGTTTACAGATGACATTGTGTTCACTGAATCAAATAAGACCTTAAAACACTACCCAGCCTCATGAATGAGCTCAATAATCATGCTAAACAATTTGGTCTAAATCTCCACATAGAAAAGAACAAGTGAACACAAAACTTCTTGTCCAAACTACGATATACAAGCGGATGGAGAAACTATAGAGCTCATTCTATAGCATATACTTATCTTGGTCAAATCTGCAAATGAAAAATTAGCTGGGCTTGAAAACCAACATCAGAAAGACAGTGTGGGGGCTAAATAACCTTTGGGAAGTTATATAATTGTTAAAATGACTCCAATATTATCTTTGAAATGAGGCCCTAATTTTAAATAATCTGGGGATACTGTATGGCTCCAAGTCATGGAACAATATAGTCTCCAAAGCAATAAAATTCAAAATCTTCCAAAAAACTATGAATTGGTGTGGAAAGCAATTAGGAATTATGCTAAGAAAGTAACTAGAATATCTGTATCTTTGATCCAGAGAGAGTACTGTTTAGCATATGCACCATATAAACTAAAATATTTACAATAGGTTTTTGAAGTAACTAAGAAGTTATATGCTAATGGATAAACAAATTATGGCACATAAATATAACAGCACAGAGTAAGAAATAAGCAAAATGAAGAATATAATAAAACATAGGAAGGTTTGTATAAAATGACATAAAATGTTAAAGAAAATCAAGCAAACAATATGCTTAATGACTATAACAATGCAAATTTTTTTTTTTAAAAAAGGATCCTGATTACTGTGAAATTTAAATGACCAAGTTCTGTCCCAAAGAGATATAAGAATAAATCTCTGTTATTTTCAGAGGCAAGAGCTATGAGTATAAAAAAAGGGAAGGCAAAGTATTCCCCTATACTCCAGCCTATTTTCACACTATTTGAAAACTACAAATGTTTTTCACATTCTTAAATGTGAAAAACATTACTTACAAACATAAAAATCATTCTTAGCTTGTGGGCTTTTTTTTTCTAGAGAAAAAAACAAAAACAAGA
The DNA here is from genome assembly GCA_028658325.1 of Potorous gilbertii. Lineage (NCBI taxonomy): Eukaryota > Metazoa > Chordata > Mammalia > Diprotodontia > Potoroidae > Potorous > Potorous gilbertii. The sequence goes on along the minus strand of CM053769.1, from coordinate 42,602,900 downwards.
ACAAGAAAAAGACGATCTTGTCTGATGCATGGGTTAGTTTTGTTCTGCTGTTCTTTTTTTCCTTTTGTTATTCTTTAATATAAAAAGTGCTCTAAAGGGAAAGGGGAAGAATACATTGGGATATCAGGTCTGTAAAAATAAAGGTTATCAAAAAATTTTAAATGATAAAATTATCTAATGGTTAATAGAAAACATGTTTTAGGTATGAGAAGGCTGCAACACATTAAAAACAAAGAATTATGAGGAAGAAGCAGAGTAAAGGATGACATCCAAAAACTGCCTGAGCAAAAAAGATAGGCTGGTCAGGAGGGGATAGCAAGGAATAACCGCTGGATAGATTGTGTGCTCTTCATATAGATATATATATGTATATATCCTTGCAATCAAAAATGGGGAAGATAGTTCCTCCTCTCCACACACTCTTTCTTCCCCCTCCCCCCAAGCCACAAGGAATGGACTTTTTGGGATAAACTTCCGGGAGGACATAGACAAGAGGTACAGAGGAGGGAGACAATGGATAGGTTTTGATTTTCATCACTGGAGGGAATACTACATCTATCAGAGAGTAATCAAGGTCAGGATAAACATTAATCAGACTACATGGCTACAAAATGATTAATTTTCTATGGTGCGTCACCTTCAATACCATTTTCAATTCAACAAAAGTTTGTTAAATGTCTATATGTGCAAAGTATATTGTGAAGAGACAAAGAGGGACCCATTCCAGCCCTCAAGAACTTCACAGTTCAATAACAGAGGTCAATACAAGTTTGAATAAGTAATACGTGGGGTATAAGTTAAGAAATTAGTTGAGATTGTTAGGCATATAGCCCAAGGAAGTCTTTGACAAAACAAAAGTTTCCATTTATACCAAAGTCTTTATAGCAGCACTTTTGCGGTAGCAAAGAACTAGAACTAAAGTAGATGGCTGTCCAATTGAACAGATTCTCTATGCTTTGTCTATGTGCCTTAGTTACCTTTCACTTTGGCACATCCTTCAGTCCCTTAGGGTACATTTCTCACATTGGTGAATTCCTCCTGGGGCCTCCATTTTGGAAGGAAGTCTTAGGCTAGCCGTCCTTCATTCCTCTCCCAGCTCTGCTTCTGACTTGTCTTGCCCAGCTTTATCTTCCTACTTCCTGTATTTTTAGCTCTCTTTTACGCATGATCTTCCCCCATTAAAAGCTTCTTAAGGACAAAGACTGTCTATAAGAAATTTAAAAAATATTTCTTGGCCAACATATTGGGTAATGGTTAAACAAATCATGGTACACAAATACTATGGAATATCAGGTGCTATAAGAAATTATTCTTACAATTCAGTGAAGAAACAATATTCTTACAGATTCTTTGTAAGAATATAGAGAAGCACCGAAAAACTAACATGAACTGATGCAAAGTGAAGTGGTAGAATTAAAAAAAAAAACACATAATTTAAGTACAATAAGGTAAAAATAGGTACAACAACCATAAAACAACTGAAGGTGAATAATTCAAAATTATAAACAAGTCTATCTGTGAAGAAGAGATATAAGAAGATCCCTCCTGTGGCTTCCTTGCAGAAATCTGGATCTACAAGTGGGGAAAATTATGTATATTTCAGATTATTTTAATGTATTTAATAATTTTGCTGATTTCCCCTCCCTTCCCAATTCCTTGACCTAAGGGATGGCTATCATAAACAGAAAGATATATGAGTTTTACATCCAGGCAATGTAAAAATAAAACATATTGATAAAAATTTATCAGACAAAAGAAAAAAGAAATCGGGAAAGGAAAGATTTATAGAAATGATCTTTAAATGAGTGGGACATTAAAGATAATTTGAAAACTAAGGCATAAATTTACATAGAAAATTAATTCAGGAAACCAAATGACATAAGATGGAATTTTGATATTGTATCTAAAACCCATCTAAATTCCTTTGAAAAGTATATGACAGAAATTTCTATTAATAAATCTTTTCTTTTTGTGAAACATAAGGTTATTAATTAACTATATATCACTGAATATAGAATTTTTAAAAATAAGATGTTTCTGCAGAAATATAACTGTCCTTTAAGCAATAACAGCATTGAAGATGCAGCATTTAGACAATACGATGAAAGGACTTCACACTGTCAATGAAAGGTTTACCAATACTAGCGACATTATCTCACATTTTAAAAAATAAACCAATGTATAAATACATTGCATGAGGCCATCACAGGATCCCCACACAATGAATAAAATCAGAAAATGATTTCTAAAACTATTTAAAGAACAAAAGAACACTGTATTTGGAGCTGTTTAAGTCAGTTAATGTATCATCACTGTACAATGCCTACAGTATCATTCTGGAAGGAGAAAGAGAGAGAGAGCGAGAGCGAGAGCGCAAACTCTGTCTACAGATTTAATCTCAAATGGTTGGAGCTTTAAATCAGTAAATGTAAGAGCAAAAATACATTTCTAGGAAAAGGTATGACTAGTAACAAGAGATTAATATTAATATTACAGGAATAGCTACCCAGTTAAAAAAATTAGTCTTATTTTAAAAGATTCCGAATAATAATTATGATGATGTCATTTATACAGTGTCTGAAGGATATTTTCTTCAAATGGTAGAGCGTAAGCTAAATAAACCTCTATGTACTAACTCAAAGGAGGAGACAGAACAAGTGTAGTGGCAGAGAGAAGCAGAAATAGGAATGAAGAGCACCTGAGCTTTAATGTTGTCTTTGATCACTTATTAGCCATGTGACTACTGGAGTACTTAGAACCCTGAGTCTTATGTTTTTTAATCTGCAAAATTAGGATAAAACATGAATTATTGACTTCATGGGGTATTACAAAGACAGAACTTTGCAAAACATAAACTTTTAGTTGTTATTAATTATTAAAGGATCATTAGAGTAACAGAAAGCTCAGAGGATTTGGGGGTAGCTAAGTGGCACAGTGGATAGACTGCCAGGTTTAGAATCAAGATCTGAGTTTAAATCTGGCCTCCTACAATGATTAATTATGTGACCCCGGGCAAGTCACTTTACCCTGTTTGCCTCAATTTCCTATTTATAAAATGAACTGAGGAAGGAAAATGGCAAACCACTCAAGTATCTTTGCCAAGAAAACACCAATGGCGTCATGACTGAAAAACGACTGAACTGAGGACAACTGTGGCTACCAAGGTGACATTTTTTTTTACCAGAAATTGTTATTTAAAGAAAACAATGCAACATAAAATTACAACGATAATTCTCTACTGAATCATGACAACAATGACCAATGGAATGGAATGAAATTTTTACAATTTTCACAAAAGAATTATTTCATTTATTAGAGTCACCAAATAAAAGTGCAGTTGCTAACATATATATGGGCTGGAAGTGAACCAAAGAGGGGAATATGTATATATGGGCCAATTGTATATTCACTAGAAAAGCAGCTTTTGTTGGGAGGTAGGGTGCTGCTAAGTTTTTTTTTCCTTTCTTTTTTAAAATAATAAATTCTCTGTACCTTCAGTCTGGGTGGAAAAGAGCAGACTTTTGTTCAGAGCACAGTAGTGAAAGACTGATAATGGCCTCTAATCTACCCAGCTTCAAAACACATGTTCAGCCCTGCTGAGCTCCCTTTGATGTGACTTTAACTAGATTCCCTAGTGCCACCTCTGAACTTGGAACATTCCTTCATTCAAAGCTCAATGCCAACTCAACCAGAGGAAGCAAACTTATAGATAAGCACTTTAATTTTATCCCCACTAAACTGCACTGAAAAGAAAGCTGTGGGCAGGAAAGAAGAAATGAAACTAATACAACACAAAGTTCTTTTAACTTTTTGGGTAGCTTTCTCTTAGTTATCTTTAACAGCAAGGAATTTGAAAGACTTGGAAATGTGTTCACTGAAAACTCTCCATTCTTCAGAGGATGTCTTAGCTTTTTCTCTTTAGTTTGTACCTCTAAGTTCTTCAGCAATAAGAAAACAATTAAGAACTGTACTCTGCGGAATATCTAATAATAATAACTAACCGTATTTTTTACAATATTTCACAGCTTCCAAAACACTTTCATTACAATCCTAGGAAATATGTAGTATGTTATTTAAACCAGTGGTGTTAAAAATTTGTCCACAGGCTCACAACTAATAAATAGTACAGCTAGGACTTGAAACCAAGTCTTTTGAAACCTAAGTTTAGATTCTTTTTATTATAAGACACTGCTTCTTAAAAATAATATAGTACTGTTCTGAATATAGACTGCATTCCTAAAGTTTGTGTGTAAGTATTATGTATATACTGAAAAGTAGCTATTCACTCCTACTCTATTTTGGAAACTGGGTCTATTAAAATCCAAGAATTTCAACAGACTTTTGGAAGTTGAAAAAGAAGTTAATATGGATGGCTAACTCTACCTTGGCCCCCACTTCCCAGTACCCTACCTCTTTCACTCTATTCCAAGGATGGCTTAAGATTACCAAGACTGAAAAATAACTACTCTGGAGGATCCACTATCATGACTACTTTTCAGTTCTGTGACATTTAAAAATGAATTCCATGGAACCCAACTCTGCAGCTGTAAGCAGAAGCTCTGGAATCATCTATTTCTATCTATATCTGGAAAATGGATCTAAAGCCAAGAAGCAAAGTGCAAACTCCTATTGGTGGTAAAATGATTCTAATGATCTCTTCCTACCACTTAACCCCGGGGTTTTCAGGAGGGGTGAAAAACACTGTAGCATGAAAGCTTTCCAGTGAGATTGATAAGAGACTGGAAAAGGAATGCAAGATAGGCACCTGAAGTTTGCAGCACAAGCAGGGGCATTTGGTTGCGATTCCTAGTATGTGTGTATGTAGGGGATAATGAGGAAATTGTTGCTATTGCTTTTGGTGTTCATAGGAAGATCAGTGAGGTCTAAGCCACATCTAATGATACTAAAATAACAATTATTGTCCATGTGTAGGTTTTATGTGATCCAAACTGGGATGGGGGAAGAGGCAGGAGGGTTCAAGTGTGGTCATACATTTGGTCAACTATAGTAGACAGTTTACATGATCCTTATCAACAATCTGGTGAAGTAAACTATACTTATAATAACTATTTAAATGTAAATCTAGAGAGGCCTGACAAGGTCACAGCTTATTAAGTGTTAGAACCAGGACTTGAACTCCAATCCCTTGGCTTCAAATCAAGCGTTCTTTCCACTACTCTATCACTCTGACACAAATGAAATGAAAAAGTGCTAAGGAGGGCAAAGCAGGTGTTACACCTAAATGGCCTTTAATATTTTTAATAAATAAAATTCTTTCTTATAGGTTCTCACTTTGACATTAAATTATCTTGTGAATGCAGAGGAAGACAGGAATCACTAATGTGCATATCTCTGTCTACTCCAACAAAAGAATGTGAAAACTACTAATATCAATTCCTAATCGGTGCAGAAAGACATAAGGGTATTAATACACACAATCATTCTTGTCCATCACTTGCAGATAAGTTTCTACATTATTCATATACTTCTTGTAAATAGGCCCAAAATTAAACTCCAGAGACCCCCCACAGATGAAGAGATTCTGGATGGAACTAAAGATGTTTCTTGTTATCTACCATGTAATTTCTTTTTCCTTTTGCATTTAAAACTATTTTCCTTTTGCATTTAAAACTATTTTACATGTTAAGATAGTTTTCAGCATTCATTTTTATAAGATTTTGAGTTCCAGTTTTCCTCCTCTCTCCATTCCTTTCCCTCTCCCCAGGACAGAAAGTAATCTGATATAGTTTATACATGTACAATCATGTTAAGTATATTCCCACATTAATCATGTTACAGCACGTAATTTCTTAAGAAATGGGATAAACTTGTTTTCTAACACCTCAGCACAAGCAGTATTCAAGTAATGACGATGATGACTGAGGATGATGATGATAACTGCTAGCATTTGTATAGTGACTACAATATGCCAGGAACCTTGTAGAGAATGTTACAAACATTACTTTACTGGATCCTCACAACAAACCTGAAAGGTGGGTACCATTATTCCTATTTTACAACTGAGGAAAAGGAAGTAAACCGAGTTTAAGAGACTTCTCTAAGGTCACACAACTAGTAAGTGTCTGAGGCTGGATTTTATCTTGTTTCCAAATGGAGTGCTTTATCTACTATCCTGCCTCTAAGTACATCAGATTTGTATAATAGGTGAATTAGAAGATGATTAAAAGAAGTCACTGAGGAGCATTCCTCTAACACATGATCCAATAAATAAAAAGCTAACTCATAAATGACATGAACCCTTTTTACTGAGTTTTCATGCAGGATTCATGCACATGTGTATTCCTTCCAACAATGCAGGCTAAAATTCTTTCATACCTTTTCATCTAGTGGAATTATTGTTCATATTTCCCCATAAATATTCTATGAAAGATATGCCCAGTGTACTAAAGGGAAGGAAAGGAAGGAAGAAAACAAGAAAGAAAGGTATCTCAGGTGTATGAACATTCCATTCAGACTAATTATGTTATTCACTTTTTTGTTAGAAGACTACATTTCTTGAATATATTTAATGCCACTTCTTAGAGCTCTTTCAGTTAACTTGTGGGTTAATTCTTTCAAGGTTATAGTGTTACCATGATTCACTGCCATAGAGTAGCAGCAAAACATTGATATTAAAAAGATATACTTGTAGCAGTGAAAAATTTGGAATTTTGAAGGCCCTGAATAATTTCTCACATTTAAGTCATCCTAATCTCTTCATCCTCCTATTCAATTATGGACTCAGCTTCATTAGAAATATATTTATTATAAATAAACAAGGCTCATCTGCTCAAGACACTCAGAGGGTCTTCTGAGTTAATAGTAACTGAAAATCACTGTCAGAAAGAAGGCTCATTTTATGATACAGTTCTACTTCCTATAGAAACTATCAGTCCTCTATAAATGCAGTCAATTATTAACATTAATAATTAGAACTGAAGCTTTTAAATAGCATTAATGATGTTAACTCTTTTGAAGAATCATTAAACTGGTTAGCTTCAGCAGAATGCCTACAAGTTGGATTAGTTTATCTGATAGAACTGTAAAAGAGGGAGGAAAAAAATGGTCCTTTTGCTGTCACTATTCCAATAATTTCCAAATACCTAAAAAGAGAGAAACTGAGTTGACAAAGTTGTGGCAAAATGGAAGGAAACCTAGACTGGGAGTCAGAAGAACTGGATCTTAAATAGCAATTCTGACATTAATTAACAATGTAATACTTAGGTCACTTCTCCTTTCTCTGGGGCTGTTTCCTTACCTGTAAAAACAAATAGGTTGGGCTACCTTGCTCTAACAATTACTGATTCTAAGAACTACTCATGAATCTATTATCCATTAGAATAGAGTCAGAATAGACTCCCCTCTCTTCCCCTTCCAATAAAAGTGTCTTATTTTGATGCATTATTCTTACTTGGTCATGGCAGACTGTGATTCTGGATATAGTATCAAGTATTTATGTGGCATTTGCCTTTTTATAATATAAAATACAACCTATACATTTTAAGGAATTAGCATGTCAACTTGGGATAAAAGAATAACAAAATATATGCTCATCTTTTTAAAATGTCTGAACTCTGTAATTAAAGCCTGGAATGTCGTTCTGTATCTGTGCTTGTCATTAAGTAGAGGAGGAAATAAATACTCTGGCATTCTGGGGGCTGGATATATTACTGACTGGTAGCTCCCGCATTTACCCAGATAAGCAGTAGGATGATTTTTCTAGTCTGCATTAAAAAGTCACCATGGCTAAGAAAGTATTTTTTTTTCTTTGAGCCAAATCATAATAAAAATTATGTGGTCAAATGGGCAAAAGAACACCCTTTAGCACACCTGATTTTTCAGGCTTGATCTTTTTTTAGCTACTGCTGAAAATAAGATCAGTATAACAGAACCATAAAAAGCAGCTTCCTAGGGGGAAAAAGCTATAGCATTTAGCATAGAGTAGGGAAAGTACAAAGAAACAAGTGATATAAAAAGTTTGAACTTGGTAGAAACCACTTAGGACCAATGCTTTCAAGTATACTTAATAAAGATTCTCAAATAGGCTTAGAGGCACCAAGTTATTCATGTTTATTATATACTGATGATTACACACACACATAAAAATTTCAACCACCTCTGAGGATGAGGAAATCATACCTGTAAAGTTCTACTGAATAGATATACTGAATAGCCATGTTCCCTTTAAGTCTCATGGCCAAATACTGTGCCCATTCTATGATACAGAATATTTCTTTTGAATGAGTAATTTTTTCACATTTCACATTTATATAGTTCTTTAAGATTTGCAAAGCACCCCACAAATATGATCTTATTTTATCCTTACAACAAATCTTGAGAGTTGGGGTATTATGTTCATTTTACAGAGAAAGAAACTGAGGCAGAGTTTAAGAAACTTGCTCAAGGTCACACAGCTGGGAAGTGCTGAAATCTATTTGAATCTAGGTCTTCCTAATTCCAAATCTGGTGCTCAATCCAATGTGCCACTTAGCTCTCTTGGTATTTCCAGGCCTACATGCAGTCCCTGTGCTTGGAAGAAATCTGTTGTGGGAATCTAATAATGTAGGAATTTCAGGGAAAGATTTTAACTTTTTGGCATACTATTTAGAAAAGTATTTCCTTCAGCTAGAGTGTTTAGAGGCTCATTGAGAAGACTTTTACTACCAAATACATTTCCTTCAAAACAAAAAGAGCCTTTAAGGTATAGAATAACTTGGTAAAGCAGTTTCATCAGTAGGAGGGAGCCTGATTTTAAACAATTCCCTAGGTGGCTATACACTACTATATTTAGTAGCTTGGGACAAATTCCTTTAGGTTTATGTTCTGAAATGTCAGTAATTTCTAATAAAATGTAATGACTTACACCTAGGAAAGTCCCTTGAAACTTCATAATGAAGAACAAATGTTGAAAATATAATAAAGTGTACTTACTAGATCAAAGTATAGCTAAAAGGGCTCATATAATGGGCACAATGAAATATATGATACGAGAATTTAAATCTGACTCTCCATTAATGAAATGGACTATGTTCACAAATATACATGATAGCAATATGAAAATACTGTAACAAAACAACTCAGTAAACATGCTGAGTCATGCAAAAGGGAGGCATGCTGCACTTTAATGAGGATTTTGATACTGTCTCATTACCAAAAGAAATTAAAACGACTTACACACTGCTGTCAGTGAGGGACATTGTGTCGGCATCACTGGACATACTCTGCTGTTCGCTGTCATTAGCACTGGTGGCTGGTGCTAGGGCATAACCAGAATTGACATAATAGGGGTTGACAGGTTCCCTCCATGAACCATGCCTGTAAAAAGAAAAATTTCAAATTTAGTCATCCTAACTTTGAAACTTTCCAAGAATCATGCCTCCCACAATAACCCTTCCAGGAATTAATAAGCAACAAAGAGTAACATTTCATATAAATATTGGTGGTTTCACAAATAACCAAGAGAGAAATCTATGAGGACATCAAAGATACAGGGAATGGTGCCCCCTATTCCCCTCACTAAGTCTTATTGCTATCTTTTAAGTTTTTTTTTTTAAAGTATCACCAGAATTTCTCTTAGTATGCTTTTACTTTGCCCTACCCAGATGGACATCCCATATATAAACAGTATTTTTAAGACATAGAGGAAGAGGCAAAAAAAAGTAGCAAATTAATTGAAAAAATTTGAAAATATAGCAATATTTTGTACTTGGGTACTTATCACTTCTGCCAAGGAGGAGATGAGGGTACCTTCTTTTTTCTTTAAGGCAATACTCACTTTTTATTTTTTTGTGTTCCTTCCATTTATATTGCTGAAGTAATTGTGCATACTGTTTTCTTGGCTCTGCATCATGTCCTGGTCTTTTCATGTTTATTTGTACTTACATTGCTTGTTTATTACAATATAGTAATATTCTACTACATTAATGTATTGCCATTAGTTTATTTTTATTTTTTTTTAAATAAATTTATTTATTTAACTTTTTACATTCATTTTCACAAAATTCTGGGTTCCAGATTTTCTCCCCATTTGTCCCCTCCCCCCACCCCAATACATAGAGCATTCTAATTTCCCCTATCACCAATCTGCCCTCTCTTCCCTTGTCCCCATCTTCTCCTTTGTCCTATAGGGCAAGATAACTTTCTATTCCCCATTACCTGTATTTCTTATTTCCCAGTAGCAAGAACAATACTCAACAGTTGTTCCTAAAATTTTGACTTCCAACTTCTCCCCATCCCTCCCTCCCCACCCATTCCCTCTGGGAAGGCAGGCAATTCAATATAGGCCATATCTGTGTAGTTTTGCAAATGACTTCAATAACAGTCACGTTGTGTAAGATTAACTATATTTCCCTCCATCCTATCCTGCCCCCCCATTGCTTCTATTCTCTCTTTTGATCCTGTCCCTCCCCAAAAGTGTTGATTTCAA
>CM053769.1:42575204-42591974 GCA_028658325.1 Potorous gilbertii | reverse complement strand
GGTTTCAGGCCATGGAAGAGCTCAAAAAGGATTTTGAAAATCAAGTAAGAGAGGTGGAGGAAAAATTGGGAAGAAAAATTAGAGAGATGTAAGAAAATCATGAAAAGCAAGTCAACAACTTGCTAAAGGAGACCCCCCCCCCAAAAAAAAATGCTGAAGAAAATAACACCTCGAAAAATAGGCTAACTCAGTTGGCAAAAGAGGTTCAAAAAGTCAATGAGGAGAAGAATGCTTTAAAAAGCAGAATTAACCAAATGGAAAAGGAGGTTCAATAGCTCCCTGATGAAAATAGTTCTTTAAAAATTAGAATGAAACAGATGAAGGCAAATGACTTTATGAGAAACCAAGAAATTACAAAACAAAACTAAAAGGATGAAAAAATGGAAGATAATGTGAAATATCTCATTGGAAAAACAACTGACCTGGAAAATAGATCCAGGAGAGACAATTTAAAAATTATAGGACTACCTGAAAGCCATGATCAAAAAAAAACAGCCTAAACATCATTTTTCATGAAATTATCAAGGAAAACTGCCCTGATATTCTAGAACCAGAGAGCAAAATAAATAATGAAAGAGTTCACCAGTCACTTTCTGAAAGAGATCCAAAAAGAGAAACTCCTAGGAACATTGTAGCCAAATTCCAGAATTACTAGGTCAAGGAGAAAATATTGCAAGCAGCTGGAAAGAAAAAATTTGAGTATTGTGGAAATACAATACACAAGATCTAGCAGCTTCTACATTAAGGGATCAAAGGGTGTGGAATATCATATTCCAGAAGCCAAAGGAAGTAGGACTAAAACCAAGAATCACCTACTCATCAAAACTGAGTATAATGCTATAGGGGAATAAATGGTTTTTCAATGAAATAGAGGACTTTCATGCATTCTTGATGAAAAGACCAGAGCTGAAAAGAAAATTTGACTTTCAAATACAAGAATCAAGAGAAGCATGAAAAGCAAAGAGAAATTATAAGGGACTTACTAAAGTTAAGACTTTAAGTAAGTAAGTTAAAACTTACTAAAGTTTACATTCCTACATAGAAAGGTAATATTTATAACTATGGAAACTTTTTTCAGTATCTGAGTAGTTGGTGGGATAATACACAGAAAGAGAGAGAGACAGAGAGACAGAGAGCACAGGGTGAGTTGAATAGGAAGGGATCATAGCTAGAAAAATAAAATTAAGGGGTGAGAGAGGAGGAGAAAGGGAGAAATAGAATGGGGCAAATTATCTTTTTCTTGTTGCTGTAGCTAGCATTTCTAGTATAATAGTAAATAATAGTGCTGATAATGAGCATCCTTGCTTTACCCCTAATCTTCTTGGGAAGGCTTCTAGCTTATCCCCATTACAGACTATTCTTGCTGATGGTTTTAGATAAATACTACTTACCCTTTTGAGGAAATCTTTATTTCTTCCTGTGTTTTTAATAAGAATGAACTTTGTATTTTGTCAAAAGCTTTTTCGGCTTTTATATATTTTTATAATATATATGTATGTATGTATGATATCTAATTTTATATATATTTTATAATCATGTGATTTTTTTTTTGACTAAGCTTTCTTTAAACTTGTTTTCTCTCCTCTTACTCTTGCTGCAGGATATTGCTTATTATCTGTCAGCCTTCTGTAATATTTTTACAAATTTATGTTTTAAACCAGCATTGCCCTTAGTGCTATTAGAGCTCTGCACTTGACAAGGCGATTATTTGCTGACCGAGGTTTCTAGGTTCATTTGGTATCAGTCTTATGGCCATTAATTTGTATCAGAATATCAATTAAATTTCTATCTGAAACAGTTCTGCCTTGACCCCCTTTGCTCCTTCCCTTTCCCATTTTTATATCATTACTTAATTTAAGTAGGTCAGTTTAGAATTAGCACAGTGCTTGACACATAATAAGCAATTAATAAATTCTTAATTGATTGATTTTAATTGTGCAGAATATTTTTAAATTTTTTTTAATTAAGAGATTGAACCCAAAATAATCCTCCTTTTGGTGGCAACCTTCTGGTGATGGACATTTCCAAACTTAGCTAAGTTGTTTTTTAGACCAGTTTTTCCAGCTTCCAGCTGGACCTTCTATAGCTTACATTTCATCAGCATTTCATTTAAGAAACTGGAGCCCCTTCTAAACTTCAATGACGTATTGGTGTATGACTTGGGTGGAGCTTGAGTTGAATTTCTAATTACTCTATATGCCAGGGAACCACAAGAGAAGTATTCTTCATATCTTAATTGATTGCACGACCAATAACATCTTGTAGCCTCTTTAATACTGACCTTTTAATTCTCTTATGAAGTGTAGGTAGACTAGCTCTATTTAGGACATTAATACTTAAATTCATAGATTTTTTTTACATAGTTTAGCTATTAAATTTGATACTTCAATAAAATTGATAATTAGATATGTAAAATCTAACTACTTTAGAAAAACTACATTCTCTTTCTCTTCCTGCGTGTATATATCTATAGATACAAATATATTTTTAACTGCCTAGTAGGCTTTTTTCAGGGTTGGGGGACTCATTCTTTTTAGGCCCTTCAGGATAGATGGAGTGTTAGAGAAGAAGGGTGTTGGTGTTACAGAAGAAAAAAAATCATTTCTCCTTAAGTAATTTTTTTCCTCTAGCAAAATAAAGTCAGATTCCTGCAAGAAAACTTCTTTGCTAATATAGAATGTCTTCATTATGACTCAAACATCTGGAAATACTGATCCTTCTTTCTTCATATTTAACATATTAAAGAGAACATCTTTAAAAGTCCAGTATATTTCTTAAAATAGATTTAACTTATTTACTTTCCATTATGTGTAATTCATTCTTCCAATTTGAAAATAAACTCCCTCATCGCCTGAGGGAAGTATTGGAAGGGAAAATACTAAGTGGAAAATTGAATCTGTTTTTTCTTTTGCCATATAAGTAAATAGGCTTTCATTTACTTTTTTTTCATCCTTCAATGATAATTCAGTGTTAAAGAGCTGATTGACTTTTAGGAGAAAGCAATATCACAAATTACTTCCCTATGTGCCCTTCAAATACTGGTAGCTCATATTTAGAGAAGTATTTCTTAAAAGTTTTCTTTCTGTAACAACTCACATATCTGTTGTGCTTTAAGATTCCTAATAAGAAAACTGAAGTTTTCATAGTTTGTCAGTTGCTTCATTGCTCAGTGTCAGACCCATAGTTTGAAAACAGGTCTCCTAAGTCCCACATTCTGCACTGCATCAAGATAATACTTGTAAGCTTAGTTGTATCACTCCCACCATCCTAACCATCTCTCTGTCCATTCAAGCTATTATCACTCTTTGTCCTACTCATATGACTCATACTACCCAAGCCACTTTGGTGTTATGGTTCCAGTCCTAAATTTCTGACTCTTTAAAAATCATTTGGAATATATTCTTTTGCTAGTAGATAGTAGGATCACATATTTAGGACTGAAAGGACCCTCCGGTCAATTAATGTAAAATCTTTTTTACTTATAAGGAACCCAAGACCCAAAAAGGTTAAGTGATTTGCCCAGTTACACACATAAGTAAATAGCAAAGCTGGGAGTTATGCCCAGATATTATTATTTGGATTTTAGTCCATTGCTTTTTATGTTGTTTCTTTCATTACCCTCATTTTTCTATTTTTATCAGGTTTCTCTACCCCTGTGAAATTCAGCACACCATCTAAGGGATCTGAAGAATTATGCTTTTACTTTTGAAGTTAAAAAAAAAATTAGTGATCTTTTATTTTTATGTGACCCACATTTCCCTCTATCTCCCACCTTTTCAGAGAGCCATCCTTTATAACATAGAATAAAAGAGGGCAAAAAATTCAACATTACTAACACATGAAAAAAATATATGCAGTCTTCCACATACGGTTCATTGTATCTCCAAAGTGGGAGGGAAAGACTTCTCTTCTCATTTCTTCTTTGGGTCCAGGTTTGGTTATTATAATTTTTAATTATTTTCAATTACCAAGCATTTATTTTTCTCCCTCCCACTTCTCACACAACTAATAAAAAAAAGAAAACACTCATAACAAATATATACACAACCATATATTTATATATTTATGACCAAGCAAGATAATTTTCCGTATTGGCAATGTTCAAAAAATGTGCCTCTTTATGCAAATTTTTGCTAGATTTGTTCGTTATCATTTTATAGCACTGAGTTTCAATTGTTTTATGTTATGTTCTTTTCCTTTTTTCATAGAAGCAGTCATTGTCTAGGATGTTCCTGGTTCTGCTTACTATGCATCAGTTCATAGAAGACTTACCATCCTTCTTTAAATTCATCATTTTTATAATGTATCACAGTATTATTACATTCTTGTTTTAAAACTAAAAAGAAATGGAAAGATACCAGAACTCAAAAGTATACCACAAAACTGTAATCATCAAAATAATTGGTACTGGGTAAAAAATAAAGAGGTTAAAAAGTAAAACAGTTTAGGTACACAGTTTATAGAAACGTGCACAGAAACTCAGTGTTTGATAAATCTAAAGATCCTAGCTATTGGGACAAGGACAGCTTGGAAACCTAGAAAATATCCTTGCAGAAACTGGGCATTAGGGTCTCACACTATACCAAAATAAGTTCAGAAAAGGTATAAGATTTACACAAAGTGTAAAAACATATTTTTTTCTCTTTCTTTTCTTGTCCCACCCCGCTTCCCCCTCAGGACAGTGTCAGTGTGGAAATGTTTCACATGATGTGTGTAATGGGCATAATATTTCTTGTTCTCTGGAAGGGTTGGAGAGTGATGAGGAGAAGGAGAGAATTTGGAACTGAAAGTAAAATTGAGTAAAAATAAATAGGAAGGAAGGAAAGAGAAAGGAAGAAACTAAAGAGCCCTAGTTTTAGAGTAAGAAGATCCTCCCCCCAGTTTTATTCCTGTCTCCACTGTGGGTCTTACTGACAAATAGTGTAGGTTTCCAGTGGCTCCGAAATGGTAAAAAGCCCTGCCCCGCTTCTCACTCCACCCTCTGAATTAGTCACATTCCCCTTCTACCCAGTAGAGAAAGAAAAGAATGCTTCAGTTTGTACTCTGATTCCATCAGTTCTCATTCTGAGGTGGAGAGCATTTTTCATCAGCTACCTCTTGGAATTTTAGTGGGTCATTGTGTGGATCAGAATTAGCCAGGCTTTCAAAATTATCTTTACAATATTTCCTTTGCTTTGTAAATTGTTCTCCTGCTCGCTTCACTTTGTATCAGTTCATATAAGTCTTTCTAAGTTTTTCTGAAATCATCCCCTTTACTATTTCTTACAGTACCAAAGTATTACATCACATTCATGTGCCATAATTTGTTCAGCCTGTTGGGAATCTCCTCAGTTTCCAGTTCTTTGCCACCACAAAAAGAACTTCTGTAAATATTTTTGTTCATATGGGTCCTTTTCTTTTTCCTTTGCTCTCTTTGGAGTAAAGACCTAATAATGGTATTGCTAGGTCTATGCATAGTTTTTAGAGCATAGTTCCAAATTATTTTCCAGAATGGTTAGATTTTTTACAACTCCACTAACAGTCCATTAGTGTACCTATTTTTCTCACATACACTTCAGCATCTCATTTTCCTTTGCTGTCATCTTAGCCAGTATGATGGATGTAAATAGTACCTCAGATTTCATTTCTTCCTCTGCAAACTGCCTATTTATATCCCTTGTCTATTTATTAATTGGAAAATGGCTCTTAGTCTTATAAATTTGGCTCTGTTCCCTACATGTCTGAGAAATGAGACCTTTATGAGAGAAACTTTCTGCATAGTATTTCCCCCCCAGTTTCTTGCTTTTCTTCCAATTTTGGCTGCATTGATTTTGTTTGTGCAAAACATTTTTAACTTTATATAATCGGACTTATCCATTTTATCTCCCACAAACCTCTCTGTCTCTAATTTAATCATGAACTTTTCCATAGATGAGGTAATTTCTTCCATGCTCTACTAATTTACTTATATCACCCTTTGTGTAAATCATATACCCTTTTTGAGCTTATCTTGGTATATGGCATGAGATTCTGATACTTGCTTTCTGAGGGACTGTTTTCTGGTTTTTCCAAGCAGTTTTTGTCAAACAGTAAGCTCTTGCTAGGATCTTTAGGTTTATCAAGCACAAGGTTTCTGTGCACATTTGTTTCTATAAATAGTTTACCTAAACTTTGGCTTTTTTTAGTTTAGATTAGTTTACCTAAACATTGATCAATTTCTCCATTTTTTTAGCACAATACCAAATTGTTTCAGTGATTATAGCTTTGAAGTATTCTTTGAGATCTGGCACTGCTAGGCCTAACTCTACATTTTTTTCTTATTAATTCTCTTAATCTTCATGATCTTTTATTCCTCCAAATGAATTTTATTTTTTTCTAACTCTGTAAAATAATTCTTTGGCAACCTAACTGGCATATCACTGAATAAGTAAATTAGTTAGTATTGTCATTTTAAAAATATTTCTCAAATTGTTTATATCAGTCTATTTATTTGAAGAGTATTTTGTAATTGTGTTCATATGATTCTTGTGTGTTTCTTGGCAGGTAGTCTCCTATGCATTTTACATTGTCTCCAGTTATTTTAAATGGAATTTCTCTTTGTATCTCTTCCTGCTGGATTTTTTTGGTGATATGTTGAAGTGCTCCTGGATTGTATGGGTTTCTTTTATATTCTGCCGTTTTGCTGAAGTTAATTGATTCACCTAGGTTTTTGGTTGATTCTAAATAAACTGTCATATCATCTTGAAAAAGTGGTAGTTTTGTTTCCTCATTGACCAAGCTTATTCCTTTAATTTTTTGTTGCCTTGTTATTCCAGCTAGCATTTCTGGTGTAATCCTGAATAACGATGATGATAGTGCGTAATTGCTTTGCCCCTGTATAGGCTTCTATTTTATCCCCATAAATTCTTGCCTTTGGTTTTAGATAGATGCTAGTTAACATTTTTAAGGAAAGTTCCATTTATTCTGTGATTTCCAGTGTTTTTAACAGGAATGGACATTTTAGTTTTGTCATAAGCCTTTTCTACATCTTTTAAAATAGTCATGATTTTTGTTGGTTTTGTTACTGATAGTTTAGTTGTGCTCATAGTCTTCGTAATACTAAACCAGCTCTGCAACGGATACTCGTTGACTACAGTTCTTTGAATGTTTATCCCCAAACCTCCCTTTTTTAATTTGTATAAGTTAGTCTTTTTAACCTCGTAGCCTCATTGGAAAGAGTAAAATAAAATAGTGGATAACTTAAGAATTGTTTGATCTTAGGGGAAACTAGGTAGATTTTGGATTATGAAACAGTGTCAGAGAAGGAAAAGACCTTGGAAATAGACTACTACAAATCCCTCTTTGTAATGACAGTTACTGTTCTGGAGACACATCCTTATAAATAGGAAACCTTTGTAGTGCCCCGTTTTCTGAGAAAACTGCTATTATAGTTATTCTCTTTTAAATTTAATTTTATTTCTTTTCAGTTAACAAAAATCTGTCTTCCCACTTCTCCCTCCCTCCATAAAAAAACTTAAAGCAAAAAAATTCCCACATCAGTCATGTCCAAAAAATATGTCTTATTCTTCATCCTGAGTACATCACATTTCTGTCAACATGATAGATAGCCTCTGTGATCATGATTGATTCTTACATTATAACAACTGTTCTTAAAGCCTTCAGAAACATTTTAATACCATATAAAATTTCTCTTCAGACCTTAACTTAAAGAATAGTATGGTTAGATTTAGAATTATCTATATCAAAAAAAAGTTTGCACTTATTCTTTTAAAATGTAAATCCATCAGAGTCAATTTAGGAGTTACAATGTCATGGCACTTCTGTAGGAAAAGGATAGTGTTATCCATGGGACATTAGGTAACTTATTTACATATCTGAAAAACCTGGATACTGTTAAGAAGGTTCCTCTCTGTCTGGAAAACAAAGTACTTGCTTGCCTGGTTTAGTCATTAAATGAATCTGTGGCTTGGTTGAAGCTAACAGTAATCAAGAAAAGCTGTTGAAATTCTGGGCTTAATTTTATAGTTTGCTAGTACTGATATTTGTAAGCAAAATACCTCCTTTCAGTAGAGTGAAAGTTAACCAGGTAGAAATCTGTTCTCCCACCTCTCACCCCTACCGTCCTCCCAGTCTGGTACTTTCACCATGTTGAGCATGAGCAACTGGCATTTAGAATTAATTCATTTGGGGGAAAGCATACTCTTATGCTTCTCTCTTTTCTCCCTCCTCCCGCCTTCCTGTTAGTACTCTGTGCTACAAACTGGCACAAGAAATTTAGCTATTTCCCTTTACAAAGCCTGACAACAAGAAGCTGCTTCATCCTTATGTCTTATCTGCAGCAGTTCTTAGTCCAATCCCAAGTGACACTTAAGAATGGCGGAAGAATTTATCCGTTCCTTCTCACCAGTCTCCTGCTAGGAGAGAGCACGATTTCATCACAATTTTCTGCTTGTTTTTCCGCCTCTCCTGAGTTGCCTAAATTCTGAAAGAACTCCATCTTGAAGCCAAAAACCCTATAGACATTGAAAATATTTCTAAAAGCTTCCCTTAATTATTATGATTATGTTACATAATTATATATAATAATTAATATTATTAATAAACTTTTCTCATCCCAGTGGTTCTGAACCCCATGAACGATCATTCAGACCCTTTCTCCACCTTGTCTCCCTATCCCTTATTCCCATTCCCAATCCTCCCCACAGTGTCCTACTCTGAAGCTTCCTATCCCTTCCACTGTGGTATCTGGAATTCACATTCTGTAGGTGATAAACTTGCTTTCATCTTAATCTTTTCTTCTACTCCCTGTTCTCTGGTCCTCTGGTTCTCACTAAGACATGTGTCCCTCCTGATGACATTACCTCTCTGACAGGTCTTCCAGCACTGGCTGCTTATCTTCTCCCTATCCCACTCTCTGGTCCCTCTCGCTGGTCAAGGTGGAGGAATTAGAATATTCCTTGCCTCCATCATCTCTTTAAAGTTTTCCCTTTGTCAACAATGCTCAATTACCTCTCCTCCCTTGAGGTTCATTCACTCTTCATCTACCACACAGTAGAGTTTAGAGGAAGCAATATAAGAATGTAATGTCTGTACAAGATCTCTTTGAAGAACTTTGGAATTAATTGAGACATGGGAGACACTGGCACAGGACCTCCCAGTTTGGTGTGGCCACACCCAAGGTGATATGCTCTATTAGCAAAACAGAATTTCACTAGCTCAAAAGAAACATGAGACATACAAATTTAGACCTGTCTGTACTCCAAATGTTCATATTGACTATTTGTGCCCTGTGTTAGAGCCTTCTAAACTCATGTTGGTCTGATCAGCCACAATCAGACACATTGTACCCTGACCCCTAATGTAGTGATCAATCAAAATTCTGGTAGCTGGTTGTTGTCTCCTGACCTTAAGGACTTTCTTCTTCTTTCCTAGATGAATTCAATATCTGAATTACAATCTTTCCACTGTAACTCCTGCCCTCAAAGTAGGATACTTCCACAAAATACTGATAACTCCTCCAACACCCTAAATTCCCATTTCCTCAACTTACTCATTTTACATGACTCCACCACACCTCAGCCACACACAAAGATAGTCGATCTTACTTATCACCCACTATAACACTTCCCTCTTCACAAATTCTGAAATTCCCTTATCTCATCAGTTTATTGGTATTCCTCTTCTCCCTCCCTAAAACAAGCCCTGTTCCTCATCCACACGTCGATCTTCAGTCCCTTCACTCCTCAGTTCTTTCCCAGGCCATCACCCCTGCACTAACTGTACCCTCCTTCCTTCTCCATCGTGATCCCTTTGTGAACTAGTTCAGCTTCTGGCCTCATCTCTTTTACCCCTCATCGTCTTGCTGGTCTTTTCCTTGCAAGCCTCAGCTTTGGATCATTCCCATCATCTACTGTCTTTGCTCCTGTGCACTTGCTATTTGAGTGGAGCTGGGAAAATTCATGAAGCCATCATGCTAACTAAGTGAGGTCAACTAAAAGTTTGTGTTGCATATTTTCAACTGTGTCTTCATTGTGTAGTCCTTGCACATCTCCCTACTATCTCATTTAACCACTTGTGGCTTTTCTAAAACCTTTCATCCCTCCTTTAACCTTCCATAAATCCAGCTGTCTACAAGCTGGTTCAACCTCATCATTCAACCAAGATTTCTCTATCCTGTTCAGAGTTATTAATGATCTCTTAATTGCCAAATCTAATGATCTTTTCTTGGTCTAAATGTTTCAAGACCTCTCTGTAGTCTTTGACACTATCACACTCTTCTCCTTGATTCTCTCTTTGTTTTCCTGACACTACTCTCTTCTAGTTCTCCTATGTATCTCACCATTCCTTTTCAGTTTCTTTGGCTGTAGCTTCATCCAGGTCATGATCTCTCAGCCAAGGGTGTTTCATTGTGCTCTATTCTGGGCCCTCTTCTCCTTCCCCTCCCCAATACTAGTTAACCTAATGGTCTTATGTCATGTATTCAATTATCTCATACTAATTATTCTTAAATCTTCTGCTGACCTCCAGGCTCATATTTCCAATGTCCTGTCATTCATCTTGAACTGTATGTCCTGTAGACATCTCAAACTCAGCATTGCCGAAATGATTATTTTTCTTCTCATTCCTTCCCTCCATCCAAACTTCTTTGTTATTGTGAAGGCTGCCACCTTCCTCCCAGAATCCCAGGACTTGAAACTCAGCAATATCACACTCAACCCCTCATTTTCACTCATCCTCATCCCCTGTATTCAGTTTGTTGCCAACGTCTGTCGAATTTACCTTTATTTTCTGAAATATGCTTGCTTCTCTTCCTTTGATACTATCACTGTCCTGTCCTGGTGCAGGTCTTCATCGCCTCATTCTTTGATTATTGCAATGGCACAAGTCACTTTCCACTCCAGTCTTTCACTCACTTGTTAAAAGTAATTTTCCTAAAACATATATCTGACTGTGTCACCCTTCATGCAGTAAACCAAAGTGCCTTTCTGTTCTCTCCAGGACCAAATATAAAGTCTTGTTTGGCATTCACAGCCCCTCATGCTCCCCTTGCCTCCTCCCAGTTGCCTTTTTCCAGTCTTGTTACAGATTGCTTTTATTCTTCAGTCCATTAAAACTGACCTCCTTGCTATTCCTATAACAAAACTACTCCATCTCCTGCTGTACCCAACCCTTTAAGTCTACTAAACAAGTCACTAAAGTAAGCAGTAAAAGTTAATAAATACCCTTTATAAAGAAAACTCATGTCTGTTAAACATCTGAGATTACATATCTGCCAACTTTTGTTTGGAAGTGATAGGAGACTAGGTAACTTAAATGGCGTTGGTTTTAGACATACCAAATTTTTATTTGAGTATTGAGTGACCTATCCATACACATAAAAGTAAAGAATCTCTAAACTTGAGATGGAGAAATAAAGAAGGTTGTTAAGGAAACAAAATACTAGCAAATCTTAGGATTTCGTGTAGGAGGAAGAGAGGAAAGAATTTATCTACTGACCAAAGTAAAGTAGATTGGAAAGGCATGCACAGGAATATGTATGTATGTCTATGCACGTGCATTTGTATGTATATGTGTGAATGTGTGTCTGTTTATATGTACATACACATAAATAGGGTGTAGTTTACTAAGGGAATTTTGTACAGACAAGACCTAGAGGAAAAAAGATGTGAGACATAAGATGTATGTCATTGCACTTTGTAGCCATAAAGTGCTATATGAACATGGGCTGTTCTAGCACTAGGGCTTACATGTAAGTGCTTAATTCTTGTAAGATTGGATGTAATTAAGAAAAGGTGCTAATAAGGGTGCCCCAGTTTTGCCCTCTGGGGCCAAGGATTAGAACAAGTCTAATCCTTTCATACAAAAATCCAACTAAATTCTGAGGTTCTTTCCAACTTGAAGTCTGTGAAATAAATTTTATTTGTAAATTATACTTTGCTTTTGTAGTTACTAGATCTGCCATGATACCAGTTATATACTTCATGCATATTTCTCAAAACTGCCCACTATCTACTCAGAAATCACCATATGTTTACTCACCGTTTGTAGTGTTCTTTCATGTTGTTTCCAACAGTCTTTGTTTGAAAAAACCAGCATATGGTACTTTATAAGCACTTTAAGGTTTACACAACACTTTACGTGTTATCTCATTTAATCCTCATAACAGTATTGTAAGTTAGTGGCCATTATTCTCTCCACTTTATAGATGAGGAAACTAAGGTGAGAAGAAAAGTTCTATTACCAGGTCAGGGTGGTACAACTAGTATCTGAGACATAATTCTTCCTGACCCCACCATATCCAAGTTACCTTTTAAGTCATCAGAATCCTTGTCCTCATTGGGTCATGCCATGTATTCTCTCCAAGACTGATAGGATATCCCTGTGATTTTATTGTTTCATCTGGGAAGTAAAATAATTTTGTCTATGAAGTTATTATAAAGAATTGATCAGGAATTGTTCTTTTATATTTTACCAATTGCAAGCCCTCATTCTGTGAACTGATGTTGAATTATTGTTAACAGTTTGTCCACTCCCTAGTTTAACATGTATTTTTCATCCAATATTTTCATCACACTAACTTAGGCATTACAAGAATTATGAGGCTTCTTTGTAAATTAGGGAAACAACCCTAGAGAAGAGAAAGTATTTATTAAATGTTTACTTTGTATTTAGCACTGTGTTAATCAGTGGAGATGCAAATAGAAAGTCAAAACAGTCTGTTCTCTAGGAGCTCACATTCTAATAGCAAAAGATAACATACAGGTTTGAATTGCAAGTCATATAGACCTAATAGTAGGTTGTAACAATGACAAAATAGATGGTAATGAATCTTCTTTAATGTCATCCATTGATAAAACTATTTCTATTTCTAATATTAAGCCATTTAAAAATACAAGGGATACTAGGATAAGAACTTTTTTTTCCTGGAATTTAGTAGTTGTACCTTCTGAGGAAGAAGGGCCTGTAGCACTTGCAGAGGAGATTTTTTTGACATAATGAATTTGCACTAGAGTTACACTCCTGAGTATTGGCTGTTGGGGCCAAACTCTTAGTAGGGTGGGTGGGGATGGAGGAGAAAGGACTGCTGCTCTTTGAGATCTTGGGTTTACCTGTCTATCAGTGGTAGTTCACTTGATGGTTAGTGTTGGGGTGGAAATCATGTCTGTGTGTCAGGCTAGAAACAAGATAGTTGAACTGAGAGATAGTTATTCCTGGGGTTTGGAGCTGCTGGGTTGTCTTTACTAAGGTCCAAGGTGAAATGGTGGCAGTATTTTAACCTGCCTGACCCATGCTGCTTCCAGTCTCTTCCATATTATGCTTCGTTGCTTCTCCTAGACTGGCTTAACTGCCCTATATATGGCAAGGTTTTATTCATTCATTTATTTTGAGACAGGAGACATGTGGGGAGGAAGGTGGTGGGTTCCCTTTTCCAAAAGATTTGCTGCCCCTGGATAATGACTGTGGGTGCCAGAGTTAGAAGCAAGGGTAATGGTCTACAGGGTACTGCTATACCTAGAGTTTACACACTGCCCCATGACTGGTTAGTATTTTAGTTATGACTATTTGAGTATTTGAGCAAAATGGGCAGGACCCAGTAGATAAGAGCTGGACCTGTAGTCAGGAAGACTCATCTTCCTGAGTTCTCATGTGGCCTCAGAAACTAACTGTGATTCTGGGCAAGTCACTCAAGTTTCCTCATCTGTAAAATGAGGTGGTGAAGAAAATGGAAAACCATTCCAGTGTTTTTGCCAAGAAAATTCCAAATGGGTAACAAAGAGTCAAACATGACTCAAAAATGACCTAATAACAACAAATGATTTGAATGCAAGTCTCCAGATCCAATGCTCATGCTAGTACATCATACCCCTCTTGGGGTGTGTGTGTGTGTGTGTGTGTGTGTGATGCACCTAGGAAAAGCTAATAATATTTTAAGAGATACTTATATATGTTTATACCAAGTGAGTGATATGGACCATATATATTGAGTATTCAGGCAGGAGGAAGAAGAAGTCCATATGTATTGGGATGGTCAAGGAATATTTCCGTGAAAAGGGTATGACCTGAGCTGAATGTGGACATATAGGTGGAATTTGGATAACTGTTAAGGAGATGGAGGAAAGTCATTACCTTCTGCATAAGAAGCTATTCCTCTAGTTTTGTAAATGGCAGTCTGTTTTTCATGTATTCTGTCTTCTGTTGCTATCAAACTAGACACCTTTATGTCTTTGGTTTTTCTAATGAGCGAAAAAATATTACAGTGGGCTCTACTGATTGAGGAAGAATGACTCAAAAAGTCATCCCCTTTCATCTTCATTTTGTTAAGAAACAGCTGAAGGTCAAAGCAAAAGAGAAAAAGAGACCCACACTCAAGGCTTGATGGCAGATAGGATTGGTTAGGGTGTTAATCAAACAGAAACAGAAGTTAGGATAGAATGACCTTTGTTGTTCCTTCCTGCTCTGATATTCACTTCAACAAACATTGAATGCCTACTATGTATAAATCATTGTACTAGTCACTGGAACTATAAAGATAAAAACAAAGCAGTCCCTGACCTCAAGGGACTTAACATTTTGGAGGTAGAGGGAAGTTAAAAAAAAAAAGCAAGTAATTATAAATAAACAAATGGTAATTTATGGAAGGAGAGAATACCAATAAGTTGGGTGGAATGAGGAAAGTCTTCAAAGAAGAGATAGCACTTGAACTTTGAAGGTAGGAGATTCAAAGAGGCACAGATAGTGAAGGAGTATATTCTATGTACCTTTGTGCACAGACCTGGGAGATAGAATGCCAAGTTTGAGGAAAAACTAGTAGGCTGTTTTGAGTGAGACTAATATGAAATAAATCTGGAGCCATATTGTAGAGGATTTAAATATGTCTCATTACTGGATTTCTATTTATCTTAGTGGTAATAGAAAGCTGCTGAAAATTTTTCAACAGGTAAGTGACATTGTCATACTTTTGTTTTAGAAATATTAATTTGGTAACTGCAGGTGGGAGAGGATAACTTGAAGTATGGAAGCAGGTAATCCAATGAGGCTTTTGCCGTAGTATAAGTGAGAATTGATAAAGGTCATGACCATATGAAAAGGACTGATACTGGAAGTGAAGTGGAGGTAGAACATAAAGGACTCAGCTTATGATTGGATAAGAGGATTGGGGGAAAGGAAGTTGTAAAGTGTGATTCCAGGGTTGTAAAATTTGAGTTTACCTCTAAGACCAGCAGAATGGAAGGTGGTGCCCTTGATGGAACTAGGAAAGTTTGTAGGATTGGCGGTCTTTTGGAGATTATAGATGAATTCCATATTGCATACTTTGAATTTGTGATGCTTGTAGAATATCTATATGAAAATGTGGAATTGGAATGAAGGAGAGAGATGATTGGAAGATACGTAGATTTGGGGTATAATCTGTTTACAAATGATTACCATGGTAATAGATGAGCTTGCTAAGGGAGAAAAACATGGAGAGAGAAGGCTCATGACAGAGCCTTGGAGAACATTCAGGATTAGGGGGTAGGAGATGATCCAGTATTCTGAGCCAATTTTTTAAAAAAGTAGGGAAGATGGCTCTTTATTATGGTGATGTTGAACAAAAAAAAAATACCAAGGACCACTAAACCCTACATAAGGGTATCTGTGGGCCACATTGGCACAGATAACTACATATTAATATTATCTCTAGTTTATTATCTTTTTATTTTGTTAAATATTTCCTAGTTACATTTAATCTGGTTGGAATTGCACTGGGAAGTTTGATGCCTCTACTTTACCGTGCTTGATTTTAAGCTCCTTGAGCACCTGTACAATTTTATATTATGAGCGGTGTTTTCCAATTCACATTACATCACCAAACATATATTAAATAAAATCTACCATACCCAAGACACAATGATAGACATTGGAAGGATACTATAGATAGGACAGAGGCCCTGCCCTCAAGGATTTATTAAACTAATGGGAAGAAAGACAGATATGCAGATAATTATGACCCAAAGAAGAGAAAGAGATGTGAAATTCTATGAGAAATTTAAGGATAAGTTTTACCAGGAAGAACAAGAGATTTTTTGGAATAGAGGCTGTGAGTTTTTCAAGAAGGAAGCAGGGGAGATGTTGGGAATGGAGTAGGGAAGATTTAATACCAGACTTGAATGAAACTGTAAGTATAGACATGGAGATAAGAAACCAGGGCAAGAAAAGGGGGTGAGGAGTAGGTTTCTGAAACATGAAATGGAATGGTATGCGATGAGGCTGAAAAGGCACCTTGAATGCAAAAATCAGGAGGTTATTATTTTTTTGATAGGCACTGAGGAACCAATGGAAATTTTTGAATAAAAGGTGATTGTAATGGTATTTTAGGAAAATTACTTGGGCATCAGTACAGAAGATGACTTGGAGAGGGTATAGATTGGATTCGAGAAGATTATTAAAGGAAAGTATTATAATTGTCTTAAGAGAATGTGCCTCAGCTTGAGTTGTTGAGTGGGAATAGAGAGGGAGATTTAGGTATGATAAATACTTTGGAAATGGAAATTCCTAAACTTAATAACTAATTGAAAATATGAAGTGAGAAGAAGACTGAAGAAACAAAGACAACTTTTTTATGTTTTAAAATTTAATCTTTATTATTAACATTTTTCCATCTTTTCTAGACAATCCACCAAACAATAAATGAAGCCTTGTTTGGTAGTGTCTCTTGATTTTAGTTATATGAAAGCTCACAATGACAATTTATTATTTTTTCTTTTCTAAAATATTTTATTTTTCCAATTATATGTAAAAACAATTTTTAAC